>CM035410.1:77686611-77691611 GCA_020310875.1 Ceratopteris richardii
TCCACAGGTATCCTTCTTTGACCTCTGCACACCAAAAATGCTCTTACTCAGAGCTTATGCAGAGAACTCCAGTGAGCTTTTGTAGACCTCTAGTAGACACCAAGGGCTTTCCAACAAAACAAATTTCACTTGAAATGGATGCTTACACAAAGAGAAACAATGTCTACAACATGAGCTAGTTGAATGCTCACAACTGCTAGTCAAGCAGAGACCTCACTTCACTCCAGCAAACTTTTCTCAGAGATTATACAGAGAATGAATTTCAAACTTGAGTCAACTTTAGAGCACTCTAATAGCTACCCAATGACACCAAAATCATAGCAAATGGATACATAGAGAAGGAGAACCAGCCCTTACAACAGAGAGCAAAATATTTCCAACAGAGCCTACACAAAGAGAGAGATATCAATCACACAACTTCACTAAAATGAATGTTGCTCCCAGCTTACTCAGAGAATGCTCCAGAGAATTGGTAAGAATAAAATAGACTCTTATAGCTATCCAATGAGACAAGAATTACATCAAATAGATACCATATGAGGGAGAACCAATGCTAACAACTCAGGGGTAGAGAGTTGCAACACTGCCTGCGCACACACATAGATATGCCTACTAAAAGAAAACAAACAAGCAAGCAAGGGGGTTGCTTAAGCAAGGGGCTTGCTTATCACAACTCCAGCACTTAGTGCTCACTTTACATGAGCTAAAACTCCAAGAAGATGGCCCAAAAGAAGTCGGGATACATGCTCCTTTTATAGTGAGAGGTGTGCCCCTAAAATCTAGGAACTACCTTTCCAAATCAGCCTCCTAACTTGGAGGAATTAGTTGAGATGACTTGGGGAGTGGTTGAGTGACTTTTCTTGATGGAATCTCGTGGCTTTTGGATTCCTTTGATTGCTCCACATGTCCATAAAAGATTCTCCACGAATTTTTAGCTTGAAGCTTGACTTTTAACACTCCCCCTCAAGCTTCAATTCTTCATCCTCATCCAAGCTCATTCATGTTGATGCATTGCGTGAATTTTGAAATCTTCATCCCATCCAAATCCTTTGTAAACATGTCCGCAACTTGGTCCTTGGTACCAATATGATGTACTGAAACTTCCTTGGATATCACCTTTTCCCTTATGAAGTGATAGTGCACTTCAATATGCTTGGTTCTAGCATGATAGACAGGGTTCGATGCTAGATGAATGCTACTCATGTTGTCACAAAAAATTGGATATGTGTCAACTTGCAAATTAAGCTCCATAAATAACTTCTTAATCCACATTAGCTCACATGTGACTTGAGCCAAAGCTCTATACTCAGCCTCGGTGGAAGATAATGCCACTGTGGGTTGCTTCTTTGAAATCCATGAGATGATCTTGCTACCTAGCATGACTAGGTAACCACTTGTACTCCTTCTATCTTCCTTCGAACCGGCCCAATCGGCATCGGAATAAGCTTTGACCTGCATATCATCATCAAATGAGTAGAACAATCCTTCATTTATAGTGGCTTTGAGATATCGCAACATTCTTCTTGCAACTTGCAAGTGTGTAGTCCTTGGACTATGCATAAATTGTGATAACACTCCAACTCCATATGCTATGTCGGGCCTGGTTATTGTGGCATAATTGAAAGAGCCTACAATAGATCGATACAAAGTTACATCCTCTAATGGCTCTCCATCAATGGAGCTTAGCTTTACATTAACTTCCATGGGATTTGAAATAGGCTTGCAATGTAGCATCCCAAACCTCTCAAGTAGGTCTAGAATATACTTCCTTTGTATGAGCATAATACCTTCTTCTTTGTATACAACTTCAATGCCAAGAAAATACCTAAGATCTCCAAGATCAGAGATCCTAAACTCCTTTCCAAGCTTTGCCTTGATCTCCTCAATGCCCTTTGTATCATTACCTGTAATGATAAGATCATCTACATACACACACATGTAGACCACAAGTTCTCCTCTTTGTTTGATGAAGAGAGATGGATCCGCCTTGCATTGATTGTAACCACATTTGATCAAATAGTCCACCAATCTTTGGTTCCAAGCCCTTGGAGCTTGCTTTAGGCCATAAAGTGCCTTCTTCAACCTACAAACATGATGTGGAAACTCTTTATGAACAAAACCTAGTGGTTGTTCCATGTATACCTCTTCTTCCAAGTCTCCATTGAGAAAGGCATTCTTGATATCCAATTGGAAGAGCTTCCATCCTTTGCTAGCAGCCATTGCAATGAGTGTCCTAATGGTGCTCATCTTTGCCACGGGGCTAAATGTCTCTTCAAAGTCCACTCCATAGGTTTGTGCAAAACCCTTGGCCACCAATCTTGCTTTGAACCTAGAAATAGATCCATCTGAATTCCTCTTTACTTTATATACCCACTTATTACCTATTACCTTCATGTTCTCCTTCTTGGGCACTAGAGTCCATGTTTGATTTTCCTCAAGTGCGTCGATCTCTTCTTGCATTGCCTCTTTCCATTCGGTGTACCTGCTTGCATCTTCATAGCAATCGGGCTCATGATCTTCTACTACTTTGTTCATATATGCATAATGTGTTGCCATGTATGAATCATAAGTAAACCTTTGAGTTGGATACTTAACTCTAGAAGACTTCCTTTCTTCACCTTTTGGAGGAATAAACCTCCTTTGCCTTGGGAACTTGATCTCTTTCTTTGACGTGGCTTCTTTCTCCATCATGTGTCCTTCATCATCTTCAACTTCATTACCTTCTTCATCCAACTCCACCAATGTTGCTTTGCCTTTGTTGATTGATTGTGCTTCATAGCTTGATGAAGATCTCCCCCTCCATGGTGAGTTCATGCTTGAACTATCTTCATTGATGGAACACCTTGGGCCGCTTAGCTCTAGGTCGATTTGTTCTTCATCATGTCCATGCTTTTCTTCTTCATAGTCCTGCATACAATCATACTTCTTATACCAAGGGAGTAGCTCATCAAATGCTACATCCCTTGATATCCTCAAGTCCTTTGTGTTTGGGTTGAAGCACCTGTAACCTTTATGATCATTTGAATATCCTAGAAACACACACTTTTCTGCCTTTGGTTGTAGCTTGTGCCTCAATTCACTTGGCACATGTACATAACAAGTACATCCAAATATCTTCAAGTGGGAAAGATCAGGTTTCTTACCATAATAGGCTTGATATGGTGTCAAGCCATGGATCCCTGAGGTAGGAGCCCTATTCATTAGATACACGGCGGTATTTGCTGCATCACTCCAAAACATGTTAGGTACATTCATCTCATTAAGCATTGCTCTAGCGATCTCGGCAATGTATCTATTCTTTCTCTCTGCTACTCCATTTTGTTGGGGTGTGTACCTGCATGTTACTTGCCTCTTGATGCCTTGATCCATTAAAAAATCAGAAAACTCATTTGAGAAATATTCTCCCCCTCCATCGGACCTTAGCTTCTTGATATATGTACCTGTTTCCTTCTCTACCATTGCCTTGAATGCTTTGAAACATGTAAACACATCTGATTTGTTTTTGATGAAATAAACCCAAACCATCCTTGTGCAATCATCTATAAAAGTGACAAAGTACTTGTTACCTCCAATGGATTGCTCTTTCGTTGGCCCCCACACATCTGTATGTATCAACTCCAATGGATGTTGGCTTATGTAGCCACTCTTCTTGAATGGAAGTCTCGCTTGCTTCCCTAGTTGACAAGATTCACATAAATGCTTCATACCTTGTCCTTGGAAGTTGGGAAGACCTTCAACCAGCCTCTTGAATTTCATTTCCTTCATTCTTTGTATGTTGATGTGACCTATCCTCTTGTGCCACAAGTCCAACTCCGAAATCCTCTTGTTTCCATATGTGAAGTAGACATGTTGAGTAGAATGAGAATTTACCTCCAAAGTGAAGAGTCTCCCTTGCTTCTTTCCTCTTGCTATGACCTTGTAACCTTGCTTAGGGTTCTCCACAAAGCATCCACCTTTGTTGAACCTTACTTGATAGCCTCTTTCAACCATTTGCCCAACGGACACCAAGTTCTTTGTGATGGTAGGTACATGCAAGACATCCTTGAGACATCTTCCTTCCTCCTTGTCATCCAAAGCTACATCTCCAACATGGGAGATCTCATGGGCTATATCATCACCTGTTTCTACATGTCCTTTACCTTTGGGAACATGTAGATTAGTAAACCAAGAAGCATTGCAACTCATATGGTTGCTACATCCACTATCAATATACCAAGTGTTATCTACTTTGCTTGAATTCCCATTCATGTGCATCATCAAGAGATTGTCATTTTCTGAACTTGTAGAAGCATAATTACCTTGGCCTTTGTATGAAGAACCTTGATTATAGTTCCTTTGGTTTCCTCCTTGGTAGCAATCTCTAGCATAGTGGCCAAACTTGCCACATATGTAACATCCTTCGCCATCTTGATTCTTGTTTTGTTGATGTCGTCCTCCTCTTCCTCTTGATCTTCCTCTCCCTCTTTGTGATGAGGTGCCTTGGTCATGTCCTTGATTTCTTGAGTGGCCTTGCCTTCCTCCAAACCTTCCTTTGCCCCTTCCTTGTCCTTGTCTTCCTTTACCCCTTTGATTACCTGCATAGAAAACTTGTGCATCTTTGCTTTTAGTTGAACTTCCACCTATGTTCATTTCTTCGGTGACCATGAGAGCAACCAATTGCTCAAAATCGGGAAGATTATCCCTTACATAAACTGAAGTGGTAAAGGGTTTCCACTTCTCATCATCTCTCAAACCATTGAGAGTATAAGCCACAAGATCGTCATCGTCTACGTGGCTTCCAATGGATCCCAATGCATCTGATAACTCCTTGACCTTAAGTATGTAGTCATTTATGCTACTCCCTGAGCTCTTCCTAAGGTTGTTGAGCTCATTCTTGAGTTGGATCTTCCTTGCTTTGGTGCTTGTTGAATAAAGCCTTTCAAGTGTCTCCCATACCTTCATGCTTGAATCGAGGTCTTGGATATGGCCGATCATGCTATTGCTAATGTGTTGGGAAAAAA
>CM035410.1:77696611-77801611 GCA_020310875.1 Ceratopteris richardii
AAATCAACATCATTAGAGCAATGAGTGGAAGAGGAAGGTTGAAGCTTTGGTTTTGATGAACCCAAAGCTGAAACATACTTTCTTTTCCCCTTTTGTGAGATAGCAAGTGCTTGCGTTCCCTAAATCAAACCACTCCTATTCACTCTAGATTTCTCTTCTTGCAAAAAAAGAGACACAACCTAATCAAATGCATACATATTAGGATTCCCTTTTGCAACCAAACGGAGTGTAGTAGCAAAGCTTTGAAAAGGTTCTGGCAATCCTTTCATCAATGTAGAAATGAGTGATGCATCCGGAATAATCTCATCTATGTTTGCCAATTGTTCTTTGTGTACCTAAGTATCAACTTAGGGACTTGAGGAGAAAGAGACTATACCCCTATCCCCTCCAAGTGCATATAGTGGGGATTCATGCTTTAATTATCAATCCAAGAAGTATCATAACCTAGCCGAGTGTATGAGGATATGCATTCAAATGACGGTCAATGCAAATGTGAAGTAACTAAGGTGCAAACAACTGTAAACTATCAATTCAAGATTTCATGGCCGGCCATGGTGTCGTGACACTTAGAGCAGTAACCAACAATAAATCGAGCTCTTCTCTCAGCTGCAAACTTGGAATATAGCAAATAGCAAGTTCATTTAGAAGCTCCCAAGAAGACGCATCCAATGGTGGTCTTTTCACTCGCTTCTGACACTTCTACTTCAAGCTACGAGCAAAATGTTGAGCCATGGGAATGATCTACCTATGCTTCAGCACTTCCTACACTTCATACACACATTACCAACAACATTAAGCACTACCATGGATAGGCAACACTTCAAAGCACTCTTTTCAAGTCACATACATGCATGCAAGCTCACAAGGAAGAAGATACAGAGAGGAGAAGACATAAAATTCGAAATTATGTGCTCTTGATTCTCACAATGGCAAAAAGTCTTTACAAAGAGTCACAAAATGACATATATACTCGTGCCCTGAAAATGGTCCTTTCACAAAAGAGACCAGCATTTTATTGACTAAAAGACTAATTTCCTACTAAATTACAAAAGTAATGATACAAATATCTATGGGTATGCATCTAGAGGACTCCTCTAGTGCATTTACATCGGAAAATATATTACAAAGTGACTATGTTACAAAAATAAAGTGTCCACATCAGAAAAATTTTGGGGCCCTTCTTTTTCTCTATATCTATGCTCTTCTTTACTCTGCAACACTCTCCCCCTCTTTGTCTCTGTCGTCCCTTGACAGGCTTTGCTTCTTATCTACAACTTGTTTACTTCTTTCCACCGCATGCATCACTTGGTCGGCCTTGCCTCCTTTTCAGACTAGAATTATGTTTTAAATGCCCTGTTCTTGAATCTTCTTTCACATCCTCTGGGACCTGATGCATTTTTTAGCCTATTCTTTTTCTTTCACCACTCGCAACCCTTGGAAATAAACTACAATTAATTTGTAGTCTAATTTTCCAATTGCCTCTTTGAATCTGGGTCACTATGTTAAGTCGGGCTACCATGCATGCAACCAATGGAAGCTATGAAGGTCTGGATTTTCAGCCTTTGATCTGGACCTCCCGAAGATCAAGAGGTTGAAGCACCTTCCTGGGGCTTTGGATCTGTCGGATATCTTCTTGCACTTCTTCATGGATAATTGTTGGCCTTGATCCGTCCTTGCCTATTGCGTACTTCCCACTATTGTATGCCCTTATGGGGCTCTGTGCAGAGATGGGTGATGTGTGCCCCTGTGGGGCTTCCTGCAGAGATATGTCTTCAGATATATTCTGTTTAGTGAAGCTTCTTTCTTGCTTTTCTTTGTTTTTTCATTTTGCTTGACTCTCCTTCAACACTACCCCCTCCTGAACTCTTTCATCCCCGACAGGCTTTGGAATTCGGTGAGAATACGTCTTATATACCTTTTGCTCTGTTTCATTAAGCAGATTGGCTTCACATATCATGAGTTGCTTCCATTGTTCTGCTTTTACACTATCATGTGGTGCCTGTCTATGGTCTGCAAAGAAGCTTAATTCATACGCCACAAGTCTGGCATTTAGATTACTTGACATCTTCAAGAAAATCTCTAAGTCTATCTCAAAAAACCATGTGAAAAACACTTCCTCAAAAGTTTGCATGTATGGACTCGGCAAAAACATAAGTCTAGAGTAATATGCCATAATGGTAGGGCAACTAGGCATAACCGATAGATAAAAAATGAGTATATCTGTGCCTTGGTTAATGACGATGAAATTCAAAAATGTATATTCTGCATGCTTAAAAACTTTGAGTACTGTGAGTATCATACTAAGGATTTTATTGGTCATCTTTATTGTGAGATCAGGTATTGTCACATAACGGTTTAGCCAAAAATCGATGGATCTCACCATGTATGCTTCACTTGGTAAGTAGTTGTGAGGCGGACTTGGAAGTAATGGGTAATTCAACCAGTGTTTATTGAGTTTACCACTTGTTTGTAATTCCAACAATTCCTGTGCATCACGTCGATGTGGCGTCAGGCAAAAAGAAGGATTCACCAGTAATAAATATGGTGCTGCTTGTCAGTGCATCCGCAAGGTTGGAATATTCTCCAAAAACTTCCTTCTCCATAATGGTTGTGCTACCTCAAATTCTTCTTGAGTGTAAGTGAAGGTGTTTGATTTGAAGTTCAACTAGTCATCTGGATCTTTTTGCATAGTCTACTTTATATAATGATGTGTCTGCTCTTCTAATAGCCCATAAGGTATTTTGAACGGCTTTATTATCTGTTCCAAGTCTTTGCCCACTCCACCCAGTTAGCTTGTGTCTTTGCAGATTCTTTCACCAACAAATAAAGTTGTTGGGAAACCCCATAGTGCTTCCTTGCACATTGAGGATCATCGACATAAATAGAAATCCTAGCTTCAGTGGGTTGTCATCCGAGAGTTGGGAGAACTTGTATTCTCTAGAGCCTGGTCTTCCTAGGACACTTATTATCTTTGCTACATCCACAGTTTTTGTAACTGCTATGATTCCCTCATTTGCTACATGCAAATGCTCTGAGATTACTTCTATTGAGATTTGGAAGGGCTCTCCCTATCCAATCCATAGGCATATGTGGGATGTGTTGAGGTCACTGTCGTTTGTCCGCCTAGCGATCTCCTATGCTATCTCCTTCGAGAGAGGATGTGGTCGAATGCTACACCAATCAATAACTACAACTTTAAGCAAGCCACGACACTTAAAATAGTATGCTTGCTGTTGTGAGAGGCAATCTAGGATGTTTAGTAGATGGGCATCAGAGAAATTGACCACCTTTGCTAATCTGCTATGTCTGCTATAGGGTGCATGAGAATATGACTTTGAAGGCTCTATTTGCTTGTTTGCCAAATAACTTTGATTAAGGAAAGTTTGTAGCCTTTTATTTCCTGCCTTTTTGAGTTGTGAGCGCCAAGTATACATCATGATTGCCATGTATATTGGCTTGAATCCAACGGCTCTGTGCTTATCATGCACATCAAGATGAAGACCGTCATTATAAGGGAATCAAATATGAATCAATCAATTGCTCACCATTATTGGTTACTTGTATAATTTTGCATCTTGGGTAGTTATTCTACCAATTTTACATGTGGGAGGATATCCATATTTAGTTATTTATGTTTTCTTTTCATGTTTTTACATAGCGAGCTGGAAAGAAGTTGGTTCGCATAATTCATGAATTTGGAATGGACCTGCCCACCGTAACTTTAGCTTGCCCATTTTTCTTTTCATCTTTGAGTGGAAATATAGTACTAGATCACTAGGCCAAAAAACTCACATACATAAATTTTTATCATGCCACTTCTTCTGTCTATTTTGCATTCCTTGAAATAACAAGAAACTAGGATATCTATTTTTTTCCAGCTGCCATAACTTGTCCATTCTATAGGCAAAAGAGTTTTCTAAAAGTAAATGGTTATGCATTGCAATTCCTAGATTGGGTATCGTAAATTCGAACAAGAGAATTGCTTCTTGTCCATACAAGAATTGAAATGTACTTCCTATCGAGATGTTATAGGAGGTTTGGTATGCCCATAGTACCGTAGGAAGTATATGTTCCCATTGATTTGTAGAATCCAAAAGCATTTTCTGCAACATGTGCAGAGGAACCTTATTCATACTTTTCACTAGACCATTGTCTCTTGGATAATACGGTGAACTCAATTTATGTTTGATGTGATATTCTGCAATTAATTCCAAAACGACTTGGTTCAAAAAAAGAGTGCCACAATTGGACACTAGTTGTAATGGCAAACCAAACCTTAAAAACATTTTATACTAGAGCTTCTTACCTACTGTCCTCGTCGTGGCATTCCATGTAGCCCATGCTTCTACCCATCATGTACAATAGTTAGTACAAATCAAAATGTAAAGAGCTCCAATCATGGTTGTAGAGGGTTTAATAGGACCAATGAAATCTAGGCCCCAATTTTGAAATGGCTCCAATAGGAGGATTGCTTGCAATGTAAAATGATGATTGTCTCGAGGTTCTCTAGTACGTAGACAAGGATCAGAGTTCTATACTACAATAAGCACATCTACATACATTGTAGGCCACCAAAGTTAGGCTTGTTGAATCTTCCAAATCATAATTGAATAATTAAAGTGTCCTCGAGCTTCCCTAGCTTGTGCTTCTTGAATTATTGCAGCAACTTCCTACGGAGAAACACACTGCATAGCGTCTTTATGATAAAGTTGCCCCATTATAACTATAAATTGGCGGCTCTGAAGTCCTAATTTCTTCAGTGCTACTGGTCATAAATGAGAGGGTGCTACTCCATTTTCCAAAAAACTCAACGTTTCCTCATACCATGTGGGGAACGTCTATGGAGACTCTTCAATTTTTGCAATCGCAAAGATATCCACGTCCGAAAGATTGTCGTCAATTCCTGTCGGTGCTTCACCATGATCAATGTGTGACAAGAAATCAGCAATTGCATGACTAGCTCCTTGCCTATGAACAATATCATGCTCAAACTCTTGTAGTAATAAGACCCATCTAGCAAGTCGGCCTACCAAATTTTGCTGCTACACCAGATATAGTAGTGCACTATGATGGACATGAAAAGGGAATATTTCCCCATTTAAATTATCCTGGAATTTCTTAATAGAATAGATTAAGCCTAGACATTCGCGTTCTGAAGTAGAGTAGTTATGTTCCACAAAGGTCAATCTTCGACTAGCATAATACATATGTTAGAACCAATTTTGTCCTTCTTTTTGCATATGCACACTTGCTATTGATTGATTTGAAGCATACACAAGAACATGGAATGGTTCCTTCCAATTCGGAGCTTTCAACATCAGTGTGGTGCCCAGTGTTTTTTGTAGGTGTTCAAAAGTGATTTGTGCATCCGTTGTCCACTGGAATTCAGAGGGTCATTGTTGAAGGTGTAAATATAGATCTTCTCTTTATATAGCCAAAGATATATTGTATTTGTATAAATCATGAGGATTTGGCACCAAGTATAAAAGGAAGAAAACATGAAGAGAAAAGGATTCATATTTCATTTTGTAATCACCCCTTTTGAGAAAGAGAGCTCTTCTTTGGTTGTTCATCTTCTTCTTCATTTTGATTCTCTTGTATTATGCCTTGTGTGATGTATTTGGTGTTGTTTGATTGATCACTCAGTTGAAGATAGTGGTGGAACTTGTTTGAGAGATCTATTTTGAGTATTTATTGTTGTAACTTAGAGTTTTCATGAATTGAAGAAAGTCGTCTAACATACAATCAAGATAAGTAGTTTTGTTATCATACTTGAGTTTTAGAGGAAAAATGGCATGGAATAGGCACTTAAATCACTCAATTTGGTACTATATTCATGATACAATCAGTTAAAGTTTCTCAGCCATAACGTTGCAAAAAGTCACGTTTTCAAAAAGTCATGTTTTATTTCTTTTATCAAAATTTTAGTGTATCTCACAAATAGTTCAACTTTTATCTTTTGTGAGTGATTGATTTGTGGTTTTTGTAGCATTAGTCTTTTAGCAACAATCGGGTAAGCTTGTTCTTGGATTGACAAATTCAAAAAAACTTTCCTTTACTTTTGAAGTGTCATCAAGTTCCTAATATTACAATGAGACAGATGTGCTAGAAGCTGGAATGGGAACAATCATACATATGCCAATTTGTTAAGAGGGATTGCAACATGGGTGAGAACGCATAAATGATGCCCATGCCACTGTACCTGGCCTAAGTATCGCAAAAATTCTTTTAGATTTTTAGGTGCTGGAGTCTCCAAAAGAGCTTTGACCTCGTCCAAGTCTACTGCTATACCATCATGGGAAATGATATGACCAAATAACTTATCGCATTTGACTACAAAGGCTGATTTATTTGGATTAAGATAGGATCATACTTTTCTACAAACATCAAAACATGATCGCAAATGTTCCAAATGAGCGACACTTTTTCTAGAAACATAGAAATCATATAAGAAAATCCGCATGAATGAAGTTAAGTATGTTGCAAAGATCTGTTGCATACATCTGTGAAATGTATTAGGAACATTTGCAATCCAAACCACATGTCCATGCAAGCAAACACTCCCCAATTATGACAGATTTGTCTAAATTTGGGTCCAGCAGCTTAGTACAGATAGATGTTGCAATACCGCCATAGACTAAACTAATTATGGGTTCAACATCTACCACACTGAATGAAAGTAAGTCCCGATTAGCTTCTAAAAACTATTGCGTCTCGTCCTCTTCGAGTCCTTCAAGCATGTGAGGTGTCTTTGCAAGTACGGGTTTATTTTTTGGAAGGCAAAAATATCCATCTTCCAATTGGACCAAAAATTTAGATTGTCCTTTCTAGAAAGTTATAGTTTTGGTTGTCGAATTCTGCCTCACTTTGGCGTTCCTCAACCATGGTCTTCCCAATAGTAAATTATAGTCAAGATTCTTACCTTTGAGTTCCACCACTATAAAAGTAATGGGAAAAACTATGCAAGAAATTTTGATTGGAATGTCCTTGAGGAGTCCCACTGGTTGTACTCTGGATTGATCGGCCATTTGAACAAAAAATGGTGCTAGTTCAATGCTGATCCAACCCATTTATCGACAAGTGGTTGTAGATGCAATACTAATACTCAATCCTCCATCAATTAGCATTTTTGCAATAGATTCATTTTTGTACCATACTATAATAGTCATGAATTGCATAGTCCATGACTTTTTGGTACCTCTTTGACCATACCAATAGTTACTTCCTGGAACTATTTTGGAGAATGTTCCTTTTGTAAATGATTCATTAGCTTCTTTTTAAATTTTGGTACTAATTCCAACAATGCACCCAGTGGTAATTGAATTTGCGATGTGCTTAACCAATGCTAGGAATTACCTTCTTCTGACACTACTTGTTCCAAAATGCCCTAGTTTTGTGGTTCTTCCAAAGTTTGATCTGACTCTTCGGTGCTAGGGTCTTGGAAACTTGAACTGAAACTCAAAAATTCCAAAGCTTTAGACCTGATTGAGGTTGTTTCTAGTAAATGTTAAGATATCCCACTTTCCTATACTGCCACTCTACCCACGGGGGTCCTACTTCTCTCTAAACCTTTTATACTTGTCATTTTACCTTCCAGACCCTTACTATTGTCACCGCCAATGATTGGTTTCGGGTCTACATAATATGGTGGGTAATCTTTGGCCCATTGAACGTCTTTCACCAAGTGCTTATTTTGCTCCACTGGCAAGTGCTCGGGTTGTTGTATGGTCTGGTACTCTTGACTGATCTTGTGATAACAACCGCACAAGGTTCCATATATTCTACATTCACCATGGGAGTTTTCAATTTGGCTTCCTTTTTCCTTTGATCATATTCTTTAGCCTTCTCGCATTCAAATCGATGACGTCCATACTATAAGCAAAACTGACATTGGATTGGTCGATTTTTGAAATTACTAGGTCCGGATTTCCAAAATCTATGGCCTCTTTTATAATCTTGAAAGTTGGGACAATAGAACCATTGCTAATCCTCGAAGTGTTGGGATCTAGAAAATTGAGGTGGTCCAAACAATCTTGCATCCTAACTGTCCATCCAAGGTCCTAGTTGAACTTAAGGTTTATATCCTATAGAATTTTCCTTCCACAAGGATGATTCAACTTGTGCAGTTACGACTAGTGTATTCTTACCATTAAACCTAAATTCTTCCAAACTATGATTATTCTAATTGCAAATAGGACAATCTACCTTGTTTAAGGCACAATCGGTAGTGATGTGTCCCGCATTTTTGCATCACACACAATACAATTTTTGAACCAGGGTAACCCCTTTTTTTACGATTGGAATTACTTTTTAAGAGCCCAAATTTACCAGTTGTATTTTCTTGTCCACTCATATTGCCACATTGATTATCTAGTCTAAGGATCTTTCTTCTTCTAATAATTACGTATAAATTTTCTCCTTAATCATTGGCTGCAATCCTTCCATAAAGAACTCTTGCAACAGTTTTTCTGAAGAATGATTCTCGTTCGAAAATTGTCTCATAGTTGATCTGAAGTCGAAAGCATATTGTTGCACTATACCCTTCTTGTAATGTTGCATATAATTTCATAACGCTTTTAGCAGTGTGGAATCGCTCCAAAAAGGCCACTTTTAGGTCATCATATTTTGCAAAATGGGCTGTAGGATATTCAATTAACCATTTAACTGCATCGCCAGCTAAGGTAGCTTCGAATACCTGTTGCTCATGATCATCGTCATGGATTGCTCTATTGTTACATGCATACTCATTCTCAAAAGTCCAAACATGTACATCGGGATCTTCTTCGGATCATCCATAGAAATAGGTGTAATGTAACGCCAAAAGTGGACTTCTATTCTGCATCTTTTCACTAGAATCCTCTTCACTAGTGGTGGTTGAGTGTTGAATAAAGTCTTCCATTGTACTAGGTTGAATGATAGATACCAGTTGTAAGGTAAGCTCTTGTTGGGGTTTGTTGCCATTGCTTTGGCTCAGGTCCATAGGGCACTTTTCTTCCTACTACCAGCTCTATCAGATTCCCCTTTTTGCAAAGCTTTAACTAATTTCTGGTTCTTCCACTCAGATATCAAATCAGCCAAGATTGAGGGCGGCAAGACACCATTTTCCACCCATAGCAACAATTCTTTTGGGATCTTTTCTAATTCTGCAATTGAAATATCTTCTAAACACATAGTTCCTAAGGTATCCTTGATAAGTTTTTCTAAGTATTCGTGACGTTGATCACTGCACAAGTATTTCTTGACACTCCACAATGGCATCAATTTAAGAAGAACCCTGTCACTCTAGCACAATGGCAAGTACCAACGTGAGGAGATACACCTCATAATTGTCAATTTGTGGAGTCATGAGGACTAGTATGACAACTATGAGCAAGTGATGGCACAAGTGCATGAGTGCGAAGCACACTAACATGCACACACATACACACACACGCACACACAAGGCAAAAACAAAGAGAGGAACAATGGAGTTCTTTTTATCACTCAAGAAGTCTCTTACAATAGCTCAAAACTCTAACAAGCTAACCTAAAAAATGAGCTCTCTACCTCTTTTTATAGTTTTTTACTAGATTTTGGCCCTGTCCAAACCTAGTAATCAGCCTAGTTTAAAATTAGGCTCCACGGCTTATTTGAGGGCTCAAATGGAGTCTAAAAATAATGAAAATTGGACCATAGATACTTCTAATATTCCTAAAGCTTGAGGACTCCTTGGCTTGTACAAAATGGAGTATGAATACTGGAAAATCATATTTACAATGGTGTGAAGTGACTAAAATTACTATTTGGGAAATATTTCTCCATGAAAAATTATGTGGCCTACTTGCCAGATCTATGTTGACTACTTTGCCTACTTCGTCCTTCTCTCTTCTTTGACTCCCTTTGTTGGCTTCCTTGTCTTGTAAGGCCTTGACCCTGGCTGCTACCAACACCCCCCCCCTCACATCTGTCGTCCCTGACAGACCCTTGTTGGTGGGAGTGTTTGATGCAATACTCAACGAGGTCTGTGGCTAAGTGATGTTCTTGAATGCGCAATCCTCGAGCCAAATCTATCATGAGCTTATCCCAATCTGCTCGACCTCGAATGTGTGGATATGGCAAGCATAACTGATCGGCATGTATGGCTTGTTCCACCCCAAAGAGATGTAGCACATGTGTTGGTCTAGCAAAGAAAATTTTGGAATGATAGTCCTAGAACCTGGTAGAGAACATTTCTTCAAAGGTCTCCTTGTAGCAAGCAAGTAAATACTTTATGCATGCATGCCAGGCATAGATGATGTTGATGAAGGGGGTCTGGCTCATGTCATAGACCAAATCTCTATTACCTTCAAAAAATCCAAGGGCCAAAATATATGGTGCATGTACATTGCGAAAGGTCTTGAATACGACCATCATCAACTCCAAGATTTTCATAAACATCATGGCAATGATGTCCATTATGTTCTTTAAGCATGTAGACCATTGAATTATTGTAGAGATCATGTATGCTATGGTGGGTGGTGCTCTAGATGGAGCAAAATATGGATAATTAACCCAATCTGAGCATCCTTTATTATTGCGGACGTTGATGGAAAAAGCTTCCATGATTTGCAACGGACTACTGGACAATAACATGGGTTATATTTAATATATAATGGCATTATGGCCCATGTGCACATCATTTCCAGATATTCTATAAGTAGTCACTCATGCCAATTGGGTTGAAAAATCGAGCTTGCACATGCATCTGCAAGTATATCATTAGGCTCAAACTCGATGGCAAATGTAGGATCTTTTCCTATATGCCTTTTTATCTCCATGTTATAGTCATCTAATAATACAAAGTAGGGCTTATACTGCAATTCTGATGTGATAATGAGGCGTTGATGGGAGAGGTTTTGAAAGTAAGCAGACTTAAGAACGGTTTCTTCTAGATTGGAAAGGGAGTAGATGTGCATGGCCACTCTATCATCGTGTGGTTGACCAATTTGTTTGACTCTCTTGAGCCAATTTGGGACTTTGATCTCAAATGTGTCTCATCCTTCTTCCATGACACACCCACCAGGTATCATCATTGAGTCATATGGCTCTTCAAAACTCTCTTGAATTGGGATCTCCACCATGGTTTCGGGTTTTTGTTCTCTAATAGGAGAGGGCGGCCTCTCATATGGTAGGAGTCTGGCTTTTAATTCTTCAACCTGCTTTCTTAAGGCCTCCAGTTCTTCACTAGGTTGTTGAGGGATGGCAGGCTCAGGTTGAGATGTGCTCACATTGGCCAATTGCTTCCGGAGATCTTCACATTCTAATTCCATCTTTTCATAGGACTCTAAAAAGTTGGCATGCTCCTCAAGTAAGATTCGTATGTCTTCTGAGGGGACTGCTCTATATGTTATAGGGCTAATTTATGATCCCGAGGTCCCTTCCATTGCAGCTTCTAGATTATCTTGATTTTGATGTTGTAACCTCTTGTTCTCTTCCAATGCCACAACCATATGTTTTTGTAGTAGACTTAGATTGCATGTTAGTTTAGCATTGGTGAGCATCTATGCTTGGAGCATGTTTTCCAAAATTTTGACTCCTTGAGCATCAATAGTAGACATCTTGGAATCCAATTCCGTATGATCTTGTTGTAAGGTGGTGTACTCTACTCGAAGTATTTGATTGTTGGCTTCCAGTGTAGTGACTCTTACTTGTAGCCTCTGTGACTCGGCCTGGAAGGAAGCACTGTACTCTTCCAATTGTTGATATTCTTGTTGTAATTGATATGCACACTGAATTAACATATTGAATGAATTATTTACATTATGAGATGTGAGCGGAGAAGTTTGGAAAGCAGGGAATGGGATTTGTGGATGTTGTGTCTACCAATGAGGTGGGGGGTAGGGGAATGGGTGATGGTGGAATTGTAGGGGGAGGGGGAGGTGTTGTTGGTGGTGAAATGTCCATGGGGTCACACAGTGTGGTGTGTGAAGGTGCTACCATGTATGTGGGTATGGTGGGTGAAGTGAGTGTGGTGTCTATGTATAGTGAAGTGGTTGTGAGTGCTTGTTGTCCTAACATCTATGTGTTGTGGGCGCGAATGAAATCCTCCATGAATGAGATGTAATGGGATGGGGCAATGGTTGCAATTGATGGGTAGGAAAAGATGGAGGAGACATGTGGGAAGTATGGATCACAAGGAAGGGGACTGTGTGAGTATGGGAATGTGGGGAAACCTAAAATACCTTGGGTTGGTCTTGGGATTCCGTCTATGCTAGGCGTCAAGGGGTGGTTGATGATGGGTTCGACAGGCAAAAATGGGAACATATACAAAGGGTTGGCAATCAAAGAAAAGTGGGTGGCCTACGATGTGGGCTCATGAAAAGAAAAAAATATTGATGAAAGTGGGGTTTGGGTAATGGTCGTGATTATTGTTACGGTTTCCTCAATGGTCCGTGGTAGAGGTGGGGATGATGGAGGAGATGGAAGGTATTGGGGTGAGATTGGTGATGTTTGTACAAATGTTTCGATAGTAAGGTTGATGATTGTGGTTGGAGTGGCTATTCGTTCTATCATTGCTTTGGGTTCGAAGACCAGTATTCCTATATTCTTGATTGCCCGTGGTCGTGTATCCACTCTACGCTGATCATATCAGATAGATTGTCAAACTGCTGTGTAGATAGCCTCTTGAATTCCCAAGGATTTGGACAGTAGTTGGAGGGTAGTGATGAATTGTGGGTCCACTCCTTTGTTTGCTAACATCTGTTCGATCAGGGCTTGGCCTGATGTGAATGAAAGTTTGTGCCTTTCTTACACTACTTTGATCGTGTCGTATAGCCTTTGCAATTGGGTTGTGTACGTCAAAGCACCTACGAGCTTTGCTACTCCTTGTTGCTCATCTAGAGGTCTTTCTTTATACCCCTCCTTGCCTTCTTTAGATTCTTCATCTTCTACATCATCTTTGTCCTCTTCTTCATCTACATCAATAGTGGTAATGGGTACTTGTGATGCTGTGGCTTGCATTTGAGCTCCTTCCAATGGTTGTTCCTCTTCCACCTCAAGATTCGCTTCTTTTAAAATATGCCCAAAATCTTCGTTGGTGAGTTCTTCCAAGGGTGCTCCTCCGTGGAATTCAAGGTCCATGGGAACTGGCAGGAAGATCAAATTGGGTCCTTCAAAACTTTGTCTTAGGAGGAGCAATGTAAATGGTCATACCCAGCGTGGTCGAGGAGTGATGTCTGGTGTTAAGGTGGCTCCGCAGGGTTGAGCACATGGAACTTGTACTGGTCCTCTCATCCTCACGATCCAGTTGAGGTTCGGCCTTTGAACTGTTGCACTCTATTCCACATCAAGGCCCTCTTAATGGGAATTTCATATGCCAAACACCTATAAATGATTCTGTTTAATGCACAAGATCCATATAAAATAGACTTTTGCGGCCATCATTTGTGAGCTAGGTGTATCTGATCAATGATCTAGTGCAGTAGGTTGATGGTGAGGTTCTGCATCTCTCCAAGGTATAAGCTAAACCAAATTTTCCTAGGTGGCATAGTGAACCTATCTTGTGCTAGAAATGCAAAATGTTGTATGCACATTCTCAGGTGAGCTGCAATGTTCGGTGTCATGGCCACCATGTCCTTGAGCTTGGTGAGGCTTTGATTGTTCATGTTATCAGGTACAAGGAGCTCCTTCTCTATAGGTATATGCATGCCTCTCATATCTAAAGTTCTTGGTTAACTTAAACCTCTTTAGCTCATTTCCCCTTGTTAGAGAAGGGAGCACAAATGTACTCGAACCTTGGGGATGCTTGCTCCGAGTCATGGTGTTGATAAGATAGTAGCATCTCATGAAGTTGGGCTTTGGGAGCTAAGCACCAAAGTATGCATCCAATCTTGTTTTCTGCCATATAGGGTGTAGTGCTTTTGCATTCTGTAACTTTTCAAACTCTCTTCTAAACAAATGATACTTGCCTCCCTTTCCATTGAATTCTAGCTCTACTTCCCAAAGGTACGATCCTTCTCCCAAGGGTCCTACAAATTCACTTAACCAATGGGAAGCTTTATTGACAGGCATCATATGGCTACTTGAGGGTCTTGTATAGGTATAATTTGAATGGCCTGCAACTCCTTTGGTCTTCAGTCATTTTAGGCATGATTGGTAGACTCTCCATATCAACTACTTATTGACTAGTTCCTACCTGGGAGCTGGTTCCTACGACATCAGCCATATTATGCTTATCTGTTGAAAGAAGAAAGCCACATTCGCATTGCATAGGAAGCTATTGGTGCAGGACAACCATCAATTGATGTTTTTCACAAAAGGTTTGAAGTCAAAAGATGAAGAAAAGACCAATTCATGAAGGTTGAAATTAGTGCATATTCAAGAAATGAAGACTTGTATACATATGTACATTAAACTTGTAATTAGCTCACATATACCTTTGTATGGTCATGAGCTTGTACATATATGCCTATATATACAAGTACAAAGTCAGGGAAAGTATGAGAGAGTATGACCGATGAAGAATGAGAAGTGCTAAGAGTCATTAGACACTTTAAAAGTGTAGAAGATCTCTCTCATCATTGAGATGTAAAGTTTTTTGAGTAGAAGAAAAATTGCACCCGATATTTTGTTGAGTACTCCTTCTGTGTTTAATCTTTTGTGAAATGCTTTTGTAGAAGTCTATAGTTGAGTGACCTCTATACAAGTTTTTAGATCCTAATTGTGGTCAGGCTGAGAGAATTGAGAGTAGGAACATTTACATGTGTAAATGTGAATAAGTGAAGTTTGCAACAAGTGCAAATTCGATGCTAATGTTTTGGTCAACTCTCCTTCCACATTGTAAAGTTTTGAGCAAAAAAATACTCATTCTTTAAGTTGGAAGGTAAGCTACCTATGGCTAAAAGCATTTAAATAAATGGGTTGTAGTTTGAGAGAATTATGCATTAGAAGTTATAGGTGTCAAAGTTGACTCTTTTCTATTAGCTAGCTAAAGAGGCCCACAACACTCTCCAACCATCACTTGTAGCAGGTGTGAAGCAAGATTTAGCTACAACACTTCATCTCTTGTGACTATCCACCATCTCCTCCAATAAATCTTGCCTTGCTCAACCATAAAAACACACTTTTCTGGGTTCAGATAGAATTGATATTCTCTACATTTGTCAAAGATTTGTCCGATTTTAAGTGCGTGTGTTTGTGTAATCTTGGAATGAGCATAGAGATCATCAACATAGACTTCCAAGTTTTTCCTCAATAACTCTTTAAAGACATGACACATCAGCCTTTGGAAAGTAGCATTCGCATTGGTAAACCCAAATGGCATTAGTTGAAAAGCAAATATACCCCTCTGTGGCAAAAAAGCCCTCTTATGTTGATCTTCTAGAGCAATGGCCACTTGATTGTAGCTAGAGAAGCCATCAAGGAAGTTGTTTACTTCCTTGCCTGCTACTCTTTGTTGGTGCAAATGCCAAGCCTTCACAACTTGGTTAGGCATATGCGCAAATATTTGAAGGACCACATGAACCTTTGCGTATAATTTTTTACCATTAACGATTGTAAACGTCATATGACTTGGAAGAATATTGTACGTCCACATATCTCATGGATTTTGGAGATCTAAAAGCTAAGAATCTCATTTTGTAAAGTCACTCCTAACTTAGAGGTGTACTTTTAGGTGGAGCATCTATTTGAATTTCAAAATAAAAGTCATTATAAAAGGAGGATGTAATCTTGCGGCCATTAGTCCCCCCATTACTGAGCTTATTGCTGATCATATGTATATGTTGAGTGGCTTACATCATAGCCTACTCTTAACACTATCATTGGGAATCATTTCTATGCCAATGATCATTTACATCATTGTTCTATAATACATTACATCATTGATTATCTCTGCTCATCTCTCTGCCATGACCACTCAAAATAGTGTACTTGTGATAATCATATCTCAGTGATTTCTCCATCGTTTTTTATTTTCTATGCTTTTTGAAACCAGCTCAAAGTCTATTACATGATGTGAAAATTTGAACCAATTTTATTAAGCAAATTGGGATTAATCTGCGTCAAAGTGCTCTCTGGTCATTCTCTATGTAGCTCCTAAAAAATCAAGGGTAAGCATTCACTTGCTAAGTTGCTTGCTCATTGTATGGTTTATCTTTTTAAGTGATTTTACTTGGAATCATTAGCTCTCCAAGCTAATTAGATACCCTTAGAAGGAATTTTTCTAATTGCTACTGTACTGTGAGCACTGAGCAAAATATCCAGCAGGTGTCAAGACCAAAATAGCAAGTTTTTTATCACTAACTAGTTGCAAAGTTATCTGTTTTGATTCAATTGTTTGAAGCATCATTTCCAAAGTACATAGGTATGTATTTAGTGTTATTAGCAAGCTAAGGGGGTCTACAACACAACTCTAAAGTGAAATAGGGAAGGTACTAAGCAGGGTTTGGTAGTACCAACTCATTTCTTGTGGTATCCATCCATATCTTCCAACAGTGGTATCAAAGCAAGTTGAGGTAAAATGGGAGATGGTTTCCCTTCTTTTATTGATAAATTGGATAGGAACAACTACCAAGCATGGTCCTTGAAAATGAAGACATACTTACAAGGAAGGACTCTATGGATACATATCAAGAGATGAGGAGATGCCCATATTCAGGACCAAAGGACAACCTACAAGAGAGGAGCTTGAAAGACTCAACTCATGGTGTGCCAAAGATGCTTTAGCAAGGTCATATCTACTTAAATCTATCTCTGACTTCCTTCTTCCACACATTAGGAATTGTAAAACTTCCCAAGAGACTTGGTCCATACATTGTCTTCATACTTTTTTCTTCCAAAACAAGAGCTAGAAAGAATCAATTGTGGATTAAGTTCACCAATCAAAGGAAGCAACCCAAGCAAAGTGTTTCAGAGCATGTGACCAAAGTCAAAGATGTGGCTGACCAATTGGAAAGAATAGGAGAGGGGATTGAAGAGGAGCAAATTGTGAGACAAGTAATCAATGGAATCAAGGCAGATGATAAGTGGGAAGCCTTCACAACTGCTATGGACCTTTACATGGATATGCAGATTCTAGATCTTACCACACTCATGGGACAACTCTTTACCCATGAGGCCAAGCTCAACAAAAATGGAGAATCATCAAGAGTTAAAAACTCTTCTACCGTATACACATATAAAGGAAAGTCTAAAGATAAAGGGAAGAACACGAAAGTAGAGGATGAAGGTACTACTTCTCAAGCTATGCAGGGAGAGGTAGGAACTCAAGAGATAGGGGTAGAGGAGGTAAGCAAGGTAGGGGGAGACCTTTCAAATCTTCCCCATGCAAAATATGTGGACTGTCTAATCACAAGACAGATGAGTGCTATAGGAACTTCAAGAATAAAAGAGGAAGAGGATATCCAAGAGGTTGCTACTCACAATCAAGAGGAAGATTCAACCATAATCTAGGCTACAACCATAGCGACAACAACAAATACAATAAGAACTATCAAGGAGGATACAAATCAAGAGGATTCTCTTCTCATTATGAATATGACATCAAAGCAAGGTATGAATGATGAGCACCTCTTCTATATTGACTCAAGTTGTTCAAACCATGTAGTAGGCAATGTATCAGGAAAGCACCAAGTGCAAATAGGTGATGACACCAAGCATTCAGTGGTCAAGGTAGGAAATATCAAAACTTCTAATGGGAATAGAAATCTATTGAGCAAGGTTCTTTATGTACCTACAATCACCAAGAATTTGATGAGTGTTGGACAGATTGTGCAAAAGGGTTTGCACCTTAGGTTCAACAAATATGGAGCTTTTGTGGAGGAACCCCAACATGGATTCAGGAGAATTGACACTGGAGAAAAAACACGTAGGCTATTTATGTTTGAACTTGAGGACACTAGGTGAGAGAAATGTTGGTGCAAAGTTCAAGCCTACACATTTGGCTAGAAGTTCATGAATATTTGAAGCTCCATGGAAACCATTGCTAGGAAGATCTTTTATCTTTACCATTTGTAAAAGTCATTTTGACTTGAGAGAATCATTGTAACCACCATTGAACTCGCGAAATTTATTAGCTAAAAACTCACGACTTCAATAGAAGGAATATCTCCTAGACTGGAGGACTACTTTTAGTGAGAGCCAATGAACAATTCAAATTCAAATTTGAAATCAGTCAACTATAACAGATGTAAAGAAAACTTGCCGCCATAGACTCTCTATTTTCCCGAGTTCTCCATTGCCACATTATAAGAGAGTGAGGTCTACACTGTAACCTACACTTCTCACCATCATTAGGCATTGATTATCAAGCCTATGATCTTGTACAACATTCTTCTTTAATACAATAGATCTACATTACTCATCTATGGTCTCTCTGTTATAGTCAATCATAACTGTCAACTTGTACTGTGCATATCTCAGTCACTTATTCACCATTTTCAATGTTCTATAGCTTGTTGGATTCAGCACCAAGTTATTTACATGCTCACAAATTTTGAAGACAATCTATTTAGCCAATTTGGATAAAAGCACGTCAAAGCACTCACTGGTCAAACTCTATAGAGGTCCTAAAAAATCAAGGGTAATGATTCAATTCCTAAGTTGATTGCTTTGTGTATAGTGCATCATTTTAAGTGATTCAACTTGGAATCATTAGTTTTACTAAGCTAATTAGATACCTCTAAAATTAGGTTTTCTGATTCCTATTGTACTAGAAGCACTGAGCATAACAAGCAATAGGTGTGCGAACAAAAATAGAAGGTTTTCATTAATCCTTCAACTTGGAAGTAGTCTGTTTTGGTTCAATCATTTCTCACATCATTTCCAAAGTACATAGACACTTGTATAGTGTAATTGGAGAGCTAAGAGGTCCCACAACTCAACTCTGAAGCTACAAGGGGCTGGTACAAAGCAGGATCTAGCATTACCTACTCATTTCTTGGAGTATCCCTCCATCTTTCCCAACAGTGGTATGAGAGCAAAGCTAAGGTAAAATGGGAGATGGTTCTTCTTCTTTCATTGATAAATTGGATGGGAACAACTATCAAGAATGTTCCTTGAGGATGAAGACATACTTGCAATGAAGGAGCCTCTACGGATACATCTTGAAGTTGTGGCAAAAGAAAGATGCAACGGCAAGAGCGTATATCTACAATACCATCAGAGATCATCTATTACCACATATTAGAGGTCTGGAGAAAGCGGAAGACATATGGGGTGCGTTGGAAGATCATTTCCAAAACACTACCAAAGCTAGGAAGGCCAGCTTATGGTCGGAGTTCACAACGTTCAAGAAAAAGCAAAGTCAAAGCATTAGTGATTATGTCACTAACATGAAGGACTTGGCAGACAGACTTGGAGCAATTGACGAAAGTATTGAAGACCACAGGTTGATAGCACAATTGCTTGCTGGACTGAGAGGAGATGAAAGGTGGAAACCTTTCATACTTTCACATGAACTTTCATTAAATCATTTTGTACCAGATTTAAATCAGTTGCTTGGACTAATGTTAACATTTGAGGAAGATTTGAAGACAGACCGAGATAAAGGACATAGTTCTGCTATGTACGTAAAGAATAAGAAGAAAGGTGATAAAGTTAAAGAAAAAGATGAAGAAGAGATGACTACTCAAGCAAATTATGCAAGAGGAAGAGGTAACATTAGAAAAAGAGGTAATACAAAAGGAAGAGGTAATCAGCAGAAGTCTTGTTGGATCTGTGGATTAAGCAATCATTTGGCTCATGATTGCTGGCATAATTCTCAAGGATCAAGTCAAAGTCAGAATAACAATAGCAGAGGCAGAAGCAAAATATATCAAAGAGGTAGACAAAGCCAAAGAGGTGGACATGGTAGAGGTGAAGCAAGAAGTTGGGGACATAATCAGTCTCACAACACTACCTACTACAACTATGCGAATGATACACAAAACGACGATCATACAACATTGATGATGAATTCGATAAGTGTGTCAGAGAATGAAGACCTCAAGGTATTCTATATTGACTCTGGTTGTTCAAATCATTTGTCAAGAAATATAGAATTGTTATCAGAACTGGAAGGAGGAATTTCAAATCATACAGTACAAACAGGTGATAACACAAAACATAATGTGAGGTCAATTGGAAAGGTAAAGTGTAAGAATGGAGCTTACCTACTAACAAATGTTTTTTATGTTCCAACAATTCTGAAGAATCTGATCAGCGTGGGACAGATAGTAGAAAAAGGTTTTCAAGTCAGGTTTACAAATGAAGGAGTATTTGTTGAAGATCCAGAGAAAGGATACAAACAAATTGTTCATTGTAAAAAGGAAGGTACACTTTTTACTCTTAAAGTACAAGGGAATGTTGTTCAAGCTTTAATCACACACGGTGATGAAGTATTTACAGAATTAGACCTCTGGCATAAGAGGTTAGGACACTTTAATGAAAAAGGAACCAAAACTATGGTGGAAAAACAATCTGTAAGAGGATTACCGAATATGAAGAATCAACATATGATTCATAAAAGTGAAGCTTGTCAGTTGGGAAAAGCCCACAGGTTACCATTTCAGAAAAATGGTTATAAACACGATGGTTTGCTAGATACATACAGATGTATGGGGACCGACAAAAGAAGGATCTATCAGCGGATCAAGGTATTACATTTTTTGTATTGATGATGCAACAAGATGGATAACTCTTTATGTTTTGAAAGAGAAGTCAGAAGTGTTTGGAGCTTTCAATCATTTTCATGCATATGCTGAAAGACTTAAAGGACAAAAACTCAAAAGACTAAGGTTTGATGGAGGAGGAGAATATTTTTCTCAAGAATTCAATGATTATCTATGGAATGCAGGTATCAAAAGAGAAATAACTTGCACGTATACACCACAACAAAATGGAGTAGCAGAAAGAAGAAACCGAACTCTAGTTGAGTTTGCCATAGCAACGTTAAAAGAGAAGAATTGTCCAAACTATAGGCCTCCTCAAAACTATCCTTATCAGGCTCAACAAAGACCTCAACCTGTTTTAGCTCAGGCTGTAAATACAACCACATATCTTGTAAATAGATTACCATGTATAGCTTTAAATGGAATGACCCTGTATGAAGCCTGGTGGGGTAAGAAACCAACATTTGACCATTGTAAAGTGTTTGGATCAGTTGCTTATGCTTATGTACCATCACAGCTTAGACATAAGCTTGAACCAAAATCTGAAAAATACGTGTTCATCGGATATGATGAAAAGCAAATGGGTTATAGACTATGGAGTCCTCTAACCAAACAGTTTATTGTTTCCAGAGATGTGACATTTGATGAAGGAAAGAGCTGGTATATAGATAAAGAGCATAGTGTTGAAACATTTGAAGAAGAGATGAGAAGAATTGAAAAAGGTAAATCACATATGCAGGTAAATGGAGATGAAGGTCATATGCAGGCAAGTATGTCCAGGATCGGATCAGGTATGAGAAATGAAGATGGATCGAGATTTGATGAAGATGTGTATTCAGATACACATGAAGAGTTTGAACCAAGAGGGTCAAACAGAGTAAGGAAACAACCGACAAGGTATTCCTATGATACTTCTTATTTGACTGAGAAAAACTATGCTTACTTAGTAAAGGAAGAAGAAGAACCTGAATTACAATGAAGCAAAAGGTAAAGTAAAATGGGAAGAAGCAATGAAGGAGGAGTTCAATGCACTTGAGGAGAACAAGACTTGGGATCTTGTTCCAAAAGCAAATGATAAGAAAGTGATTGGAAATAAATGGGTTTACAAAGTTAAGAAGCTTGCAGATGGAAGGATAGCCAGATACAAAGCTAGACTGGTAGTCAAAGGCTATGCTCAGACGCATGGCATAGATTATGATGAGACATTTAGTCCGGTGGCAAAGATGTCAACCATAAGGACATTGATTGTTGTAGCAGCATCAAAAGGATGGAAGTTAAGTTAGCTGTATATAAAGAATGCATTTTTGAATGGATATATATCAGATGAAGTCTAGATGGAACAACCTGAAGGGTTTGTAAGTTTGAGATACCCAAATCATGTTTGCAAATTAAGAAGAGCACTCTATGGATTGAAGCAAGCTCCAAGAGCTTGGAATTACAGACTTGTAAAGTATCTCAATGACCTTGGATACCAAAGTTCAAAGGCAGATGCAATTCTACTCATTAAGAGAACAGAGGAAGGTATGATCTACATTTGTATTTATGTAGATGACATTATAATCACAGGTACCTCAGATGAAGGAATCAACGAGGTAAAAAGATTACTTGAAAAAGAGTTCAAGATTAGTGATCTAGGAAAGTTATCATACTTTCTTGGACTGGAAGTTACATATACAGATCATGGTGTATATGTTTCGCAAGAAAGGTATATCCTAAACTTACTAAAGAAGTTTAACATGGAGAATTGCAGAGAAGCTTCAACACTGCTTGAAGTAAACCATAAACTCAGCAAATATGTTAGTGCAGAGTTTAAAGATATGAGAAAGTATCAATCTTTAGTGGGAAGCTTGATTTATGCTACGCTAACAAGACTAGATCTTAGTTATGCTGTAGGAGTTCTCTCACAGTTTATGCATTGTCCGAAGGATCCACATTGGGTTGCAGGACAAAGAGTTCTAAGATATATCAAAAGAACCATAAAAGAAGGATTATATTATCCTTTTACATCAGATATAAAGCTGAGAGCATACAGTGACTCAGACTAGGCAGGAAGTCAAGATGACAGAAGATCAACACATGGGTATATGATATACCTAGGAGATAAGCTTGTCAGCTGGTGTTCAAAGAAGCAGCATACAGTGGCTTTATCGTCAACTGAAGCTGAATATAAAGGACTTGTGGAAGCAGCTAAAGAAGTGATATGGATGCAGAGCTTGTTCAAAAGCACGGGTATTGATGAAGGTACACCTATCATACATGGAGATAATATGAGTTCGTTGCATCTTGCAGCAAATCCAGTATTTCACGCAAGAACAAAGCACATAGAGATTCAATATCATTTCCTGAGGGAAAAGGTAATGGAGAAGGAGATTGAAATAGTATTCAGTCCTACAAAATATCAGATTGCAGATATTCTAACAAAGAGCTTGGATGGAGTAAAGACAATCAGATTAAAAGAAATGGTAGGAATAAAAGAAAGAAGAATATATGAAAGATCAGAAGATGCTAATTAGTGATTGAGGGGGAGCTGTTGGAGATTCACTCACTAATTAGGCATAACGACTGTAATATAGTTCATTGAAACTTCCAGAATTACGAGTTTTGAATATGGGATCAAAATGTATATAAGAGAGTTGAGAGACTGCTTAGAAGATGAGAAAAGATGAGAAGGTAGGTTCCCAAGAGTGGAGAGAAGTGCTTGTAGTATACACAAGTGTATGTATGTCGGGTATTCATCTAAGAGAGAGATGGTAAGGAAGAACTACTCAGCATAGGAGAGTTTTCCATGGCTATGAGCAAAGTGAGGCCAAGCCATTTTTGTACACATCTTCTCTAATAGAAAACACATATTTATGTGGAAAGATCTGAGTGCATTCTTCTCGTGTGAAGAAATCTAAGTGATTTCATGTTACTGTGAAAGTTAGTTAACAATCACAATTTTCTCAGTAAACATTTTCCGGTACTTCTGCAAGTTAGATCTCACAGCACAGTGTAAAGTTTTTCATGAATCATAGCTCATCTTGAAGCTAGGAGTCTGAAATATAAACTGATCAAAAGAGTTTTGTGAAACGGGACATGTACGCACAGTACTAAGTCTGACCGTAAAGACATCCAGAACTGGTGAAGTTTTTTCTCAAACTTCAGTTAGAGTTCATTTACCAAAGGAAACTCGGGTATTACTTCCTTACTTCATCTACAATTGTTTGAAGTAATTACAAACAAGATTACAATTGATTCCGGTAACATTCCGGTACAATTTTGGTGAGATTCCGGTGACAGTCCGGTAACAGTCTGTTGGGGGATTCTTGGACAAGAAGGGATTTGAGTGTTTGTAGGAGAAAAGGAAAAGACAAGAAGAGAAAATACACACTGGAAGCCTCTGCTGATTGATTCCAATAAGACAAATACAATGTTGAAGCACAATACAAACCAATGCTTCTGTGCAAAATCCCATAGAGTGCTCAATTACAAAATACCAAATACCCAAGGCACTTGTTGCTACCGGCCTCCTCTGCACCAAACGTCCACCTTCTCCAAGCCTGCACTTGTGCACACCTTGCACCAAGCTTCCACTAAGGGGGAGGGATGGATACCTTCTGTCGGCACGCGCACACTTCAATGAGACCTTGGCATCCTTGGGGGACTAGCTTAGCACTCCTTTGCACACTTCCTTGGTCACTCTTCATGCACACCTTGCACTTCACTTCTCTGCGCCGCACACTGTGTGTCTCTTCCACTTCTCTCTCTTGCTTCCCTTAGACTCTTCTTGCTTACACTTAGGATGGTCCAAGAATAGTCCTTCCTTGATTTGAGTGTGTCGATTCATGTACGCTCCTAACTGCAAGAGTATCTTGGTGCTCACTTTGATGTCCCAAGATTGTCTTCACAAGTGGCAGCCAACGACTCCCTGTTTTGTTCTGTAATGACTTTAGTCTAAAAACCAAAAATTTTAATTGGGGGGCCATACTTTCACTTCTACGTACACTACCTCTTCACATACCTTCACATTTTCCTTTTAAGTATTCACTTTTTCACATAAGAGAGGGTTCACCTAAACCTTCCAAAACACTTTAAAAACACTTTGAACCTTAGGGAAATTAGAGAAATACCTTTGCAACCTGCAACCCACTTTCTCCAATTTACCCTTTGTAGAAAATTCATTGTGCACTACCTGTGCACTTTGACACCTGCACTTTAGCACTTTGACTTTGCACTAGTTGACTTTGACCTTGACCTTGTTGAATTTGACCCATTTGACTTTGACCTTTTGACTTTGATTGTAGTTGACTTTGACTTAGTTGACTTTGACTGTGATTGACTTTGATCAATATGACTTTTATGGGCTCAACACAGTCCGGTGAAGTTCCGGTGATATTTCATTTCAGAAGTTTGCTAAGCTACTGATGATTAGAGAGGTGTTCTAATATCACTCTAGCTTAGTTCTAGTTGAGGCGTGGCAATTTTTTGCAGTCTTGTTAGTGAACAAGCTTTTTTCATGACATCACATTTCCTCAACAACCTAAGCAAGGCATCTTAGAGTATGTGAACAAAGTCAAAGATGTAGCAGATTAGTTGGCAAGCATAGGAGAAGAAATTGAAGAGGAGAAGATTGTAAGACAAGTAATCAATGGTATTAAAGCTGATGACAAATGGGAAAGCTTCACAACTGCCATGGACTTGTACATGGACATGAAGCCAACTATGGAGGGAGAGGTAGAACCTCAAGAGGAAGAGGCAGAGGAGGTAACCAAGGTAGGGGGAGACCCTATAACTCCTCACCATGTAATATTTGTGGACTATCAAATCATACTACAAATGAGTGTTACAGGAACTTCAAGAATCAGAGAGGTAGAGGATATCAAAGAGGTGGATATACACAATCAAGAGGAAGATTCAATCACCATCAAGGATACAACAACAACTACAACAACAACTACAACAACAACTACAATACCAATTACCAAGGAGGCTACAAATCAAGGAAAGATTACAACCACACAGAGGAGTAAGAAGATTCTCTTCTAATCATAAACATGACTTCAACACCAGGTATAAATGATGACCATCTCAGGATATGTTAAAGAAGTTTCATTTGCAGGATGCCAAAGTTGCAAGTACTCCAATGGAGGTAAACTTAAAATTAAGTGTTCATGAAGGTGATGTAATTGAGAACATTGCAGGTTATCAAAGCATAGTGGGAAGCTTGAACTATGCTACATTAACAAGGATTGATATTGCTTATGGAGTAAGTGTTCTAAGTCAGTTTATGCAGAAGCCCAGGGCACCTCATTTGGAAGCTGCCAAAAGAATTTTGAACTACTTAAGGGCACTCTAAATCAAGGATTGTAGTTTCCTTATACATCAGACTTGGACATCAAGATATATTCAGATGCAGATGAGGCAGGTTGCAAAGATGATAGTCAGGATTCCTATCTTTTGCAAGTGATAAATCTATATCATGATCTTCAAAGAAGAAACCTAATGTTGCTTTATCTTCTACAGAGGCAGAGTATAGAGGATTGGCCAATGCCACTCAAGAGGCCATATGGATCAGATTGTTATACATAGATTTAGGTTTGCATATTACATCTCCAATGATTTTTGGAGATAATACAAGCTCATTACATCTTGCAGCAAATCGTATTTATCATGCTAGGACCAAGCATATAGAGGTCCACTACCATTATGTGAGAGAGAATCTATTGAGCATGGAAATTCAGATGGCTTATGTATCAACTAATATGCAATGTGTAGACTTGTTAGCTAAAGCATTAGATGGTACAAAACTTTGCAGGTTTAAGTCAATGATTGGATTGTAGGACATTCACGAAGATTGAAGAAGAAGACCAAGCCAAAATGTTTGGCTTGAGGGGGAGTTGTTCGTGCAAAGTTCAAGCCTACACATTTGGCTAGAATTTCATGAATAATTGAAGCTACATGGAAACCATTGCTAGGAAGATCTTTTATCTTTACCATTTGTAAAAGTCATTTTGACTTGAGAGAATCACTAGTGAGAGCCAATGAACAATTCAAATTCAAATTTGAAATCAATCAATTATAAAAGATGTAAAGAAAACTTATGGCCATAGAATCTCTATTTTCCCGAGCTCTCCATTGCCACATTGTAAGAGAGTGAGGTCTACATTGTAACCTACACTTCTCACCATCATTAGGCATTGATTATCAAGCCTATGATCTTGTACAACATTGTTCTTTAATACAATAGATCTGCATTCTCTCTGTTATAGTCATTTATAACTCTCAAGTTGTACTACTCATATCTCAGTTATTTCTCGACAATTTTCAATGTTCTATAGCTTGTTGGATTTAGTGTCAAGTATCTACATGCTCACAGATTTTGAAGACAATCTATTCAGCCAGTTTGGAGAAAAGCATGTCAAAGCACTCACTGGTCAAACTCTGTAGAGGTCCTAAAAAATCGAGGGTAATGATTCAATTACTAAGTTGATTGCTCTCCGTATAGTGCATCATTTTAAGTGATTTCACTTGGAATCATTAGCTTACTAAGCTAATTAGATACCTCTAAAAGGAATTTTTCTAATTCCTATTGTACTCGAAGCACTGAGCATAACAAGCAACAGGTGTGTGAACAAAAATAGAAGGTTTTCATTAATCCTTCAACTTGGAAGTAGTCTGTTTTGGTTCAATCATTTCTCACATCATTTCCAAAGCACATATGCACTTGTATAGTGTCATTGGAGAGCTAAGAGGGCCCACAACTCAACTCTAAAGCTACAAGGGCTGGTACAAAGCAGGATCTGGCAGTACCTACTCATTTCTTGGAGTGTACATCCATCTTTCCCAACAAGAACCTTGAAGAAAATAGAGATCAATGTGTGCTTGGGATACCTAATGTATCCAAGCAACACATGATCTATAAATGTGGTGCATGTCAGTTTGGTAAATCACACAGGTTACCCTTCACAAAGAAAGGCTATATGCATGAGGATTACTTGGAACTTGTCCACAAAGATGTGTGGGGACCAAGCAAGGATCCTTCAATTTCTGGCTCAAGATGCTATGTGTTTTTCATTGATGGTTTCAGTAGGTGGACTATCTTGTACTTTATGAAACATAAAGATGAAGTGTTTAGTTGCTTTAAGAAGTATCTTGCACTTGTGGAAAACCAAACAGGAAGAAGCCTAAAGAGACTAAGGTTAGATGGAGGAGATGAGTACTTCTCCAATGAATTTGATGCATTCTTGTAAGACAGAGGTATCAAAAGGGAAACTACTACAAGGTATACTCCTGAGAAAAATGGGGTAGCAGAGGGGAACAATAGGTTAATTGTGGAAACAGCTAGATCAATGCTTAATGAAAAAAGGTTACCAAATTATTTATGGTTAGAGAGTGTATCTACTGCCACTTATCTTATTAACAGGTTGCCATCCAAATCACTTGATGGGATGACCCCATATGAAGCATGGCATGGTAGAAGTCCATCACTTAATCATTGCAGAATCTTTGGATGTGTTTCTTATGTGCATGTTCCATCTCAAATTAGAGGTAAACTAGACCCTAAGGCAGATGTTGTAGAGAAAAGAAGCACAAAAGAGGAGCCCCAAAATTTTCAAATTCATGGCATAAAAATTCTTCTTCAAAATCCTAGGAAATTCCCTCGAAGCTATGTAATTGCACTAGAGGAGTCCTCTAGATGCATAAACCACAAATCCTTGTAACATAATTCTTATAAAGTAGTAGGAAATTAGAGATTAATCAATAAAGTGATGGTCTCATGTGTGAAAGGACCAATTTTAGGGCACATGTATATAAGTCACTTTGTGACTCTTTGTAAAGACTTTTTGCCATAATGAAGAAGGAGAACTGAAATTTGGAATTTGCTTCTTCCTTGCTGATTTCCATCTTCTCTATGATGTTTTGTGTGTGTGTAATGCTTGAAGTCTGTGAGTAGGATTGTTGTCTATCCATTCCCATCATTATTGAACCATTGTAGTGTGTGTGTGTGAACCATTAAGAGTTGTGGAGCAAGCGTAGGTGATTCTTGCTATTCCTTGTTTTGCACATAACTTGAAGAGAGTTTGTCATATTCAAGTGAAAATACCATCAATAGATGTGTCTCGTCGAGAGCCTCAAAAAGAACCCACTATTGGCCATAATTCAGAGTTTGGAGCTGGGACAAACATTCGAATTTGTGCTTATGGTTGTAAGTGGTATCGCGACAGACATTTCTAGAGATTTAGTGAGTTGGAGAGGTAGTTTAGTCTTTTCACATGCATTATAGTTGAGCCACTTCATTTTCCATCATGTCTGCAATGTCCTCATACACTTGGTTCATATGGTTCTTCGGATTGATAATTAAACGTGTATCGATCCACCACTATATGCACTTGTGGGGCAACTGAGATTTAGTCTCTTTGACACAAGTCCCTAAGACTTCATGACTTAGGTACACATGTTTTTGGCGTCATTGCCAGGGAACAAACTTAACCAAGGTGCCTTCGTGATGGTTATAGCTCTGGAGTGAAGGAATCGTACTTGTAGAGGTGAATTCTTACAGTGACAAGTTGTCAAGCACTTCAACACTTGTTGCTTCACATCCCTGAGGTGTGTGTAATGAGTTTTTAGGTTTAGGGTTAGGAGTGAGGAAGAGAGGGAAGAGTTAGGGTTAGGTTAGAGAGAGAAGTGGAGTAGGAGGAAGTTGGAAACATCAATCTCAAAAAAATTGCCAAAATTAGTGTAGAGTAGGCTTCAGGCATCACAAGACTATAAAAACAAAAAAAAAATTAGTTCATTTGACATTAGTGCAGGAGCTAGTATCGTGTGGAAACAAGCAATCGGTATCGTCAGCTTGGTATCGCAGAAAGTGAGCTAAAGAGAGGAGTTGGGAGCATACACTTGGGTTGAGGCATACTTGAAGGTAAGCCACACAAGTTCTTGATAGCAAAATCAATTCATAACCACCTACACCACACGTGATTTGAATCATTTCCGGTATCGAAGGATAAGACAGAGAGTTTTGGGAGATTTTATGACAGAGACAGAGGGTCAAGAGTAAGGAGGGGACAGAACTAAACATATTTGCATAAAAATTTTTGAGTTTAGAGCGATTTTGGCTGAAGTATCACGGTCGATCGAGTTTTGGTATCGCGATACCAAAATTCCCTAGTATTGTGATACTCACCTTGTATCGTATCATTGCATACCACTTGGGGTGTCGTGATACCATTCTGGTATCGTATCGTCAAGTTGGTATCACGATCACGATCAGCCGGTGGTATCGTATCACATCCACTTGGTATCATATCGTCTCGATCACGGTATTGTATCGTCAATTGAGCGGTATCATATCGCCTATCAAGTATCGTATCGTCCAAGAAGTGGTATCGTATCATCTGACCCATCTAGTATCGTATCATGAGAATTTTGGTATCGTATCATCGACCGAGTGGTATCGTATCATCTGACCCATCTGGTATTGTATCGTGAGAATTTCAGTATCGTATCGTCAGACTTGTTGGTATCGTATCGTGCCGTCTACAAGTATCGTATCGTGCAAAGTTTTGGTATCATATCATCACATGCAGAGGTATTGTATCATCCTAAAGTCAATATCATATCATGTTAATTCTTGGTATCGTATCACCTCAAGTTTTGGTATCGTATCTTGCTAACATTTGTATCGTATCATCTGAGTGGTATTGCCTGTTGATATATTTAGGTAGTGATGTGTGTGAACACTCTAGGACCACCGGGGCACTTTTTTCCCTCTTTCGGAGGTTTTTTCCCCCGGCTTGTATATACGCCTATTGCCCTAATGGGCTACTTATCTTTGTACATTCTCTAGTAATACATTCAGTATTGTGTGTTTGTGCTCCAAGCTTCTTCTTCTTCCTTGTGCTGTTCACGTGCTTCCGCAGACGACTATCTCCAACAATTGGTATCAGAGCAGGTCGTCGCTTCTTCTAGGGTGCCGTCGACACTCCTCCGTTTGCAGTCTCAGATTCGCACGAAATTTGGTGAGCATACTTAGGGTGTTTCCGAGATCAAAACTGCTTTGCACTATGGTGCCGAAATTGCGATCTGAGTTCGTTTCGGCCTTCAAATGCACTATCATAGCGCTTGTGCAGGCTATTTCATCCTTTTGTGCCAAAGGTATATACCAATTTTTGTTCACTAGTTTAAGCGTCTCAAAGTCTGCTACAGGTCTAGTAGAACTTGTTTGGGCAGTTCCGTTCAACTTTTTGAGATACAGTCAATTTTCTGCATCAAGGTATTTTAGTCACTGGCCATGGCTGAAAGCAGTGATGTATTCCGTATGTTCGCTGTTGAGGATAAGTTGGATGGTACCAACTACCCATTATGGGCTTATATGATGCGACATGTACTGGTTGCAAAAGGATTGTGGAACATTGTGCAGGGTGTTGAAAGACGTCCTGTTACACCTGTAACGACAGGTACTGCAAATACAGGTGCTGGAGCTGATGAAGATGGTGTCGAAGATGATATTCCGCAGATTCCTGTTCGTGCTGCTGTTTCTGTTGCACCTACTGCAGAGCAGATTCGCTGGGATGGCAGAGATGCCCAGGCACATGCATTGATAGCTTTGTCTGTCAAACGTGCCATTATTCCTCACATTCACTCTTGCAGAACAGCAAAGGATGCTTGGGATACACTTACCACTTTGTACCAGGCTAGGAATGAGGCTCGTGTTGCTTACCTCCGAAAACAGTTGGAGAGTGAGCACATGAATGAAGGTGATTCTATGGACAGTTTCCTAACGAAGATCAAAGATTTGAAGGAACAGTTGATTTCTGCTGATGAGGTTATACCAGATAGCTCACTTGTGCAGCCCGTTCTGAATGGTCTTCCTGATTCATATCAGAGTTTTGCTTCTACTCTTCGGTTGATGATGAAAGGCAATCCAAATGCCTTGTCATTTGAGGAGTTAGTCTCTGTTCTGTTGCAGGAAGATCAGTCCAGGCAGAACAGGTCTATTATGCGTGTTGCATGTGATGAGAATGAGCCTGTTTCTTTTGATGAAGCACAAAATTCAGAAAATTGGATGGCTATTATGCAATCTGAATATGATGCTATAATGAAGAATGGTACATGGTCTTTATGTGACTGGCCTCCTAGCAAGAAGGCCATTGGCACTAAGTGGGTATACAAGCTGAAGCGTAAACCTGATGGTACAGTCGACAGGTATAAGGCTAGGCTTGTTGCAAAGGGTTATGCACAGGAAAGAGGCATTGATTTTGATGAGACCTTTGCACCTACATGCCGTATGACTACTGTTCGGAGCATTTGTGCACTTGCAGCCCATCATGGTTGGAATGTACATCAGTTGGACATTAAAACAGCATTTCTGAATGGTGACTTGCATGAAGAAGTGTATGTTTTTCAGCCCCGTGGCTTTGTGCAGAAAGGGCATGAAAACCAGGTTTGCAGGTTAAAGAAGGCATTATATGGTTTAAAGCAAGCACCACGTGCTTGGTATGAGAAGATACATGCCTATATGATTGCACATGGTTTTGAGAACAGTCCAACTGAAAGCACCTTATATGTTAAATGTTCTAATGATGTGCTTCTGATCATTGTTGTCTATGTTGATGACATGCTGCTCACTGGTCCTATTGAGACACATATTGCTGATTTTAAGGCTGATTTGCATGCCTCATTTGAGATGTCTGATTTGGGGCATTTGCATCACTATTTGGGCATTCAGTTTATGCACGTTGATGGTGGAATGGCTTTGTGTCAAACGAAATATATTGACACATTATTGTAGCATTTTGGCCTTGAAGATTGTAAGCCTATTGCCACTCCTATGGAGACAGGTTTACGATTGAGTCTTCATGATGCTGGAGATGCATTTGATGGTGTTCTCTATCAGCAGGCTGTTGGATGCTTGATTTACTTATGCATTACTCGGCCATATATTCAGTTTGCTGTCTCACAGATGAGCAGGTTTATGCATTGCCCAGGAGTCACGCATTGGAAAGCGGTTAAGCACATCTTTCGCTACTTGAGTGGTACTAGGCTACTTGGGTTGTTTTATCCCAAGGGGGGATCACTACCGCCAGATTTGCATGCTTTTTCTTACTCAGATTGGGCTGGTTGCTATGACACTCGTGTGTCCACCAGTGGTTTTTGCTTCATGCTTGGTACCTCATGTATATCTTGGTTGAGCAAGAAGCAGCCTACTGTGGCCACTTCCAGTTGTGAGGTTGAGTATAGGGCAGCTTTCACAGCGACTGTTGAGTGTGTGTGGCTCAGACGCCTTATGGCTGATTTGGGTGTTGGCCAGTCTTCTGCCACCACCATCTTCACTAACAGTCAGAGCGCATTGGTAGTTGCGAGGAACCTTGTGTTCCATGCTCACACTAAGCACATTGAGGTGCATTATCACTATGTCAGGGAGAGGTTCTCTGCTGCGGAGATCAGCTTGGCATATGTGCCCACGCAGAAGAACATTGCAGACCTTTTCACGAAGGCTCTGCCTAGGGAGAAGTTTGAAGCTTTCCGCAAAGCTTTGGGCTTACTTCCTTTTGTGGAGTGATTTCCACATAGCTTGGCACTTCCTTATACATGACTGCTAGCTCCTTGTTCACCGCGTCACTCCGAGGGGGGATTTGTTGATATATTTAGGTAGTGATGCGTGTGAACACTCTAGGACCGCCGGGGCACTTTTTTCCCTCTTTAGGAGGTTTTTTTCCCCCGGCTTGTATATACGCCTATTGCCCTAATGGGCTACTTATCTTTGTACATTCTCTAGTAATACATTCAGTATTGTGTGTTTGTGCTCCAAGCTTCTTCTTCTTCCTTGTGCTGTTCGCGTGCTTCCACAGACGTCTATCTCCAACATCGCCTAGAGTGGTATCACCTAGAACCTATCAAGCCATTTGAGGGCAAAATTAGAGGTAATTGAGGAGCCAATTGTGGGAACGTGGGAAACCAATATAGGCCCAGGAGGGTGGATGAACTTGAGATCGGGACGTGTGCTAAGTAGTTGGAGGATGTTATTTCATCGGTAGGAAGTGTAACCCAGGCAAGTCATCACTCTATCTATATTGACACCTCTAGTGACTCAGAGGAAGAGATACCAATGGCTTTAGAAGACATGCAAGGTTTAGTCCCTAGGAACTTCATGTCATAGTAGAGGGGGAATACCGCACCTCTTTGTAGTATATGTCCACTAATCCCCAAGGAATCCCCATCTACCTAAATGGCTTAAATAGGCCAGTAGCCAGGATGGTGAATTCCACTGAATCAGCAATAGTGCCCAGACTGTGAAGAGATGGATAGGTATGTGCTTGAAGATGAAGAGGTTTTGCAAAATCCTTGATCTTCACCAGCCAAATGAACTCCAGGAGTATATGGTGGGCCCTTTTATCTTGCCAATGGATGTATTAGACACCCAATGTATCTTGGAAGATCACTCTCAAAAAGATAGATCAAAATAGATAAGTTGGAGTTAGCTCAGAGGTGAAAACTTGCTATTCTTGGTTCATACACCTGTCCAGTGTTTTACATAATTCTCTGAGCACAGCAGCAATTAGCTTAATTCCTCTTGGGGACGTCTAGGTAGCTTAAAGAGCTCATCAAAAATAATAAACCACACACTGAGAATGAGTTTTAACAAGTGATGACATCATCCCGATTTTCACGGGCTGCTACAGTTTGAGACCAGTGAGCAGAAAAATGAGCATAACTCAAAATGTAGGAATCCAATGATTATGAAAAATTGTATGGTTATACTAGACCATACGTTGAATCCAACACGCTTTAAATCACTGACTTTGGGTAAGTAACCACTGAGAAATGGCTCTGACAAGGTGAGTGAAAAAAATCGGGTACCTGACAGAGAAGTGAAAATGCAAAGACAGTGTTGACTTCAACTGAACATAACTGAATATTGCAACATCCAAATAACATGAAAATTTTTGAGAATATAGTAGACTTATAGAGCTAACTTTAACAAGTTAAATCACTGAAAATGATGCACCAAGCTCAGAGAAAACATCTCTGCAATCTGACTGAGAAAACTGAGAGCAATGGCAGTGAGTAGTACACTTCACAAGAACATGGACATATGAACTCAAATAATCATGAAAATGAAAGTATATTGCTTGTACAATACAATGACTTACTGATACATATGTGTTCCTTGTAATCACACCTTGACATGGCATAAAGCTTAGCTCTTGGAGGTCTTCACATAGGTCTCTCTAACCATGACTAAAGTTGCCATCTATTTATAGTTGAGTTTGGGAGGCTAACTTCCCTCAATCACTCTCCAATCAATCAGTGATTGATTTGATTCTCTACCTACCACAAATCATGAATTCGTGGATCCTCTTTCCCTTTTTGATCATGTGGACTCAACCACTTAAGATTCTCTCACTTTTACATTAAGTAAACTCTTCAAAAGTTACAAGAGGTAGTTCACAAGTGAACTTTACATAGTCTTCATTTTAAAGCTTCTTTTATGACTTTGTGGGACTCAAGCCAATACTTAGGCTTGTCATAGACTTGCTCCAATAGCTCCCCCTCAAGCCAAGTATGCTTGAGGTCTTCAATCTTCCAAGATTACCTGCAAACCAATCATAGCCTTGAATTTGTAAAGCTTTGTACCATCCAATGCTTTGGTTAGAATATCTGCACATTGTTGATGAGTGGACACATATGATATTTGAATCTCTTTTCTTAGAACCTTCTCACGTACATAGTTATAATGAACTTCAATATGTTTAGTCCTTGCATGAAAAATAGGATTAGCAGCCAAATGAATAGAACTCATATTGTCACCAAAAATAGTTGGAGTTCCAAACTCCAATCCAAGATCTTTGAATAATGTCGTCATCCACATAGCTTCTTGTGTAGCTATGGCAAGACCTCTATATTCAACTTTAGTAGAAGAGAGAGCAACGGTGGGTTGCTTCTTGGATGACCATGAAATAAGCTTTGAACCTGCAAAGGTAAGGTAACCTGAAGTGCTCCTTCTATCTTCCTTGGAGCCAGCCCAATCTGCATCAGAAAATAGCTTCAAACCTAAATCAAATACATAAGGATAATAAAGTCCTTCAGTTATGGTTCCTTTGAGATACTTGAGAATCCTTTTGGCAGCATCCATATGTGGTTTCCTTGGTGTGTGCATAAATTGACTTAGCACACTCACATTGTAACATATATCTACTCTTGTCAATGTGGCATAGTGAGACTACCCACTAGACTTTGATATGATGTGATGTCCTCTATGAGTTCACCTTCATGTGAGCTCAATTTGTGATTGACCTCCATTGGAGTACCTGCAATCTTACAATCTTGCATCTTGAATTTTGCCAACATGTTCTTAATGTACTTTCTTTGAGTGAGAAACAAACCATGATCTTTGTAGACAACTTCCAAACCTAGGAAGTAGGTAAGTGAACCCAAATCACTTATTTTGAACTCTTCTCTCATTTGATTTGATCTTCTTCATACCATCTGCATCATTTCCTGTCAATATAATATCATCTACATATACACATAGGTAGATGATCTCTGAATTACTCTTTTTAATAAAGAGTGAAGGATCTGCCTTGCTTGGTTGAAAGCCTTTGTCCTGCAAGAATGAAACAAGCCTGAAATTCCAAGCTCTTGGAGCTTGCTTGAGACCATACAATGCTTTGTTAAGTTTACACACATAATCAGGATAAACTTGATTCTCGAAACCAGGTGGTTGTGCCATATATACTTCTTCTGTTATCCAACCATTCAAGAATGCATTCTTTACATCTAGTTGAAGTATCTTCCAATTCTTGGAAGAGGCAATACTAAGCAAAACCCTAATAGTAGGCATCTTTGCCACAAGAGAGAAAGTCTCCTCATAATCATTCCCTGAGTTTATGCAAAGCCTTTTGCTACAAGCCTTGCATTATACCTGTTAATGGAACCATCAGAATTCTTCTTGAGTTTATAGACCCATCTTGAGCCTATTACCTTCATGGATGAAGTCTTGGGCACCAAATCCCAAGTGTTGTTTTCCTCAAGTGCTTCAATCTCTTCCTTCATTGCATGCTTCCATTCTGATTTTGCTTTGGCCTCTTCAAATGATGATGGCTCCTCTTGGTTTATGTCCTGTGCTATGTAGATAGAATGTTTAGTTACTAATGAGGTGTCAAACCCATACCTTTCTAGTTTTTTCTTTTCCCTCATAGATCTTCTTAGGCCATGATGTGATGATTCTGCCTCATGTCCAAGTTCCTGCAATTTGCTTTACCTTTAGACTTCCATGCTTTGATCTTTTCCATATGAGATTCTTCATCATCCTCCGAGGTGTCTTGTTCTTCAATCTTTGGTTGTTCTCTACCAAGCTTTGGAAAATCTTCTTCAAGATTATATGGTAAATTGACATTCCTGCATGAATCTTCATACCATGAATTGTTTTCATAAAAAACTACATCTCTACTTACCAAGAATCCTTTGTTGGTAGGGTTGTATAACCTGTAGCCCTTTTGATTGTTGTCATATCCAATAAATACACACCTTTCTGCCTTTGGATCCATCTTGCCTCTAACCTGTGAAGGAACATGAGCAAAAGCAATACATCCAAAAATTTTACAATGATCTAAGCTTGGTCTTCTTCCATTCCAGGCCTCATATGGAGTCATCCCATCAAGGGATTTTGAAGGCAACCTGTTAATCAAGTAAGTGGCTGTAGATACAGCCTCAGCCCATAAGTAATTAGGTAAATGCTTTTCATTTAACATAGACCTTGCAGCTTCAACAATTGTCCTATTCCTCCTTTCTGCCACTCCATTTTGCTCAGGAGTGTACCTCGTAGTTACCTCTCTTTTGATTCCTCTTTCTTGAAGAAAAGAATCAAACTCATGGGAGAAGTATTCTACCCCTCCATCTGACCTTAACCTTTTTAGTGATTTACCTGTTTGATTCTCCACAAGAGCCAAATATTTTTTGAAACATGAAAAAACTTCATCTTTGTGTTTCATAAAGAATAGGATAGTCCATCTGCTGCAATCATCAATAAAGGAGACATAGTACCTTGATCTAGATACTGAAGCTTCCTTGCTAGGTCCCCATACATCTGTATGAACCAACTCCAAGATATCTTCATGCATATAACCTTTCTTCATGAATGGTAACCTGTGAGACTTTCCAAATGGACATGCACTTCACTTATAAATTATATGTTGTTTTGACAAATTAGGGAGTCCAAGTACACTTTGGTCCTTGCAAATTTTCTTTAATGACCTTTCACCAATATGTGATAACCTTTTGTGCCATACTTCCAATTCTGTGAGTGTCTGACTACCACAATTAAAGAGAGCAATGTTTCTAGTGTCCTGTAATTCAAATGTAAACAATCTACCTGTCTTTTCACCTTTTGCAATGTTTCTGAATCCTTGACTTGGATCTTCAACAAATGCTCCTGCCTTTGTGAACCTGACTTGCAACCCTTTCTCTACTATCTGCCCAACACTTATCAAATTCTTTGTAATGGTAGGGACATAGAGTACCTTATTGAGTAGGTTGATGTTTCCATCAGGTGCTTTGACATTGCCTATTTTCTCCACAGGATGTTTTGTATCATCTCCTGTTTGTACCTCATGCTTATTCCTTGGATCTTCTAAATCTGATAGGAGTGCCACATTTCCTTCCGCATGATTTGAACAACTTGAATCTATGTAGAAAACATGCTCATCAGATTTACCTTGTGGCATAGCCATGTTCATGATCAATAATGAATCCTCTTTGTTTGAGTCTTCTGTGTAGTTATTGTAGTCTCTCCTTCCTTTGTAACCTCCTTTTGAATGATTGTAGTTGTTGTAGTTGCCATGATAATTGTTGAACCTTCCTCTTGAGTAGCCATAACTTCCTCTATTGTATCCTCTGCCTCTTTGATTCCTGGAATTCCTAAAGCAATTTTCAATTGTATGATTAGTTAATCCACAAATAGAACATGAGTTGGAGTCTTGGGATCTCCCCCTGCCTTGTCTACCTCCTCTTCCTCTACCTCTGCCATGTCTTCCTCTACCTGCATAGTTAGCTTGATATGTACCTGCTTCATCATCCACTTTCTTTGCCTTTCCTTTGTTATCTTTGGACTTGCTTTTATCAGTGTATAAAGCTGAAGATTGATTACCTTTAGAGCTTTCTCCATTTTTGATAAGCTTTGCCTCTTGAGTAAGTAGTTGTCCAATGAGTGTATTGAAATCAGGTACATGCATGTCCATGTACAAATCCATAGCTGTGGTGAATGCTTCCCACTTGTCATCTGCCTTCAAGCCATTGATGACCTGCCTTACAATTTGCTCTTCATCTATTACCTCTCCAATGCTTCCGAACTGATCCGCTATGTCCTTGAGCTTTGTGACAAAATCAGACACATTTTGTTTGGGAGCCTTCTTGAGAGTTGTGAAATCCAGCCATAGTTGATGCTTCCTAGCTTTGGTACTTGAAGAAAAGAAAGCTTCAAGTGCATCCCACACTTCCTGAGATGTCTTACAACTTCTAATGTGAGGCAACAAAAAATCTGAGATAGAGTTGAGGAGATAAGACCTTGCAAGTGCATCCTTGGAGCACCATGTGCTCAATCTTTCTTGCTCTTCTTGTGTTGGTTGACTTTTGTTCCTGAAACTTGGCATAACTTCATCTCCAGCCACATAACCATATAAACTTCTACCTTGAAGATAAGCTTCCATTCTTAATGACCAAGTTGAGTAGTTACCTCTGTCCAATTTGTCAGTTGATGAAGGAAATCCATCTGCCATGCTGTCCAACCTTGCTCTGATATCACTGTGAAGAGATGGATAGGTATGTGCTTGAAGATGAAGAGGTATTGCAAAATCCTTGATCTACACCAGCCAAATGAACTCCAGGAGTATATGGTGGGCCCTTTTAGCTTGCCAATGGATGTATTAGAAACCCTATGTACCTTGGAAGATCACTCTTAAAAAGATAGATCAAAACAGATAAGTTAGAGTTAGCTTAGAGGTGAAAACTTGCTATTCTTGGTTCATACACCTGTCCAGTGTTTTACATAATTCTCTGAGCACAGCAGCAATTAGCTTAATTCCTCTTGGGGAAGTCTAGGTAGCTTAAAGATCTAACTTTCAAGAGTAATCTCATAAAAAATAATAAACGACACACTGAGAATGAGTTTTAACAAGTGATGATATCATCCCGATTTTCACAGGCTCCTATAGTTTGAGACCAGTGAGCAGAAAAATGCATATAACTAAAAATTTAGGAATCCAATGATTATGAAAATTTGTATGATTATACTAGACAGTAAGCGGAATCAAACAAGCTTTAAATCACTGAATTGGATAAGTAAGCATTGAGAAATGGCTCTGACAAGGTGAGTGAAAAAAATCAGGTACATGACAGAGAAGTGAAAATGCATAGATAGTGTTGACTTCAACTGAACATAACTGAAGGTTGCAACATTCAAATGACATTAAAATTTTTGAGCATATAGTAGACTTATAGAGCTAACATTACCAAGTTACGTCACTGAAACTGATGCACCAAGCTCAGAGAAAACATCTCTGCAATCTGACTGAGAAAACTGAGAGTAATGGCAGTGAGTAGTACACTTCACAAGAACATGGACATATGAACTCAAATAATCATGAAAATGAAAGTATATTGCTTGTACAATACAATGACTTAATGATACATATGTGTGCCTTGTAATCACACCTTGATATGGCATAAAGCTCAGCTCTTGGAGGTCTTCACATAGGTCTCTCTAACCACGACTAAAGCTGCCATCTATTTATAGTTGAGTTTGGGAGGCTAACTTCCCTCAATCACTCTCCAATCAATCAGTGATTGATTTGATTCTCTACCTACCACAAATCACGAATTCATGGCTCCTCTTTCCCTTTTTGATCATGTGGACTCAACCACTTAAGATTCTCTCACTTTTACATTAAGTAAACTCTTCAAAAGTTACAAGAGGTAGTTCACAAGTGAACGTTACATAGTCTTCATTTTAAAGCTTCTTTTATGACTTTGTGGGACTCAAGCCAATACTTAGGCTTGTCATAGACTTGCTCCAACACAGACCTACAGTCAAGTATGAAGGAGGTGTGTACATGGAAAAATAAGGTCACATCTACGTGGTAACAGAACAACCAGATGAGATCAATGAGAGAGGAGAATGGGAAGGACAGTTTTGAAACTCGGGAAGAACGGACACTAAAGAGTTAATAACTACACCAAGAGGCAAATTAGTGGTGACTCCAGTCTTGAGATGGGCTTTGATACCTCAAGATGATTACCTATTAGAGGTCTACTTGATCCACGGATCAGAATTATTGTTACAAACCGATTCACCCACACGCAGACAGGAAGAAAGCCCAATGACTTCCTATGAGTTAAAAGATCCTGAAGAGGAGCCTAGAGTCACATACCTAGACAAGAACTAAAGAAGGTATTGGCTGGTAGATGCAATGGATAGGGCTCAATTGAAGTATATGGGGTTGCCTCTTTTCCCTCTGCGAGAGCAGGCAACTACCTCCCGTAGCCCCTTTGGGATGCATCAAGAGCCAGAGAATAGAGTGTTGGGATAGACGAGTCAGCGGAGTATTCCTAATTGAACCCATGTGCAATTCACAATGCCAGGGCTGCAATCACACAATCAAACTTACCCTGGACTAGGCAACCAACATTGGCCACAAGTGAGGCCAAGACCACCACTAGGAGTGTAGCCTAGAATACCTCCAATTAGACCAGCAATTCCTATAATGATTAGACCACTAGAACCCATAAGAAGACTAAGACCAATTCAAGTGGCTAAGTTTATGAGAAATCATTATGACAGAATGGGAGAACCTTACGATCACATAGCTGAATTTAAACAACTTCTATGGGCAGAGCAAGTGGATGATTTCTTTGTGTAGTATGAGTCCTTCGGACTTACTCTCACAGGGACGGCTTTGACTTGGTTCCAACCATTAGATCCTAATCAGTTTGGAAATATTGAGTAATTTTTTTAGGAATTCATTAGAGAATTCACCATGAGAGGGATTAAACACAACTCTTCATCCTTAATCCATAGCTTCAAACAAAATCCAAATGAAACGGTGAAAACAGCTACCCGAAGATTCAATCAATATGTTGATAGATGCCCAACAACCGAAAGACCCACTCAACAAAAAATGATATCACTCTTATTAGACAAGCTGACAAACGGGACATTGAGAACCTTTACGTGAAACGACTTCAGACATTGAGTGAGTGTTTGGAAGAGTGTATTGACCTAGAGGGCAACCTAGTTGATGATCTCAAAAGTAAACCAAGCCCTACTAAATCAGAAGACACTAGAAGTACGATGACATCCAACTCTAGTAACGTAGAGGAGTTGGCAGAGCTGGTAGCCAAGAAGTTAGGAGTTCACGGACAGTGGAACTACCAGCATCCATCAATGAGAATACCCATGTTGTGAAGATGTAGCTTATGCGGAGGAGACCATCCAACTCACATGCGTGTAAAAGGAGGAACAGATCTGCCTCAAGCTTATCCTTACAATAGGTAGCCACATCAAGGAACCGCCCTGTATTGCCATATAGAACAAAAATACACTGATCATACCACTGAGAATTGCCCATTCAATAGGCCATCATAACCTTTAACTCAACCTCAATATAGGCCATATGGATGCCCTCCTAGAGAGCCAGGAAGGGAGATTCCCAGATACAATCCCTATCCAAGACCACAAGGAGCACCTAAGCCATATGAGCAAGGGCAATATGTACAACCTTAGCCAATATTAGGACAACAACCACCATTTCCAAAGAATGTAGTGCTGGTTAAATATACACAAACCAGAGGAAAACGTGGAGAGATCCATAGTACCAGCTACGCCCTTAGCTAGTGCAGAACTAACGAATCAAGGATACGAGCAAACCCTAGGAGAATACTATCCCTATGACACCAATATGCTAGAATATGACCAAATTTATGACCCACCATACTATGGTTATGAGGGATATGACAACACCTACGGGAAGGAGTTTGCAACCCTAATGTACATCGCACCCAAGGCACCAGCACCCGTAAGACCACCCATCAGACTGCCCATGCCAAATGGATCTTGCTATAGATGTGGAGGAGACCACTTTATAAGAGATTGCACTTGGCCATACAACCCTCCACCTCCCAGGACTTGGGAAGGGTATTGCAATGACTATGGAAAGGAACATCTCTTTAGAGAATGCCCAAAAAATCCCAATAAGACTGATGACACTACACAAATCAATGTGATTGAGGTAATTGAATCTTCAGGCAGCGATAAGGAATACACAGTACCATTAAAAGCTATCACACAAGCACAAACCAAAGGAGAAGAGAGAAAAAAATACAGATTCGGTACAAGGAAAGAATAAAAACCTAGAACCTAACATACAGGTTGTGGAAGATTCTGAAGAACCACATGGGAGTACCCAAGTGAAGAAGACTCAAAGTTGGAAGGATAGATGGGAAAAATTAAGGGACAAATGGATGAAAAACAAAAGTAAGGAGGACAAGAAGAACATGAGAGACAGTAATAAAAATTGGGAAATTGGAAATACAAGAAGAGACTCCACTTACGATGAAACACAAGAGCCAAAGAAGTCAAGACCAATCTTGGTAGACCCAAGACCAGATGATCTAGATATGTGGTTAAAAGCTTACCAAGCTAGAATCACGAATGGACCAAGCATAGAATAGCATGAGAAACTCTACCCACAAGGGGAATTAGAAAAAGAGAGACTTGTGATATGTAGAAAACTCAGAGGTAGTTCAGGCCACTCTAGAAAAGACTATCCCTGTCCTCCCAAAAACACGAATATCAGAGTCTCAATACAATGATTGTCTTAAAACAAAGGGCTTGAAATCAAAAGAGAAAGGAAATAAGGAAGATTTACCTCGCCTTCAAGACAAATCAGCCTCCATAATCCCTGAATTAGAGGTTGATCGGCCAAGAGAGTTGTGGACTAGGATTCGAGAAGATCAATGGAAAAAGAATGGAAATGCAAAACCTCTGTTTGAGGAATTAGATGTGGAAGACTATCAGCCAATACCAAATTTGGAAGAAATATATGAAGAGGTCTCTATGCTAGACCAAAATAGAGAGGAAACACACAACATTTCTACCCTACCAAAGTACATGGGGAATATGAGAAAGAATCCATAATCTTCCGTGCTCCTATAATCTGAGGAAAAGAAAAGGAGTCTTCAGACAAGACCTCACACAATTCAACAAAACTCAAAAAGACCAAAGTACAATGTTGATTGACAGTGGAAGAATTACTTTGTGTCAAACCTCAAATATGAAAACAATTAGCGGGACAGTTGAAGTTAGAGCATGAGAAGAACAAAAAGGAAAGCAAGGAAACTAAAAACCCTTCTACTATACAAATTTTTGTGGATAAGGTTGGAGAATTTAGCGAAGGAGATGAGGGCAACACATGTTTACCCATCACATAAAATGGATACATGACCAAGGCCATACTAGACAGAGGAGCGGAAGTGGGTATCGCCACCAAAGAAATTTGGAAAAAATGGGGAAATCCAGCCCTACGACCAACACATATGAAGCTTCAATTAACAGATGATCATGTAGAGAAACCCCTGGCAATATTGGAAAAGATTATATTAACCACATGTGGATTCGAGTTTGAGCATACATTAGCTATATGTCAATTTAGAAAGGCAAATAATTATGAAATGATATTATGACGACCTTTCATGAGACAACTTAGGGTAGTACAAGATTGGGGAAGAGATTCATTATACCAACAACACCAAGGAACTACTACCAAGATAAATTTGCATACATTTGCATATAGGGATGTACCCCCACTACAATGGAACCCCATCCACAAGGAAGAGGATGATTTGTCTATCCATAGTGCCAATTCAAGTGACCAATCATGGATGCACAAAGATGCCCAATTATGGATGTGTAAAGAAGCAAAGAGAGAGGATAAAAAATTTCAGTTATGGCCCATAGGACATCGAAATTATTGACCCATCAAGACCCTGTGTATATGCCTCAAGTTTTTCCTAACAAAGCATTCGAACCGCATGGTTGGATGGAGATTCTAGCAACCTTGGATGTATGTGTAAATGAAGAAGTATTGACCGTGAACGAATGTGTGCACGAAGAAGGCTATGATGTAAGCTTTTACATGGTAGTCCTTCAGGAGGTAGAAGCAAGAGAAGTATTAGAAAAGCAATGGGAGGAAGAATATGAGAGCATAGAGCATATGAGAGCATTTAGAAGTAATCAAGGCCGAGGACAAGGGTGAAACAACCAAGGTGTTAGCAACAAAAGCAATCCAAGAAGTACTAAACCATGAGGAGACCATGGGTAAGACCGAACCAACCCTGGATCTATTTGAAGTCCCAAAACACTTCAACGGATATGAAGTAGAGGAAAGGAAAATAGCCCTTCAGATGCCTAAGAGGGAAGCAAGAGAAGGGGAAGCATACGACAACAAGGAGCAAATGAAAAAAGTCATAGTGACTGTAGAATATGGAGAAGAAAGATGCACATACATAGGAAATGATGTGTCACTTGAGGAGGAAGAAGAATTGATGAGACTGATTCGAGAATATCGAGATGTGTTTGCATGGACCTACAAGGACCTCAAAGATATGGAACCCTCCATTTGTTCTCATCGAATACCAATGACACCTGATGCAAAACCATCAAAGCAACACCCTTACACTTATAATGATGTCTATGCAGCAAAGATTAAGGAAGACATAGACAAACTATTAGCAGTCGGATTCATTTATGAGATAGAACATACCAAATGGATGTCTCATTAGTATTTGTGCCCAAAAAGAATGGGAACCTAAGAGTGTGCATTAATCTAAAGAAAGTCAACGTAGCCATGATTAGTGATAGTTACCCAATACCTATCATTGATCACCTCTTGGAAAGAGTTGCAGGTAAGGAAGTCTATAGCTTCTTGGATGGATTCTCCAGATACAACCAAGTAGCTATTGCTATTGAGGACCAACATAAGACCACATTCGTGACTGAATGGGGAGTCTATGCTTTCAGGGTGATGCCTTTTGGACTCACTAACGCCCCTGATACTTTCCAAAGGTTGATGTGTCACATTTTCAAAGAATTCCTAAGAAAGAGTATGGAAGTATATGTAGACGACTTATGCATATACTCTGATCGAAGACAGGAACATATTTTGGAGTTGTGAATAATATTTGAAAAATGTCGGCAATATAGAGTATGCATGAATCCTGAGAAGTGCATATTTATGGTGAGACAAGGAAAAATCCTAGGACACATCATATCTAGGAATGGAATATCCACTGATGACGACAAGATCAAAGTAATTCTAGAACTCGCAAGAACAAAAAATGCAAAGGAAGTGCAAGCGTTTATGGGTCATTGTGGATACTATCGCCGATTGATCCACATGTATGCTATAACTGTCAAGCCATTGTATGGATTGATGACTCAATTCACATGGATGGGCGAATGCGAGAAAGCATTTAATGAACTAAAAGAACAACTTAGCACAACACCTATTTTAAAAACACCCAACTAGAACAAGCCTTTTCATATTCACGTGGATGCTTCCAATTATGCAATAGGATGCATTTTAGCTGAACCGACAGATGAGGGAAAACTAGATCATCCTATTGCGTATGCAAGCAGACAAATAAATTAAGCCAAAAGAAACTATACAACTACAAAGCTAGAAGGTTTAGGGATGGTGTACGTAGTAAAGAAATTCAGACACTACCTTTTAGCCAACAAGTTCAAGTTCTTCATAGATCATCAAGCCCTATTGTACTTAGTCAATAAGCCTTGTAACACAGAAAGACTAATGAGATGGTTTCTGTTATTGAAGGAGTTCGATTTTGAAGTGATTGTAGAAAAAGGAAATACCCACATGAGAGCCGATCATCTCTCTAGGTTAACACATGGAGATCCACCTAGCAGAGTACCCAACGATTTGCCAGACACTTACCTATTCAATTTGAAAGTATGTCCTAAGTGGGCAGAAAAGCTAATTCCAATACTCACTCATGGACCACAACACCCGATTAACAAGGAGATTAGAAAGGAAATTCTGCAATCGTGTAACTTACACATTGTAGCAGGAAGTGTGTATCATAAAGAACCCAATGGTGTATTGTCTAGATGTGTAGTAGAAGACGAACATAAGAACTTGATTGAAAAAGTCCACGTAAACAAATGGAGAATGCACAAGGGAACTCATGGAACTCTAAGAGAATTGAAACGATTAGCAATCCATTGGCCTGATATGCCTAAGGATGTTCATAAGTATGTTGGTAGTTGCACGGAATGCCAAGAAACCACTCCAGATGATCATACATCATTACCCTTCTCTACTATAGCATCCAACTGGAGTAAGATGTTAGTGAAATTTTTAAAGACATGAGAGCATGAGGAAGGAACCAGTTTATCTAGGAAAGGATCCCGAAGAAATGAGTAAGGACTATGTTATCATGGGGAGATAATTATTCAAGAGAGGGAAAGACAATCAACTACGACTATGTGTACATGAAGGAGAATACTTACCCATATTAGAAATGGCACACGCACGTGCTGCAAGAGGACATTTCTCAGCAGAAAGAACTGTAAAAATGATTCTCTTTGCATGCTTGTGGTGGCCAACTCTACATATGGATGCAGACCCCTACGTACGAAGTTGTGAGTTATGTCAAAGAGCTAAGTACCCTATTAGACGAGATGACATGCCATTGAGACTTATGGTTTGCACAAGAGCCTTTTCCAAATGGGATATTGATTTCATAGGACCCATTAATCCACGAGCCAAAGGATCACACGCTGAGTACATAATCGTGGCAACAGACTATTTGACTAAATGGGTAGAAGCAAATGCAACTCAAAAAAACGATGCACAGACCACAACTAAGTTTCTTTTTTAACATATCTTTACTTGCTTTGGACTACCCATAGAGATAGTGAGGGATCATGGAACACACTTCATTAAGGAAGTGATAGAGTCCTTTATGAATGAATTCCTAGTGATTCATAAAAAATCAGCCCCTTATCACCCTCAAGCCAATAGTCAAGCGAAAGTTCCAATAAAGTGTTGTGCACTATATTGAATAAAATAGTCAATAGTGGAAGGTCAGATTGGGACAAACAATTGCATCATGCGATTTGGGCCTTTCGTCTGGAATAGGAAACAACCATTGGAACTACACCACTCAACCTTGTGTATGGACAAAATGCAATCCTGCCAATCGATTTGTTGGTGCCAATTTTAAGAGTAGCACAACAGTATGAATGGATAGGACATGAGTTATCCAAACAACTTGAGTAGATTGAGAAGCTACATGAGACAAGACTACAAGCTGTGGTGGGAATTTATGCTACAAAAAGAAGATAGAAAGCATATTATGATGTGCACATCAAAGATAAAGGACTAAAAGAGAAGATTTGGTCCTGGTGTATACTTTGAAGCAACACGCCAAGAAGCTACAGAAATGCGGATATGGACCCCTACTAATTAATAGAATTTCAACAAGTGGGGCAGTCAACTTAGCTACCTTGGATGGGGATATACTTTCTAATTACATCAGTGGTTGTCAAGTAAAATGCTACATGGAGCCATTGACATATCAAATGTTAGCATGACTTGTAGGGGCACAAAATAGAAAAAAAGAGGAAGAGAGAATTAGAGAAGAGGCAAGGCAAGAAGCCCTAGAGCGTGTCAAGAAACAAAAAGAGTGGATAAGGCAAAGGGATGAACGATATTTACAAGGAGAGGAGCCTATTCCCATGGCCAACTATCAAGTTCACCAGGCCAACACAAACAACCTCAGCATATCCCAACCATATTTAAACATAGGGATTGGAACTACTAAATACCAGTTGATAGATGCATTAATAGACTCAGGAGCAGCATTGAGTTGCATATGAATGACACTTATTATGCATCTCCAGATGATCATAAAACCAACTAAAGCTCACATGATAGGCATTGGGGGTCAAGTCATAGAGTGTATGGGAGAAGCCATGATATCCCTCCACCTAGGAAATTCCACTATGAAAGCAACGAGTTCTGGTATGTAAAGATGAGGATTTAATAGAAAGCATGATCCTAGGACAAGATTGGATTGTTGAAAATGAAGTGAGCATACATCTAGCTCAAGGATACATCTCAGCCAAAATAGGGCATAAGGAAATCTTTAGCCTGTTAGAAGAAAGACTCCCTCACATGCATGAAGCTATCAAGCACGAGAAAAAATCCCTAAAAGAGGAATTGGAAAAAGAACCAATCGAGAGTTCCCAAGAGCACCCTAAGCAAGGATTGACTACCAATACAGATGCATCAGTTGATATGTGCCTTCATTTCCCATGAACGATAAATCCAAGATAAAATGTAAAGATAATACTCCTCCAACTACCTACACCAAAGGAAAACCATCCACATGGAAGTCTACCTATTGAGCATCATATCCATGGGAAGCTCATTTACAATGGATTCGAAAGGATCAAATGACTAACCCAAATGATTCAACTCAAAAGCTGACGAGTCACTTTGTCAAAATGAGGAGAGACAACCACTACTCACAACCACCAGAAGCACCAAGACTCCTAAGGGTATGGCTTCCAAAACCATTAGTAGAAGCCCAGAAAACACGGCAACATATGTGGATTCCGAAGAAGGTTAGACAGACTGCAAGTCAAGATCCAGACAAGCAAGAGGAAATGTTACACCAACAAAGCAAGATCACAAAGAAAAACAAAACCCACCAAAGGTACATGAGAAACATGACATCAACCAATAAGACTTCAAGATAGAAAGAGGAAAAACCTAGAATACGACAAAACCAAGAGAAGATGAAGCCTCAAAAATCAGCTACAAGATGGATATGGAGACCCAAGAGGGAGCAAGGACAGGAACAACTGACTCAATAGAATTTTTTTTGCACTCATGAAGAGTCCAATGCACCTCAAGTATCAATGTCAAGGCCACACTATGAGGCCATGCATTCGGCACATGATATGTTCAACAAAACTAGTGGTGCACATTTCCCACTTGGGAATAGATCCTAGATTCTACTCTCATAGGAATGAACCTACTATGTAAATAAATTAATGCTTCGGCTAAACTAACTGTTGTTTCTTTCAGGAATATAAATGAAAAGGTGTGTGGTAAGAGATCTTACTTACTTGAGTAAGGGGAAAGAGAGTGACAAAATACACAATATGTCACTGAGACACACATAACTCATGACTTAACTCTATAAGAAGCTAATGTTCTCCTTATTACAAGTGCAGATGGCTTTTGAGGACTCTGAAGCGACCATTCAAGAAGAGGTGTTGGAATTCCCCTTACAGAGTGTGACGAAAGCAAAAGGCCACTAGTTTCGTGAGGACCAACCTGCTGGGGATTATCTGTTCTTGGTAACAATTAATATTATGGACACGAACCATCAATTCCCAGTGATGTCTCAAGATTTCAAAGTAGTTCATGAACTTCCATCCACTATAGACATTATGAAGAAAGCTGGTATTCAAAAGTACTTTGAACTCCCAATCTACAAAGCAGACTTCGAGCAATGCACACAAGTAATGAACACCTTACAACCAGCTTTGCATGATCCGTTACTACCCAAAGCAAGAGACCTAGATCTAGCAGGTGAGTGGGTCATCATACAATTCACCCACAACCTAATTAAAGAAGCTTTCGGATGGGAAAAAGACGGAAATACAATTTTGAAAGAGGAAAGCAGGGGGCTAAGACCCGAACGTTTATAGATATCAACCGTATTGATATAGAAGAGGAAGTCCGACTCATTCACCAACATTTTTGCTTTCCAAACATGCACAAATATACCACTCCACAGAAGATCATAGTGCAAATGCTATCACATGCCATCAAACAGATAGGAAATCAAGTTAACATGACACCATATATTCAAGATCGACTTTTTGAAGCAAAGAAACAGTGGAACCATAAGAAGTTCTTGAACGGAAGAATTGCCTTAATAGTACTGATCTATCATGCCTTAGGTATTCGGGAACATTTGAAAGAGATTCCCTCATTTGAAGAAATGGCTAAGTATGCAAAGATTGCCATGTTTCAAAGAAAAAATAAAGGAGTAAAAATAGTGGAAGAAGCTGAAACGAGTTCCCAACCGAGAATGAGAGGTACCAAAAGACTACGGGAGATGATGCAAGCAGAAGATGCCTGTCACTCTAGCACAATGGTAAGTGCCAATGTGAGGAGCTTCACCTCATAAATGTCAATCCGCGGAGACGTGAGGACTAGTATGAAGACTATGAGTATGTGATGGCACAAGTGCGTGAGTGAAAGCACACAAGCGCACACACATACACACATGTGCACAAGGTAAGAGCAAAGAGTGGAACAATGGAAAGCTTCGATTACAAAAGAAATCTCTTACAAAGCTCAAATCTACAACAAGTTAACCCCAAAAATGAGCTCTCCAGCCCTTTTTAGTTATAAATGAAAGCTTATCGAAAAAATTGATTCATGCTCAAAGGGCACTTTTTGACAAAGATTCAGAAACCAATGAAGCCAAGAATAAGTGTACCATATTGGAAACTGAAAACAAGAAGCTACAAGAACAACTAAGAGAGCTACAAAGCAAATATGAAGCTGGTGAAGCAGAAAACGTACAAATGAATACTAGAAGTAAACTCCTTGAATCTCAAATCAAGGTATACATGGACGAAGCTGACAATCTCAGGAATAGGAACAAAGAACTGATGACAGCCTTACTATGCAACCAACCTATAGAAGCACCAGAAATGACAAAAAGCAACACAAAAGCATTGGAGGATCAAATAGAAAAGTATGAAGATCAGCTAAAGAAAGATCAAACCATCATAGCGGAATGGGAAAAAAGATATATGGATGACACCAATGAACTTAGGAGGAAGTGGAAGATGGCAGAAAATCAATACCTAGTACAATGCAATGAAGATGCTAATCAACTTGCTGCCATACGAGAGGAGCTCCTCAAGAACAAGGAAATGATTACGCGGGCCATTGGAGAAATCAAAGAGAAGGATGAACTCATCACTAAAGTAAAAGTACAGATAGAACAACATGTAACTGTGGGAACACCAGTAGTTCCACACTCCACAATGGCCACTAAAGAGACTGAGTTACATCCTCTTTCTCCCCCCATGCATCATTCACTGATAAGGGAGGAAACAGAGACCCACACTAAGAGACATGATCGGGCTATTGCAGAACTAAGCCGAAATGAGCGGGCACTACTCGTGTCCCAGCTTACGGAAGAATTGGAAGAACAAGTAATCAAAGTAATGAGAGAAGCAACAGGTTATGAAACCTTTCAATGTACCTTATGGGTTACTCAAAGAAGAAACATGCCAGTACATAAAGAAGGCCACCAATAAAGAGCCAGACAGCAACCTACAGCTCAACATGCAGACATTTACCTATACACAAGAGGAATTTGATAAAGCAGATCATATCTGGAGGCGAAATTTTTTGGAAAAGAATCCTACGTTACGGGTACACTAGGAATTAGCACCGTATGTACTTCAAGTCAATCCCTCCTTTTGCCCAGTACCTAGAAGACGCTCTTGGATGCAATTTTGGGAAGCACAATGCCAAGGAAGCTTAAATAATCAGTGGCTAAACTATCCATATTACCAAGTCCACCATGCAATTACTTACCAACCGAAGAGTATATGGTGAAAACCATCGAATTTTGGATCTCTAGATATGCCAAAGTACCAGATTTAATCATAAAGATGACTAACAAAATTTTGAGCATGCTACTTATAGTAATAAAAGTATTTCAACATGTGCAGTATACCTTTTTGAACTTCATCAAAATTAACCAGGGATCAGATGCTATTGTTTTTTATTTGTCTACTATCCCTAGTCGATTAACACTCATGACCATATACTCCCGACTTATGTTTTTGCCAAGTCCATATATGCACACATTCGAAGAGGCATTTTTTATAGGATTTTTTGAAATGGACTCAAAGATCTTTGCAAAAATATCTTCTAACCTAAATGCATGACTGATGGCCTACGAATTAAGCTTCTTTGTAGATCACAGACAGGCACCAGAGGACGGCGTAAAGTCGAGCCAATGGAAGGAATTGATGATATGTCAGGAAAATTTGCTTAACCATCGAGAGCAGAAAGTCATACAAACATATGCATGTCGCCACAAAAAGCCTGTCGGGGACGACAGTTCAGGAGGAGGGACGTGTGGGAGGGGAATCAAGCAAAAAGAGAAGAAGAAGAAGATCAAAGAATAAAACAGCTCAGTGAAGAAAAAGCTCATAAAGAAAAGAACAACCCTCTGCCTAGAGCCCCGTAGGGCACGCATCAGGCGACAACACCAAAGAACCAGGTCTTGAGCAATGGAAATAAAGAAAGATAACAACCAAGAATTTTCATGGGAGGTTGCACACAGCTTCCTCATCCACCAGCTGCATGCAGTAGAAAGAAATGAACAGGCTAAGCAACGCATCAGTGTTGGAGTTCGATGTCTGTGGAAGCACGCGAATAGCACAAGGAAGAAGAAGAAGCTTGGAGCACAACAAACAAGACTTAATGTATTACTAGAGAATGTACAAAGATAAGTAGCCCATTAGGGCAATAGGCATATATACAAGCCGGGGGAAAAAAACCTCCTAAAGAGGGAAAAAAGTGCCCCGGCGATCCTAATTTGTTCACACACATCACTGCCTAAATATATCAACAAATCCCCCCTGGGAGTGATGCGGTGAACAAGGAGCTAGCACTCATGTATAAGGAAGTGCCAAGCTATGTAGAAATCACTCCACAAAAGGAAGTAAGCCCAAAGCTTTGCCGAAAGCTTCAAACTTCTCCCTAGGCAGAGCCTTCGTGAAAAGGTCTGCTATGTTCTCCTGTGTGGGCACATATGCCAAGCTGATCTCCCCAGTAGAGAACCTCTCCCTGATATAGTGATAATGCACCTCAATGTGCTTAGTGCGAGCATGGAACACAGGGTTCCTCGCAACTTCCAATGCGCTCTGACTCTCAGTGAAGATGGTGGTGGCAGAAGACTCGCCAACACCCAAATCAGCCATAAGGCGTTTGAGCCACACACACTCAACAATCACTATGAAATATGCCCTATACTCAACCTCGCAATTGGAAGTGGCCAAAGTAGGGTGCTTCTTGCTCAACTAAGATATACATGAGCTACCAAGCATGAAGCAAAAACCACTGGTGGACCCATGAGTGTCATAGCAAACAGCCCAATTTGAGTCAGAAAAAGCATGCAAATCTGGCGGTAGTGATCCCCCCTTGGGATAAAACAACCCAAGTAGCCGAGTACCACTCAAGTAGCAAAAGATGCACTTAACCGCCTTCTAATACGTGAATCCTGGATGATGCATAAACCTGCTCATCTGTAAGATAGCAAACTGAATATCTCGCCGAGTAATGCATAAGTAAATCAAGCATCCAACAGCCTACTGATAGAGAACAACCTACTGATAGAGAACATGAAGACTCAATCGTAAACCTATCTCCATAGGAGTGGCAATAAGCTTACAGTCTTCAAGGCCAAAACGCTACAATAATGTGTCAATATATGTCGTTTGACACAAAGCCATTCCACCATCAACTTGCATAAAATGAATGCCCAAATAGTGATGCAAATGCCCCAAATTAGACATCTCAAATGAGACATGCAAATCAGCCTTGAAATCAGCAATATGTTTCTCAATAGGACTAGTGAGCAGCATGTTATCAACATAGACAACAATGATCAGAAGCACATCATTAGCACGCTTAACATATAAGGTGCTTTCAATTGGATTGTTCTCAAAACCATATGCAACCAGATAGGCATGTATCTTCTCATACCAAGCATGTGGTGCTTGCTTTAAACCATATAATGCCTTCTTTAACTTGCACACCTGGTTTTCATGCCCTTTCTGCACAAAGCCACGGGGCTGAAAGACATACACTTCTTCGTGCGAGTCACCATTCAAAAATGTTGTTTTAATGCCCAACTGATGTAGATTCCAACCATGATGGGTTGCAAGTGCACAAATGCTCCGAACAGTAGTCATACGACATGAAGGTGCAAAGGTCTCATCAAAATCAATGCCTCTTTCCTGCGCATAACCCTTTGCAACAAGCCTAGCCTTATACCTATCAACTGTACCATCAGGTTTATGCTTTAGCTTGTATACCCACTTAGTGTCAATGGCCTTCTTGCCAGGAGGCAAGTCACATAAAGACCATGTACCATTCTTCATTATAGCATCATATTCAGATTGCATAGTAGCCATCAAATTTTCTGAATTCTGTGCTTCATCAAAAGAAATAGGCTCATTCTCATCACAGAGACTAGACGCAGCCATAACATAGCAATCTGATGCAAAGGAGGCACTATGAGAGCCTGAACGAGTACGATATGACAAAGGTGCATCTAATTTGTTGTCACGCAAAGTCTACACCAACCATTTTGGCATAGTTTTTGCCTGCTCAATATCAACTCTCTCATCAACAAGTGCATCATGTAAATCTGCATCAGAAATGGAATGATCTGCATCATCATATGAAACTTGCAAAGGTTGAGAAGTTGCCTCATTAGGACTAGCACTAGTCTGCCCACCTGTAAAAAGAGGCATCAAAGTATCATACATGTCTTTGGAGCTAACAGATGTCTCCTTAGTACATGAAAGCAATGGCTGAATAGCATCTTCCACAAAGACAACATCACAGCTAACCAGAATGCGTTTAGTTTCTGGATGATACAGACGATAGCCTTTACTTTCAAAATTGTACCCAACAAAAATACATTTTACTACCTTATCATCCAATTTTCTGTGATGTTGTTCAGGCACTAGTGCATATGCCAAACAACTAAAAACACGTAGATGAGCAACAGATGGCTTGCGGTCATGCCAAGCCTCATATGGAGTGATAGATTGCAGCGCTTTAGTGGGACACCTGTTCAGTACATATGTTGCACACATGACAGCCTCAAGCCAAAAACTATGTGGTAAAGCGTGACTCTTGACCATACACCTCGCCATCTCCATGAGTGACCTATTCTTACGTTCAGCAACTCTGACCTGTTGAGGTCTATACGGCACTATACACTGGTGTTTTATCCCACGTTCAGCCAGAAATGCATTAAAATCAGAAGACATATATTCCCCCCCCTCGATCAGAATGGAGGGTGCCCATTTTACATGCTCACAGATTTTCAGCCAAAACCAAAAATTGCTTGAAGCACATGAACACTTCGGACTTTGCTTTGAGTGGATATACCCATGCATGCCTGGAAAAATCATCAATGAAAGTCACGAAGTAAAGGTAATTTCCAAAAGAGGGTGTCTGCATAGGACTAGAGGCATCACTATGTACAAGCTGCAATTTCTGTGTAGCCCGAACTAAACCATCTTTTGGAAAGGAGGAACGCTGCATTTTGCCCAAAATACAGCATTCACAAACATGTTTTTGAGGTGCCTCAAGTTTAGGCAAAGAGGACACCATTTCAGATTTCTGCAGGCATAGCAAACTAGCAAAATTCAGATGACCAAAGCGTGCATGCCAAAGCTTTGCATCTGACATAGCCTGAGAATCATTTACTGCACATGCCAAATCATTTTCAGATCTTTCATAGTCTATGAGCTTATACAACCCACGACATAAAATGCCAAAAGCAATAATAACATCGCCATTTGACAGATCATGAGCTGTACATCTGTCATCAACAAATTTCACAACCAAGCCAATCTTGGCTAATGCAGAAATTGATAACAGATTCTTCTTGATCCTCGGCACAAATAAAGCATCTAACAAGGTGAAAGAACTACCATCAGCAGTAGTCAGAATCATCTTACCAACTCCCATAACAGGATAAGAGGATTTGTTGGCGCATGTGACAGTATTCCCTGTAGGGGCACGCTCGAGTGAAGAGAAGAAACTGCGCTGCGAGGTAATATGTTTGGTCACCCCACTATCAAAGTACCAAACATCTGAGTCTACTGCAGACCTGCACAGCTCATGAGAAGATGGGTCAAAACTGCAAACAGTAGTAAATGCCCATTCTTCTTCCAGCACAAGATTAGCAGACTCTGTTTTTGGTGTAGAGGCTTCTGCAACAACCATTCCAGCCTCTTTCTTCTTTGCCTCTTTTGCAGCTAGTTTTGGACAGTTCTTTATGATATGATCATTCCCTTTACAGTACTTGCATAACAATTTTTGCTTTTTTAATTTCTTCTCATCTTTATCTTCCTTCTTCGAATATGCAAAATTAGTATATTTCTGCTTACTAGTTGAAGAGCTCCATTTTCCTTTGCCCTTTTGACTAGCGAGGAAAGCTTGATCTGCAACTCGCATAATGGACCTGTTTTGCCTAGACTGGTCTTCCTGCAACAGAACAGAGACTAACTCCTCAAATGATAAGGCATTTGGATTTCCTTTCATCATCAACCGAAGAGTAGAAGCAAAACTCTGATATGAATCAAGAAGACCATTCAAAACGGTCTGCGCAAGTGAGCTATCTGGTATAACGTCATCAGCAGAAATCAACTGTTCCTTCAAGTCTTTGATCTTTGTTAGGAAACTGTCCATAGAATCACCTTCATTCATGTGCTCACTCTCCAGCTGTTTTCGGAGGTAAGCAACACGAGCCTCATTCCTAGCTTGGTACAATGTGGTAAGTGTATCCCAAGCATCCTTAGCTATTTTGCAAGAGTGAATGTGAGGAATAATGGCACATTTGATAGACAAAGCTATCAATGCATGTGTCTGGGCATCTCTGCCATCCCAGTGAATTTGCTCTGTAGTAGGTGCAACAGAAACAGCAGCACGAACAGGAATCTACGGAATATCATCTTCGACACCATCTTCATCAGCTCCAGCACCTGTATTTGCAGTACCTATAGTCAGAGGTGTAACAGGACGTCTTTCAACACCTTGCACAATGTTCCACAGTCCTTTGGCAACGAATACATGTCGCATCATATAAGCCCATAATGGGTAGTTGGTACCATCCAACTTATCCTCAACAGCCAACATACAGAATACATCACTGCTTTCAGCCATGGCCGGTGACTAAAATACCTTGATGCAGAAAATTGATTGTATCTCAAAAAGTTGAACAGAACTGCCAAGATGAATTCGGCTAGACCTGTAGCAGACTTCAAGACGCTTAAACTAGTGAACAGAAACTAGTACATACCTTTGGCACAAAAAGATGAAATAACCTACACAAGCACTGCGATAGTGCGTTCGGAGGTCGAAACGAGCTCAGATCGCGATTTCCGCACCACACAGCGAGGCCGTTTTGATCTTTGAAACACCCTGAGTATGCTCACCAATCTTCGTACGATTCTGAGACTACAAACGCAGGAGTGTCGACGGCACCCTAGATGAAGCGACGACCTGCTCTGATACCAATTGTTGGAGTTAGATGTCTGCGGAAGCACGCGAACAGCACAAGGAAGAAGAAGAAGCTTGGAGCACAACACACAAGACTGAATGTATTACTAGAGAATGTACAAAGATAACTAGCCCATAAGGGCAATAGGCGTATATACAAGCCGGGGGAAAAAAACCTCCTAAAGAGGGAAAAAAGTGCCCCGGCGGTCCTAGTGTGTTCACACACATCACTACCTAAATATATCAATAATCAGGCAACAACACCAAAGGACGAGGGCCCGAAGAATGGAAACAAAAGAATCACAACTAGGCTCTTTGGGAGACAGTACACAAATGATTCTTCATCGGATAAGATAAGCAATTGTCTGCGAATTCTAGGCGCTTCTCCCTCTACTGGATGTGTGCAATGGAAAGAAATGCATCAGGTCCCAAAGGACGACAAAGAAGATTTAAGAATAGGGCCTTTGAAACGTAATGCTAACTTAGGAGAGAGCAAAGGCATGCAAAGTAAGGTGTGCAATGAAAAAAATTAAACATGCTCCAAGCAATACAACAAGGTCAGATGTGTGAAGACAAACACATATCAGAAGACCAAAACTTAGAAAGGGGAGAGGCTGAAAAGTTGAAGAGAGTGACTAAGAATATCACATTCTTAGCCACTGATGGCATGAGGGGCAACCCAATTTAATACAGCAACCCAGATTTATGAATGTACGGAATACCAAGGGGATTACAGAAGCAAAGGACTAATTTCAAATAAAGTAACAAATTGTCTGACAAACCTTATCGCTTCTTCAACCACTATGTGCATGTATTCAGGAGCCATAGACAAGCTGTAGGCAAAAAGCAAAGCCTGTCAAGGGACGACAGAGACAAAGAGGGGGAGAGTGTTGCAAAGAAAAGAAGCACAAAAGATGAGCCCTAAAATTTTCAAATTGATGGCATAAAAATCCTTCTTCAAAATCCTAGGAAATTCCCTCAAAGCTATGTAATTGCACTAGAGGAGTCCTCTAGATGCATAAACCCCAAATCCTTGTAACATAATTCTTCTAAAGTAGTAGGAAATTAGAGATTATTCAAGAAAGTTCCGGTCTCATGTGTGAAAGGACCAATTTTAGGGCACATGTATATAAGTCACTTTGTGACTCTTTGTAAAGACCTTTTGCCATTGTGAAGAAGGAGAAGTGAAATTTCGAATTTCCTTCTTCCTTGCTGATTTCCATCTTCTCTATGATCTTTTGTCTATGTGTAATGCTTGAAATGTGTATATAGGATTGTTGTCTATCCATTACCATCAGTATTGAACCACTGTAGTGTGTGTGTGAACCATCAAGAGTTGTGGAGCAAGCATAGGTGGTTCCCACTATTCACTGTTTTGCACATAACTTGAAGAGTGCTTGTCAGATTCAAGCAAAGATATTGCCAATAGATGCGTCTCGTCGAGAGCTTCAAAAAAACCCCACTATTGGCCATATTCGGAGTTTGGAGCTAGGAGAAACATTCAAATTTGTGCTTACAGCTGTAAGTGGTATCGTGGAAGACATTTCTAGAGATTTAGTGAGTTGGAGAGGTAGTCTAGTCTTTTCACATGCATTATAGCTGAGCCACTTCACTTTCCATCATGTGTGCACACATCCTCATACACTTGGTTCATATGGTTCTTCGGATTGATAATTAAATGTGTATCGATCGACCACTATATGCACTTGTGGGGCAACTGAGATTTAGTCTCTTTGACACAAGTCCCTAAGACTTCACGACTTAGGTACACAGCATAGAAGTGCATCTTCATAGGGTATGATTTAAATCAAAAGGGATACAGGTTTTATAATCCATCCAACAAAGGATTTATGGTCAATAGAGATGTTGTGTTTGATGAGAATGATTCTTGGTTTGAAAGTGAATGCAAGAAAGTTAAGTTGCTATATGACTTGGAAGAGGAGTTTCTAAGTCTCACCAAGGAAGAGCCAAATCAAATTGAATACATCAAATCAGATGTAGAGGACATTATAAACCTAGAAGAATTCAAGGCACAGAAATCAAAGGGCAAGGCCAAGATGAAGAGGTTGGAAGACTTACCTGAATCATCCAACCAATCTCTAAGGAGATCACAAAGGGAGAGCAAGAAGCCAATCCGCAGGAAGTGATGCCAATGGCATCAAACACATCAAGAACCAAATAATGCAGGAGTTCAAAAAATGTGACCTAGGACTTCTAAAGTATTTTCTTGGACTTGAATTGGTCTACACAAATCCTGGAATTTACATTACTGAAAGGAAGTATGTGCAGGACATGTTGAAGAAGTTCCACTTGGAAAATGCCAAGATAGCTAGCACCCCTATGGAGGTAAATCATAAATTGAGTGCTCATGAAGGTGATTTGCTTGAAGACATTGCACGATACCAAAGCATAGTATGCAACTCTAACAAGGATTGATATAGCATATGGAGTAAGTGTTTTAAGTCACTTCATGCATAAACCTAGAGCACCTCACTTGGAAGCTGCCAAAAGGATTTTGAAGTATCTCAAGGTCACTCAAAGTCAAGGTTTATACAATCCATACACATCAGATTTAGACATCAAGATATACTCAGATGTAGATTGGGCAGGTTTTAAGGATGATAGTAGGAGTACCTCTCGTTATCTCTTACTCAAGAAGCCATATGAATTAGATTGCTATATTCGGATTTGGGACTTCACACTCACTCACCTATGATCTTTGGTGATAATACAAGTTCTTTACATCTTGCAGCCAATCCTATCTATCATGGAAGAACCAAGAATATAGAATTTCACTATCACTATGTTAAGGAGAAGCTATTGAGCAAGGAGATTCAATTGGCATATGTATCTACAAACATGCAATGTGCAAATTTATTGACCAAAGCACGTGATGGTACTAAACTTTGCAGGTTCAAAGCTATGATTGGATTGCAGGACATCCAAGAGGATTGATGAAGAAGAGCAAGCCAAGTTGTTTGGCTTGAGGGGGAGTTGTTGGTACAAATGACAAGCCTTTACACTTGGTTAGGCATTGAAGGAGCTATGTGCAAATATTTGAAGGACCACATGAACCTTTGCTTATAATTTTTTACCATTAACTATTGTAAAAGTCATTTGACTTGGAAGAATATTGTAAGTCCACATATCTTGTGGAGTTTGGAGATCTAAAAGCTACGAATCTCATTTGGTAAAGTCACTCCTAACTAAGACGAGTACTCTTAGGTGGAGCATCTATTTGAATTTCAAAATTCAAACTTGGAAAAGTCATTATAAAAGGAGGATGTAATCTCACGGCCATTAGTGCCCCCATTACTAAGCGTATTATTGATCATTTGTATATGTTGAGTGGCTTACATCATAGCCTACTCTTAGCACTATCATTGGGCATCACTTCTATGCCAATGATCATGTACATCATTGTTCTATAATACATTACATCATTGATGATCTCTGCTAATCTCTCTACCATAACCACTCAAAATAGTGTACTTGTGATAATCATATCTCAGTGAGTCTCTATCATTTTTTATGTTATATGACTTATTGGAACTAGCTCAAAGTCTACTACATGTTATCAAAATTTGAAGCAATTTGATTTAGAAAATTGGGAGTAATCTACATCGAAGTGCTCTCTCTTCATTCTCTGTGTAGCTCCTAAAAAATCGGGGGTAAGCATTCACTTGCTAAGTTGATTGCTTATTGTATGGTCTATCATTTTAAGTGACTTCACTTGGAATCATTAGCTCTCAAATCTAATTACATACCCTCAAAAGGAATTTTCCTAATTGCTATTGTACTATGAGAACTAAGCAAAATATCTAGAAGGTGCCAAGACCAAAATAGCAAGTTTTTTATCACTAACTAGTTGCAAAGTTATCTGTTTTGATTCAATTGTTTGAAGCATCATTTCCAAAGTACATAGGCACTTATTTAGTTTCATTAGCAAGCTAGTGGGGTCTACAATACAACTCTAAAGTGAAATAGAGTAGATACTAAGCAATGTTTGGCAGTACCAACTCATTTCTTGTGGTATCCATCCATCTCTTCTAACACTCTTTCTAATAGATGCCCAGTGATAGGAAGCTTATAGCTATCTCTAATAGTGACTGCATTAACTTTCTTCAAGTTAATGCAAACTCATAACTTACCATTCTTTTTGGGCACCACTACAATGGGGGATACCCATTTGGTGTGCTCAATTTCGTAGATAAATCCTGCTTCTACCAATCGGTCTATCTCCTCCTTGATCTTGGCAGCATAGTTGTCATTACATGTGTATGGCTTCTGCTTAGAGGGTTTGGCATCTAAGGTCATGGGAATCGTACGTGAGCATATGTCATGGTCTACTCCTTTTAGGTCCTTATAACTCCATGCAAAAACATCTCTGAATTCTCTTAATAAGGCTACCAACTCTTGTTCCTCATCCTCTATCAAATCATGTCCTATGTACATACATTGCTCTTCACCCTCCTCTATTGTGACAATAATTTTCTTTGTGGTTTCTTTGTTGTCATATGTCTGTTCTATGAGTGCTTCTCATTTTGGCATTTTGATCATGAATTTTTGATCCTCTATCTCATATTTCTTGAAACTTGCAAGGACCTCAAACAAAGATTCCTCCTCGTTTGGTGAGGGCTCTCTCTTTTTTCTTTTCTTGCCTTCACTTTTGGTGGTTACCTATGTAGTTAGTCTCACATCATTCATAAGCTCTTCACATCTTTGAGGGTGAGCTTCTATGTCATGCAGGACTCCTTCTTCTAACATGCAAAAGGGGTCCATAATAATTGACTCTAGATCTGAGTCACTCTCTTGTTCCATTTCTTCCATACTAGGCTTGCATTCTTCAATAATCGAATCATACATAAGTGGCTCTATAGTGGACTCAAAATGTCATATCCATCTTCATCAAAGTGTGGTGTCCATTGCTCTTCGTTGATGGCAACATCCATTGTAGCTAAGATTTCTACCCAACCATGAGGTTCAAACTCTTCATCTGGGAGTACTACAGGTGCATAGGCTAGGTCTCCAATTGATCGATGATTTGCTTTCACAACTACCTCTCTTGCCTTTTCTCTTTTCTCTTCTTCTACTACCACTTTACACATATATAAGTGAGTGTCTTCATGCATCCAAGAGGATCTTGATCCTATGGAATGCACCAATTCTGTATCATCTGTGGCTCTATGAATGGGATTCCATTGAATAGGAGGTATGTCTCTATGAGAGTAATCTTTGAGATTGACTTTGGTTGTAACACCTAAGTGTTGCAAATACAAAGAATTGGTTCCCCAATCTTGTACTACTTCCAAATGTCCCATGAATGGTCTTCCCAAAATCATCTCATAGGCTTGGTTCTCGCTAAAGTCACATACAGCAAAAGTATGCTCAAACTCTACACCACAAGTAGTGAGAGTTATCCCTTCTAGCAATCCTAAAGGTCACTCTATGTGACCATCAGCCATTTGTAATTTCATCCTCATTGGCCGGTGTTGGTTTGCCCCAATGCTTCCATAGGGAAGTGGTAGCAATTGCAACTCCTGCACTTTAGTCCAAGATAGCCTTGGTGGTGTAACCTTGGTGAATGATTGGAAGATAGGTGTTTCCGTCTTCTCCTTTGCTTATGTTTCCTATCTTGTCCAAGGGTATTTCTGGCACTATTCTATGTGATCCTATCTGGCAATGAGGTTTGGCTACTTCTGGCACTTGATTGGCTATGTCTTTCCATAATTCTGGCTTAAGCTTGAGTATCTCTTCTTAAGTGAGATTGCACTACACTTTAGTGTTCTTAACTACCTCGATACTTCTAGGTATGACTGAGTTTTCATTTCTTTTCATGATCATGGGTGTTCTCATACAGATAGACTTTGATTCCCATGGGCCTCTGAAATGTGGTAGTTCTTGTAGGGAATTAGACTCGAAGTCTAATCATTCACTAGGCTGTTCATCCACCTGCTCTCCATAGATTGACGAAATTTCTTGTGGGAATTGATCATGCAGGTCATCCACAAGTTCAATGGGAGGAGGATTCTCACTTTCTTTAGCCCATTTCTCTTCTTGAATTTCTCTTTGAAATTCTTGGGAATACCGATTCATAGAAGAAGAGGTGTCTAGTTTAGTGGAATTTGGCACATAATCTTCTTAGGGAGGAAGGCTTACCCATTCACTTACCTTGTCCTTAACCTGGGAGGTGACTTCCTTTCCAAATTTTGCAATTAAGCTCTCCAATCTTTCTAACAGTCCATCAAAATGCAATTGTATCTTAGCTGAACTAGAACAATTGAAGAGGTGATTGGCTTCAAACATGGTTTGAGCTAATTCTACCATCTTTGCACACAGTTGTGTTCTTTCAATCTCTAGGTCAGCTCTAGGGTAACACTTTTCATGATCTGTTACATTTGGCCCTTCTTGGATTCTCACCTGATATGCTTTAAGCATCATTTCTAGGTCTTCAAGAGTGGGATCCGCTAGGACTGATCCTACTCTGGGTGATGGGTGGGTTACATGTGGTGAAACAGAAGGTGGTGGGATAGAAGGTGATAGGGATGGTGCTGCTATGGTGTGAGAGTGTGTTTGATATGTGAGCTCCGTTATCTTAGCTTTTGTTTCTTTTAAGATTTCCTCAAGCTTGCTCATTTTCTTAGACCATTGTCTCTTCATTCTCTCTCGACTATCCTTCCAAGCTCTTGTCCTCTTCTTAGTTATGCTCTCAGTCTCACTAACCTTGGAACTCTTTTCCTATCCTAAGCCTTGGTTCTTTTGCATTGCTTGAGCTCTAGTGACTACCTACATTGGGGTAGTGAAAGTCACACTTCTAGTGGAATCTACCACTAACCCAATCACATTAATGGGAGTGATCTTTGCAACATTGCTTGAGTTCCTAGGACAATCTCGTATGAGGTGCCCCTTCCCACAATCTTGACAAAAGCCTTGAATTGTCACTGATTGGGTTTGCATTGGTGCAGGTATAGGACAACCACGAATAAAGTGATCACCTTGACATTTATAGCATGGCCCTCTAGGTGCTTGGGATCTCATCTATTTAAGTTGGGGGCCTAGAATTAGGATTTGCATACATGACATTAGCATATTGAGGCTGCCCACTAGATTCACTAGGGTCTTCATAATAGTATGTTTCATTATGCTCAGGTGACTGCATATAGTAAGCTTGTGGACTATCAATATGAGATGACTCAAAATTATGATCGTTTGGGTCACTCTCTGAAAGCAATGGTGTTATTGGCACTAAGGCTCTATTCAGGTTTTCTTCAGCAGCCGCATACTTCACTAGAATCACATTGGCTAGAGTTGGAGGTTGCTGAGCTAGCACAGGCTGAGGACTTTGTTGAGCCTGATATTATGGATGGTAGGGTTGTTGGGTTCTACCATATTGTTGTGGTGGGTACTAGTTTTGGTATCTTCCTTGTTGTGGATAATCTTTTCTAACAACTTGCTTGTTATAAGGGCAATCATGTGCAGTGTGATTAGTATATCTCCTTTCTATAGTGCAGTATTGGCTACTGGGGTTCACTTGGGGTTGAGCCATAATTGGACACAGGTTAGCCATGTGGTCTCCTCCACAAGTATAGCATTTTTTTATAGGGGCAAATATAGGTATATGTTTGCTAGACTCCTAATTTCTGAGCTACCTTCTCTACAAGTTCTTTGATAGATGAGGATTGTTTGGAAGTGAGGCTAGTAGAGCCATCTGAATCTTTATAGATCTTTGAAAGCTCTAGTTCATCCCCTAGGTTATCCTCAATGTCTATACACATGCGTACACATTCTTCTATGGATCTAGAGTCCTTTAAGTACACATAAGATCTCAATTTGGTACTTAATAATCCATCTAGGAATAATGCAACTTGTTTGGCTAGGGTTGGTAACTCTGGCACTAGGCATCTCTCCAAATATTTCCTAAATCTTCTTCCTACAAGTCTCACTGTCTCATGAGGTGTTTGTTTAATGCTATGGATCAATGAGGAAGTGTTATGTCTGATGTCACTCTTAGAAAGCTCTATGATGAAGGCTTCTAGCAGTTGTTTTATGTTCTTGAATTTCCTCTCATGTAGTGGTTGAAACCACGTAAGAGCAGTGTTCTTCAGTGCCAAAAGCATTGTATTGCATGAATAGGTTATCAACTTGTTCAGCTCTCAATACTTGCCTAAATTCTGCTACATGATCATAAGGGTCTCCTGTACCATCGGAATAATTCTTCATAAACTTGACCAGTTGTGTAGGACTTAAGGTCCTCATGTGTTCTCTGGGCTTGGACAGAGGGAATTCATCTACATTTCTTTGTTTCCTTGGGCCTCTATGCCTCTCATTTTCCATTCTATCCATGTTTGTTCCCATTCTTTCTCTTGCCACTAGGTTGGCAAAACTTACCTCGGGTTGATCTCTACTTTTGTCCCTCTGAGTTCCATGAGCTTGGGAGGTTCCAGCTCCTTGGTAACCATAAGAGACATTGAATCTTGGTTGTGGAAACACAAATTCACCCTTCCAAGTGTATGCATGCCTACCATGCTCCAAAACCACAAAAACCCTCTCTGAAGTATTGTCTAACTAGGTCACTTTTCTTGGGGTATTAGGATCTTTGAATTCATATATTGTAAGCATCACTACTTCATTAGGATGGTCACTTTTATACCTCCAGAAAGCCTCATCGGTGTCGGAAGGATTTCCTCACTTGAATTGTCATATGGAAAAATAAAAATATTTTGCTTTAGAGTTGGTTAAATGATATCTCTCACAGAATTTTTTTTATGTATTGGTTTGAATTGACTAACCTTTTCTTATTTCTCTTAGTACCTGCAGGCAATAAAAAACATGAGGAGTTGGATTAAACAAAGGTTTTCTTATCTAAAAGGGTTTCAAGTTTATAATTGGATACAAGGAAGTATTATGATATATATTATGATCATATGTATGTATATACATGGGTTTGTATCATGTGTTTTTTATAAACCTTAATGTTAATTATAAAGGTGTGATTTATGTTCTTTTATTTGTCCATAAGATAAGTTTAAGTACTTGATGAATACTTATTTTTCCTTTGATATAATTATTTTTTTTTTTCCATGAATTAAAATCATCCTAGCTTACTATAAACCTATTACTTTATCTTAATTAAAACCCATGTGTAAATTCGTGTTTTTAAACCTTGTTATTTTGAGATCATTGTATATTATTAATGATAATTATAATATATACATTAAATAACTTAATGAATTAAATAATTATTGTACTGTTGTGGTAATATTTTATTATAATTCTAACTAAAATTCTATGTGTGAATAACTTAAGATATGAGTATTAGTAAATTAAGTGTTTATTTTAGTTAAACTAGTTATCTAATAGATGCATGGCTCAAATGAGATGTGTGTTAGTTAAGAACATATGAGTGCTAGCTAATTAAGAGTGTATATACGTGTAAAGACCTTCATATTTATATATATATAGGTAATGATTAGTATGATTTCTCCTAATGCTCCTCTGTCTGCAGGTGCGTACAAGGGATGAGAGAGAGTCTGTGTGTTTTTTTTAGTCCTTGACTGTTGCATGATTCGAGAGAGAGAGATGAATCTGCCCCTTCTTGCGGAAGCCTTGCATGTGTACAGCGCTGCAGACATTGCTGAGAGAGAGAAGTCCTTCTATCGTATAGCTCCCTATCGGGCATCACTTGATGTCTTGGTTTGGGAACCAACATACAGAAGAACGAGCTCATCACAGCCTTCATTGCTTGGACCATGTTCTTCTTGAGAGGATTTCCTACCTGACCTCATCTTCTGTGCGCTTGTGTGCGTGTGTTCCTTGAGGGATGCAGAAAAGCAATGCTTGAGTGTCACAATGCCAAGGGAGCAGCAACAACCTCAGAGGAAATTATGTAGTGTGTAGGCTTTATTCGCTTGCGCAACGATGGATGATAGCCGCACTTGTGTAGAGGGATTATTTGGTGCCCATGTCTGTTTATGTATGCTTGTGTTTTCTGTAAGTGAGAGAGAGAGAGAGAAAGAGAGAAAGAGAGAGAGGATTCTCTCCCTTTCCCTCCAGGGCAGCTACAGACACGCAGCGCCGCAGAGAGAGAGAGAGAGAGAGAGAGAGAGAGAGAGAGAGAAAGAGAGAAAGAGAGAGAGGATTCTCTCCCTTTCCCTCCACGGCGGCTGCAGACGCGCAGCACCGCAGAGAGAGAGAGAGAGAGAGAGAGAGAGAGAGAGAGAGAAAGAAAGAGAGAAAGAGAGAAAGAGAGAAAGAGAGAAAGAGAGAGAGGATTCTCTCCCTTTCCCTCCATGGCGGCTGCAAACGCGCAACGCCGCAAAGAGAGATAGAGAGAGAGAGAGAGAGAGAGAGAGAGAGAGAAAGAGAGAAAGAGAGAAAGAGAGAAAGAGAGAAAGAGAGAAAGAGAGAGAGGATTCTCTCCCTTTCCCTCCACGGCGGCTGCAGACGCACAGCGCCACAAAGAGAGAGAGAGAGAGAGAGAGAGAGAGAGAGAGAGAGAGAGAGAGAGAGAGAGAGAGAGATCGGCAGAGAGAGAGAGAGAGAGAGAGATCGGCAGAGAGAGAGAGAAAGAGAGAAAGAGAGAAAGAGAGAAAGAGAGAAAGAGAGAAAGAGAGAAAGAGAGAAAGAGAGAAAGAGAGAAAGAGAGAAAGAGAGAAAGAGAGAAAGAGAGAAAGAGAGAAAGAGAGAGAGAGAGAGAGAAAGAGAGAAAGAGAGAGAGGATTATCTCCCTTTCCCTCCACAACGGCTGCAGACACGCAGCGCCGCAGAGAGAGAGAGAGAGAGAGAGAGAGAGAGAGATCGGCAGAGAGAGAGAGAGAGAAAGAGAGAGAGAGAGAGAGAGAGAGAGAGATTTCGTGGCATGCAGATGATGGGAAGAGAGAGAGAGAGAGAGAGCATGAAGAGGATTATTTTATGGATTAATATATAATAAGTTCTTAGTTAATTAATTAGCTAATATAATTTGTTTTTTTTTTTAAGACATTATTTAATTTAATAATTCAAATTTTAACTTATTGTCTATGTGAATGATGGCATTATTAGGAATGCATATTCATGGTTGTATGTGAAAATGTGTGCATGAGCATACATGTGTGTGCATGAATGCATGTGTATGCTGAGTTTTAGCATGCATCTATGTTTATGAATGCATGAGTGCATATGCATGTGAAATGATATATGCCTGAAGTGCATGTGATATTAATATGTATATGTATAGTATGTGAGTATGTATGCATGTGTATGCGTGTTTATGCATAAATGTGTGTGAATTAAAGATAAGATGTATGCATTAGGCATAAATACTTTTACATGAATGTAAGATGAATGCAAGCATAGGTATATGTTAGTATGTATACATGTATATGGAAGTGCTTGTTTGCATGTATGCATGAAAACAAGAATGAATGTAAGTTTGTGCATGAATGCATGTAGGTGTATGAGTGTGTGCATGCATATATATTTGTATATATGTGCATGTTAAGTTTAAGTTAGCATATGTATGTGTGTGCATGTTAGAAATGATTTTGCATATGTATTGATGCATGCGTGAATAAATGATAAATGAGGTATGCATGTATGTTAGCATAAATGTATAAAATGTATGCATGTGTACATGAGAAGGTTGTGTGCATGTGCATGAGTAGTAAGTGCATGCTAGATTTTAGTGCATATGTGATACATGTTTGCAAATGTATGTATGCATGTGTGATGTATGCATATGTATTGTTCTTGTTTATATGTATGCATGAGTTCAGGAATGAATTTATACATGTGTATGTATGAATACAAGAATTAAAAAGTGAATGCATAAGTATTTAAGTTAGGATGTATGCAAAAGTACATGTGCATATGTAGTATTTATGATTATATGGTAGTTTTAGAAAAATGAACATATGTACAAAATGAAGTTTTCATATGCATTAAAATTAGGGAGTTAAAAGTCTTTATATATATGTGTTAGTATAGGTTTAAGTTATGAATGCTAAATTAATGAGTGTTTACATTTATTAAAAAGTATACTTATGTTTTTTTCCTAATGCTCCTCTGTCTGCAGATTATTGAAGAGCTTACAAAGGAGAATACGAGAAAACAAGTATACGAGATTTCAAGAGCACGAAAATACAATATTTTTGAAGATTGTTTATTAAGTTGTATAGGATTATCTATTAAGAGAATTGTATTAGCACTTATGATAAACTTTTGTATAGGCTTATTGTATAGGCTTAAATAAGATTGATTTTGAAATTCTTCATACTGTTTCTCTGAAAATTAATTAAGATCTTTACTTTTTTATTTCATATGTCTAAAGAATCAGGATCTACAAGTAGTTCTAAACTAGGAACATTGCTTCCATCTTCAATTGATAGTTCAAATAATAACGAAAATATAGAAGTTGAAACTATTAAAGATAAAGTAGTTAACGAAACTTTACACACGTTAGATTACGATCGTCTTCTTTCTAGAATTTTACCTTTAATTACTATAGTTTTGTCAGAAACGGAGGACAAGAAAGACTTATTCCCACCTATTTAGTTAGAAAACCTAACTCAAATCAAATTGAAAACGAAGAAGTTGACTTTGTTAAAGATAAAATTACAAACGAGAACTTAGTTTTGTCTTATCAATTAGAAGCTATAGAAAATTATAGGAATGCTTATCCTTTCGGTCCTTAGTCTAAAAAAATAGTTCTTAATTTGCACTCCCATATAGTAGAAACATATAGGTTTTTATCACACCTAAACTGAAAAATCAACAGAAGGCCCTAGGCATACTTAGAAGCACCCTGCGTGCAGTCACACGGTTAGGTTAGCGTGATTCTTTTGGATGAACGTCAGCCTCCTTTCACACCCCTCTACGACAGCTTTGGTGAACCCGACGTGAACCGTGACGATAGTGTGCCTAGGACTTACGTTACATTTTCAGTTTTGATTTAAATCTCTAATTTCATTTTCTTCTTGTATGCAGAAAAATTGAAGATAGAAGCTGTGACAAAACCGTGGAAGAAGGATTTCCAACTGGTGGAGTTTCGTCGTTTCAAACCCCCCCCCCTCAACGTTCAAGAGAATCAAGATAAATTTTGTGTTTTAGATTGTTTTAACGTTTACTTTTGAACCTCTTCAGCAAAAATATCATCAAGTAAGGTGTTTATTTCAAGTTCTTTATTTTTAGTTTACACACATCACTTAAAAAGAAAAGTTGTTTTCATCTACACTAGGATCTAAGCACTTTCATATTAGCATTTAAAAGAGTATTTGAATTTTTCTTTTGTATCTAGGAAATATAATTTTCACTTAAAGCATTTAAATATCTGCATTTTGGGAAAAGCCATTATTTTTGCATCATTAAAAAGAAAAGATTTTAAGTTTTGAAAAAGAAAGATTGTTTGTTTTGTTTTCATTGCATAAAAAGAAAGCTTTTTAGCATAAAAATAGTTTAAATTTAGGTTTCTTTTGACTTATAGTTAATGCTTTTATTTTTTTCAAAGAAATTAATTTTAAAGAAATTAATAGTAAACTAAAAGACTTAAATCAAGAAAATCTATTTTATAAAAATTACCTTATTAAAACCCCTTTAAAATTGAAAAAGTTTAAAAAAATTTAAAATCTCTAAAAAACTTAAATTCAAAAAGAGTAAATATAAGAGATAAGTCATAATTCAGGGTTTAGAAATCAAAAAGATTTTAGAAAAGAAGATTAGAATTAGTAAAAGCCTAGGACTAGGGTAAAGCCATCCCTGGCTTTATCAACTAGTGATAGATTTAGGCAATTTAGAGAGCAATTAGATCCGGCTATTAGGGAACTCCTTCTCTATTAGAAACGTTATCAAGAACGCAAGATGGAGGAGATGTTTAGGAACATGATGATAGAAAAGCAAGGGACACGTACAGTCCAAGCTATTCTAAAAGAGAAAGGAAAATTTACCGGATTAAACATTACAGAATACCTGGATGCATTTGAGGAGCAAGTGCAAATCCAGGGATTACCTGAAGATGTGCTAGTGAAATACTTTGGACGTGTAGTTCTAGTTCAATTCTAGAATCTATACAAGAACACTCTGAAAAACCTTGGGAGGAATTTAGAAAGGAACTTCATAAAATGTTCTACCTCGAGGATTTTAGCCAGCACAGTTGAGAAGGTTTTTGCCGGTGGTTAAACATTGTTAAGAGCAATGAGTCTTTAACTCATCTTCACGGTGAGTTTATGAGATGTCTGGCTCAACTTCCTGAAGATGACAGAAATGCTATTAATCCAGATGTAATTATATATTTTCTTAAGATACTTAATCTAGAAGATAGGGCTAAAATTGAAAGACGAATAGAAGAGCCAAGAAAAAGGTACGGGCTAACTGATGACTGGGAGAAAGTCAAAAAAGAGATAGAGGTTGTTGCTCAAATGAAACAAAGGCAAACGATTTTATATTCCAGACCTAATGCTTCTCAGCCAAGGGAAACTCCTGCTATAAGGCAAGTTGACATGCCAATGCCTGCTACTATGGCTACGGCTAATAATACAACTGCTACTAAAGCTCCCATAGAATTTCAACTAGATATTCTATGTAAGCAAATGGAAAATGTTATGAACATGCAAGCATCTCTTTCAAAAGAGGTTGCTAATTTAAATAAACAAGTTTACTCCATGAGCTTTAACGATCCAAGGGCTAGCAGTAGTGGTACAGGGCAAGCACCGCCTAATCAACAAGTTATACCTCAGTATGTTCCACCACAACCAGTCTTTCAGCCGGTACCACAGCAAGCTTCTCAGTTTGCTATACAGCCACCCTTTCAAAGAACTAATGAGAAAAGAGGGACTGGCGTGAAGCGCTGTGTTTGGTGTGATAGTCTGGAGCACGCATCATTTTCTTATGAAGAGTTAAAAAGTGCTAAGGTGAATCAATTAGTTGTGGAAATAGATAGAAGACTATGTGACTTTAGGTCTCGTCTTCCTTTGTCTGTCAATTGGGGCAAAGGCGGAATGAAAAAGCTTTATGAAAATTTAACAGTATCAGATGCAACTGCCAGTACTTCGGCTGCAAGACTAGAGCCAGTCGAGGATAGGCCTTCTTCAATGCCTAGCAAAAATCCATATTCAATAGAGGCACTGGTACGAGCTAGAGACGAGATAATGTACAAGACCGCATGGAAATCTCATGTAGAACAATCCTCTGTCTTTTCTCACATTGCTAATGTTGAGGAAAAACGGAGACGAGAAGATCAACAGGATGATGTAGAAGAAGGTGATAGGAGGGTGACTAGGAGGCAACCAAGAGAAGATGAAAAGAAAACTGATAAAAAAGTTCAATTTGATGAATCAAATTTATCTCAAGAAGAGAAGAGAAAAATGATAAAGGAAGGCAAAAAGCCGATCGATGAAAATGTTCAATTGCAAGAAGAACAAAAGAAATTGGAAACCTCTAAACCTGAAAATAAAGAGGATCAAAAGCAAAATGAAGAGAAAGGAAAGAAGAAGGGTAGAAGAGCTCCACGTGCTATTATGATTTCTGAGCTCAAAAAGAAAAATGATGCTAGGGAGATTTTAAATGACATTCTTCTAAAAAGTCAAGTAACGATGTCACTTGAGCAAGTGTTTTCCATAGCGAAACCAGAGTTCAAGGATAGTTTTATTCGACTTATTAGAAGAAGACGCTTTCCTTTGCCACAAGACGAGGATATGCAAGACGTGGCAGAAAAAACCCTAGCTATGAATGATGTAGTTACATTGAGTGAAAGTGACTATGAGGATGATGAAGAATTTACAACAGGTAGTGTAAATAGAAATTTTCTAGGACCTATACAACCTGATGAAGAAATTTTAAAAAGTGAGAGTAAATACAATTCTACCTTCTGGGCACGAGGCACACCAGAAGTGAAGATTAGAATCGGTGATGAAAAGGATTCTTGTTTAGCTTTGGCTCTCATTGACTCAGGGTCAGAGATAAACGTGATTTCAAAAAAGTTCTTTGACAAATTTAAATGGCCAATTGATAAAGAGCACGGTTGGCGGATGAGAACAGCTGACAATGGCTCTGGTATTTTGTTGGGTGCATGTGCGAATGTGCCTATTATGATAGGTGGTGTTCGAGAAGAGTTTCACTTCTTTGTTCAAGATAATTGTTCATATGAAGTGATTCTTGGACAGCCATTTATAGCTGAGATGAGGATGGAAACAAAGGCAATGAACAACGGATCAGTGTATGCAAGAATTCGATCCAAATCAGGGATGGATTCTTTGCAAGTTATGACGGTTTGCCCAATCCACACTAGAAATAGAAAGAGCTTAAGAAGAAATCCCATTGACTTGATCAGTCATGTTTGTGATGATCCATTGACTGTAAGAGAATATGGAGCGTATTATGATCAAAATTTTTGTTAGACTCCACTATTGAGCGAGACAATAGTGGACGTTGTTTTGATGTCTCACCTATCAATGAACATAAATTTGAAAATTATCTAATTTGTACTCCTACAATTAGTTTGCATTATATTACTAAAGAAAACCTTACAAAAACATTAAAAAAACAAACTGAAAAATATTTCAGACAAACCGGATTAATTTCAAGTGACGAGAAAATTGAGAGTATAATTGAATTATCAAAAAGTTCTACTTTATTAGAAGAGCTAGAAAGTGTTTCTCATGAGAATTTTGAATCAAATCTGATAATTCTTAACTCTATTCAAGAGTATGAGATTATTAATGAATTTATCCTAGAGCATGAAGTTAGCATAGAAACCAAATACAAAACTGTAGAAAAGAAAATAAAGCCTGTAGCTCAACCCTTACCCAAAGATAGTCATGACATACTTCGTCGAGTATCAAAGTGATCCTATTCTTAGAGATCGATCTAAGATAGGTCACATATTTACTGATGAGAGTAAGAAGTTTATTAAATTTGGTGATGAATTTCTTTCTCAAATTGAAAAAGAGCAGTTTACCAAGATGATTGTTCGTCATGGTAAAGCTTTTTCTTTGTTCCCACATGAGATAGGATGTGCAGATCCAAAGTTAGTAGCTCCGATGATTATTTTTACAATACTGCATATTCCTTGGAATCTTCGTCCGATTCCAGTCCCAAAGGCTCATTTACCTGAGCTAATGAGATTGTTAAAGGAGAAGATTGCCATGAGAATCTTGGAGCCATCCTCAGCACCATACTCTAATAGGTGGTTCACGGTATCGAAAAAGAGTGGGAAGCTACGCTTTATTCAGGATTTACAGCCTGTGAATAAAGTCACTATTAGGAATGTAGGAACAGGACCCATTGTAGATGAGTTTGTCGAGGCATTTGCTGGTCACTCTATCTATTCAATGGGAGACATGTATTCAGGGTACGATCAATTTCAATTAGCAATTGAGAGTCGAGATGTGACCACGATGAAGACTCCTTTGGGTTTAGTACGTATGTGTACTTTACCACAAGGAGCCACGAATTCTATGGCACACATGATGAATGCTATGAATCTGGTCCTACATGACTTTATCCCAAAAGTGACGATGCCTTTTATTGATGACATTCCAATAAAAGGGTGTGTGGAAAAAGAAAAGGATGAAAGCTTAGATTCATCTGGTTGTAGAAAGTTTGTTTCCATCCATATTTCAGATTGTGAAAAGATATTTGAAAGATTTGAAGAGGTTGGACTAACTTTATCCCTAGAGAAATCAACTTTTGGTGTTAATGAAGTGCTAATAGTTGGACATTTATGTGGCCATTATGGTCGTAGACCCTATCCAGCAAAAGTTGATGCCATTAGTAGGATTTCTGAGAGATGTCACAATGTTAGTGAAGTAAGGAGATTCCTAGGTGCATGTGTTTTCTATGTCATCTGGATTCCTCACTTTGCTCATGTAGCGAATCCGCTTTATGATTTATTGAGAAAAAGAAAGAAATTCTTTTGGACTGATGAACATTCTAGAACTCTGAGGCGTCTAAAGCAATTGCTTATCAATGCTCTTGTTTTGAAACGTATTGACTATATAGGAAATACGCCTGTAATCCTAACCGTTGACACTATTCCTATTGGTATAGGCTGGGTCATTGGACAGGATGATGAGAAGGAGCAAAGGTACGCAGTTCGCTTTGGAGCAAAGATTCTTCATGATACTCAAAAGAATTACCCGCAAATTAAGAGAGAATTATGGGGATTAGTTACACCTTTAAAAATAGATAAAGAATACTTTATAGGAGCTAATGTAATAGTAGAGACCGATTGTCTTCCATTAATAGGTTTGATAGCTAATTGTTCATCTCCAGATATAGCTATGCTACGATGGATAGCCTATATTAAATTCATTAATCCTGCTTTTGTTCATATAGCCGGTAAACATAACACCGTTGCTGATATGCTTTCAATAGCAAAGTTTGATAATGATAGTGAAGCATTAAATAATCATATTAATTTATTAAATTATGAAACATCTACCTATGCATATGAGAGATTTAGAGAGTGCGTTATGAAGGAGAGTGGCGAGATATAGGAAACTATCTGAGTTCATTTCAACCTTCCCCAAGCTGGTCTTCAAATCGATTCTGGAACATCAGGAAGAAGTCTTTCAACTTCTTCTTGAAAGTTGGATATCTTTGGAGACATGCTAGAGGAAAGGTTCGAAACCCTCAAAGACTACTAGGTTTGAAGGTTTTTCAAGTGCAAGTTATGCAAGAGATGCACAAAAGCCTTTGGGCAGGTCATAAAGGTTTTGTACCTACGTATGAAAAGATTAGGGAAAGCTACTGGTGGCCGAGGATGTATGTAACTGTTAAAGAATTTGTGAGCACTTGTAGTACGTGCCAATTACACTCCTCTGTCAAGCATAGAGATCCCCTTCACCCAACCTATCCACCTTGTATTCATTACAAGTGGGTAGTTGACCTTGTGACCATGCCTAAAAGCAGTGATGGTATGAGATACATCGTTCTTGCACGAGAGGATTTGACAAATCACGGTAGAGCGCTTCGTTCCAATACTACTTATGATGTATGCGTATTCCTTTTAGAAGAAGTATTATCCAGATTTGGATATATAGAAAAAGTAGTAGTGGATAGAGGTGAGTTAGATGCGAGAGAGGCGAGAGAATTCTTTGCACAACATGGGATTCGATTGTCTCTTACGACTGCCTATAACCCAGAAGCAAATGGTAAAATTGAATGAGGGCATCCTTCCATAGTGAAGGCTATTTCTAAAGCTTGCCACGCAAATATTAGTCAATGGCCAAAATATCTTCCATTTTCCCTTTGGGCTGATTGCATGACGTACACAAGAACAATTGGTTTTATGCCGGCTGAACTCATGTATTGTCAAAAACCATTATTTCCCATTCATACTCAGATATTTAATTGGATGAATTTAGGTTGGAAAGAATCCTAACATTTCAAGAGAAGAGTTATTAGCACTTAGAATTAAGCAATTAAAACAAGGAAATGAAAATCTTAAAGAAGCAATAAAAAATTTAAAAACATCTAGATTGAAAAATAAATTATATTTTGATAAGAAACATAGACTAAGACCGCAACCAATAGAAAGTGGTGACTGGGTGCTTGTATATGATAGTACATTTGATACTCAATACGATGCACGTCAGAAACTAACTAAACGTTGGTTTAGACCTTACGTTGTTGTCTCCGTTTATGAAACAAGTACATATAAATTACGTGAATTTGATGGTTCTATGCTAAAGAATTTGATTGCAGGGAAAAGAATCAAGCTCTTTAGAAGAAGAGAAAGCAATAAATTTGAATTGGACGAAGACTTCTTGGAGGACGATGATGAAGAAGAATAAAAATGATCAGGTGAAAGAGTTCTAAACTTTACTTATTTTGTAGTTGCTAATATGATTTTTATTGATGCATTTCATGTGTAGATATGTACATCCTTCTGGTAGGAAAGGAAGATTTTTAAAGTTATGAAACAATGAATTTAAAACTGAAGTAGGGATGTGTATGAATAGAAGATAAGAATTAGAGACCCTATGGCTTTCATAAGGATAGGAGAGGGAACACTTAACTTGTGATTCCTAGTAGAAGTAAGTTTATTTTATATAGGTAGACTACCTTAACTTCCAACCCATGTCGCTAATAAGATCCTAGTTCCCAATATAGCATTCCTCTAGAACCCCTTTGCTCTGATTAGGGGTTAAGCCTTTCCCCTTAAACAAAAAAGTTGCGAAGAAAAATTAAGAAAAGAGAGAAATGAGAACATCAAGCAGTATATTAATGGCTACTACAAGATGAGAAAAAGAAAATTAAAAAAAAAAAAGAAAAAGAAAAAGAAAGTAAAGAAAAGAAAAAAGTTATCATGTTCAGTTGTGGTCTCGAAACCACTTCTGAAATTCTATACGGGCAATATGAGGCAGATTTATGCTATAGAGGAATTAGTTAGATGCATCTTATGGCGAGTGACTAGGGAATCAGGGATAGACCATTTATATAAAATATTTATTACTTTTGAACGGGTTAATAGAAGAGCAAGTACCACAACTGTCTGCTTGATTTCTATGGGACTTTCTAAAACTTGTTTTCAATTTCATGCATTGAACGAAAACGTTTATGATTCAAGTTTGCATAATTTTAAAAGGTTTTTCTTAACTATCAGAAGATGTACTTACCTTTAGGAGCATATTTCATATAAGTTTGAAAATAGTTCAAGAAGTATTTTTCGAAAGAATTTGATACTGCTTTCCTATTGAACTGCAGGTTGGTCCATCGAGGGCGATGTCCAGGTTTGGTGGGGGCAGATGTCGGAAGGATTTCCTCACTTGAATTGTCATATGGAAAAATAAAAATATTTTGCTTTAGAGTTGGTTAAATGATATCTCTCACAGAATTTTTTTAATGTATTGGTTTGAATTGACTAACTTTTTCTTATTTCTCTTAGTACCTGCAGGCAATAAAAGACATGAGGAGTTGGATTAAACAAAGGTTTTCTTATCTAAAAAGGTTTCAAGTTTATAATTGGATACAAGGAAGTATTATGATATATATTATGCTCATATGTATGTATATACATGGGTTTGTATCATGTGTTTTTTATAAACCTTAATGTTAATTATAAAGGTGTGATTTATGTTCTTTTATTTGTCCATAAGATAAGTTTAAGTACTTGGTGAATACTTATTTTTCCTTTGATATACTTTATTTATTTCTTTCCATGAGTTAAAATCATCCTAGCTTACTATAAACCTATTACTTTATCTTAATTAAAACCCATGTGTAAATTCGTGTTTTTAAACCTTGTTATTTTGAGATCGTTGTATATTATTAATGATAATTATAATATATACATTAAATAACTTAATGAATTAAATAATTATTGTATTGTTGTGGTAATATTTTATTATAATTCTAACTACAATTCTACGTGTGAATAACTTAAGATATGAGTATTAGTAAATTAAGTGTTTATTTTAGTTAAACTAGTTATCTAATAGATGCATGGCTCAAATGAGATGTGTGTTAGTTAAGAACATATGAGTGCTAGCTAACTAAGAGTGTATATACGTGTAAAGACCTTCATATTTATATATATAGGTAATGATTAGTATGATTTCTCCTAATGCTCCTCTGTCTGCAAGTGCGTACGAGAGATGAGAGAGAGTCTGTGTGTTTTTTTTTGTCCTTGACTGTTGCATGATTCGAGAGAGAGAGATGAAGCTGCCCCTTCTTGCGGAAGCCTTGCATGTGTACAGCGCTGCAGACATTGCTAAGAGAGAGAAGTCCTCCTGTCGTATAGCTCCCTATCGGGCATCACTTGATGTCTTCGTTTGGGCACCAACATACAGAAGATCGAGCTCGTCACAGCCTTCATTGCTTGGACCATGTTCTTCTTGAGAGGATTTCCTACCTGACCTCATCTTCTATGCGCTTGTGTGCGTGTGTTCCTTGAGGGATGCAGAAAAGCAATGCTTGAGTGTCACAATGCCAAGGGAGCAGCAACAACCTCAGAGGAAATTATGTAGTGTGTAGGCTTTATTCGCTTGCGCAATGATGGATGATAGCCGCACTTGTGTAGAGGGATTATTTGGTGCCCATGTTTGTTTATGTATGCTTGTGTTGTTTGTAAGAGAGAGAGAGAGAGAGAGAGAAAGAGAGAAAGAGAGAGAGGATTCTCTCCCTTTCGCTCCACGGCGGCTACAGACGCGCAGCACCGCACAGAGAGAGAGAGAGAGAGATAGAGAGAGAGAGAGAAAGAGATAAAGAGAGAGAGGATTCTCTCCCTTTCCCTCCACGGCGGTTGCAGATGCGCAGCACCGCACAGAGAGAGAGAGAGAGAGAGAGAGAGAAAGAGAGAAAGAGAGAAAGAGAGAAAGAGAGAAAGAGAGAAAGAGAGAAAGAGAGAGAGGATTCTCTCCCTTTCCCTCCACGGCGGCTACAGACGCACAGCGCCGCAGAGAGAGAGAGAGAGAGAGAGAGAGAGAGAGAGAGAGAAAGAGAGAAAGAGAGAGAGGATTCTCTCCCTTTCTGTAATAAAGTAAGTCTATGATCCAAGGGTCTGGCCGGTTCAGACAGATCTGAAATCGGACGCCTCCAAACCACAAAGTCTCTCGTTTGCTTCCTACAGCACCCGTCGATAGGTTGTGATATTTTTGTAAGCTCCAACAGGTTAGTATCTAATCGTCCTGTCTTCTTGGACCGCACAAAATCCCCGCCAGGACAAGATCGTGAATTCGATCCCTCTTACAAGCTGCTGTAGAAATCCTCCTTTTCGTTTATGACTTCTGTAGCAGTTTAAGTAATAAATTTGACTACAACACAGCAAGTACACGACACCAACGCGCGCAGTTCTTCTGGATAGGGAGGTTGCTCGTCAAATTTTGGTATGGATTCACATCCGGCTTCGGACAGTAGCAGATTAGTAGCGAGTTTGAATTCCGTGCTCTACAAATAGTGCGCATAATCATTTTGGCTAATCTAACCAATAGCAGCATACGGTGAGGAGTAATTCCACAGAGATGAAGTGCAGGTTCTATTGAGATAATTGACTGTGTAATACAAGACACACACATGCGCTGAGCGCCTTGGCCACTTGGACAAAAATATCACAACCTGTCGACAGGTGCTGTAGGAAGCAAACCAGAGACTTTGTGGTTTGGAGGCGTCCAATTTCAGATCTATCTGAACCGGCGAGACCCTTGGATCATAGACTTACTTTATTACACTTTCCCTCCACGGCGGCTGCAGACGCATAGCGCCGCAGAGAGAGAGAGAGAGAGAGAGAGAGAGAGAGAGAGAGAGAGAGAGAGAGAGAGATAGAGAGAGAGAGATCGGCAAAGAGAGAGAGAGAGAGATCGGCAGAGAGAGAGAGAGATCGGCAGAGAGAGAGAGAGAGAGAGAAAGAGAGAAAGAGAGAGAGGATTCTCTCCCTTTCCCTCCACGACCGCTGTAGACGCGCAGCGCCACAGAGAGAGAGAGAGAGAGAGAGAGAGAGAGAGAGAGAGAGAGAGAGAGAGAGAGAGAGAGAGAGAGAGAGAGAGAGAGAGAGAGAGAGAGAGAGATCGGCAGAGAGAGAGAGAGAGAAAGAGAGAGAGAGAGAGAGAGAGAGAGAGAGATTTGGTGGCATGCAGATGATGGGAAGAGAGAGAGAGAGAGAGCATGAAGAGGATTATTTTATGGATTAATATATAATAAGTTCTTAGTTAATTAATTAGCTAATATAATTTGTTTTTTTTTTAAGACATTATTTAATTTAATAATTCAAATTTTAACTTATTGTCTATGTGAATGATGGCATTATTAGGAATGCATATTCATGGCTGTATGTGAAAATGTGTGCATGAGCATACATGTGTGTGCATGAATGCATGTGTATGCTGAGTTTTAGCATGCATCTATGTTTATGAATGCATGAGTGCATATGCATGTGAAATGTATATATGCCTGAAGTGCATGTGATATTAATATGTATATGTATAGTATGTGAGTATGTATGCATGTGTATGCATGTTTATGCATAAATGTGTGTGAATTAAAGATAAGATGTATGCATTAGGCATAAATACTTTTACATGAATGTAAGATGAATGCAAGCATAGGTATATGTTAGTATGTATACATGTATATGGAAGTGCTTGTTTGCATGTATGCATGAAAACAAGAATGAATGTAAGTTTGTGCATGAATGCATGTAGGTGTATGAGTGTGTGCATGCATATATATTTGTATATATGTGCATGTTAAGTTTAAGTTAGCATATGTATGCGTGTGCATGTTAAAAATGAGTTTGCATATGTATTGATGCATGCGTGAATAAATGATAAATGAGGTATGCATGTATGTTACCATAAATGTATAAAATGTATGCATGTGTACATGAGAAGGTTGTGTGCATGTGCATGAGTAGTAAGTGCATGCTAGATTTTAGTGCATATGTGATACATGTTTGCAAATGTATGTATGCATGTGTGATGTATGCATATGTATTGTTCTTGTTTATATGTATGCATGAGTTCAGGAATGAATTTATACATGTGTATGTATGAATACAAGAATTAAAAAGTGAATGCATAAGTATTTAAGTTAGGATGTATGCAAAAGTACATGTGCATATGTAGTATTTATGATTATATAGTAGTTTTAGAAAAATGAACATATGTACAAAATGAAGTTTTCATATGCATTAAAATTAGGGAGTTAAAAGTCTTTATATATGTGTGTTAGTATAGGTTTAAGTTATGAATGCTAAATTAATGAGTGTTTACATTTATTAAAAAGTATACTTATGTTTTTTTCCTAATGCTCCTCTGTCTGCAGATTATTGAAGAGCTTACAAAGGAGAATACAAGAAAACAAGCATACGAGATTTCAAGAGCACGAGAATATGATATTTTTGAAGATTGTTTATTAAGTTGTATAGGATTATCTATTAAGAGAATTGTATTAGCACTTATGATAAACTTTTGTATAGGCTTATTGTATAGGCTTAAATAAGATTGATTTTGAAATTCTTCATACTATTTCTCTGAAAATTAATTAAGATCTTTACTTTTTTATTTCATATGTCTAAAAAATCAGGATCTACGAGTAGTTCTAAACTAGTATCTTCAAACGATTCTGACATTAAGAATCAAGAATTAGAAAACTTAATAATATGAACATTGCTTCCGTCTTCAATTGATAGTTCAAATAATAACGAAAATATAGAAGTTGAAATTATTAAAGATAAAGTAGTTAACGAAACTTTACACACGTTAGATTACGATCGTCTTCTTTCTAGAATTTTACCTTTAATTACTATAGTTTTGCCAGAACCGGAGGACAAGAAAGACTTATTCCCACCTAATTTAGTTAGAAAACCTAACTCAAATCAAATTGAAAACAAAGAAGTTGACTTTGTTAAAGATAAAATTAGAAACGAGAACTTAGTTTTTTCTTATCAATTAGAAGCTATAGAAAATTATAGGAACGCTCGTCCTTACGGTCCTTAGTCTAAAAAAATAGTTCTTAATTTGCACTCCCATATATTAGAAACATATAGGTTTTTATCACACCTAAACTGAAAAATCAACCGAAGGCCCTAGGCATACTTAGAAGCACCCTGCGTGCAGTCACACGGTTAGGTTAGTGTGATTCTTTTGGATGAACTTCAGCCTCCCTTCACACCCCTCTACGACATCGGTCTCTCGGTTTAGGAGCAAATCTATGCTCTTATTGTCCTGGGGAACCCACTCTGGAGTGATTATTCTAGTCAAGATTGATTTGTCTCGAGGGGTTTTTGGCTCTCTTCCTAAGTTCCATTGCTCTATGTCACCTATTTCAACTTCCACGATTATATTGCCAATTTTTCTATCCTATCTAGTTGGGTGGTGACCACATACATGGTCCCTTCTTTATCTATGTATACACCATTCTCAAATTTGATGACTGGATGTTCTAGTCCAATGGGTTGATCTGGGTTTTTAATCTGGACAACAGATCATCTTATTTATGCTTGCACTTGAGTAATTAGGGTTATTGTACTTGATCGTGCTTAACATCACCCTAATTAATCAAGACCTCTATCCATACTTAGCCTAAGCTAGGAATTGACAGAGGAGGTTGAGAATGATCCAACCTACTTATCCCTTGCTCTTGAGTGATCAAGAACCCCGTTCTCAAGCTTGTAGAATGACCTTGCTTTGGACACCCTTTAGTGCTCTCAACGGACCTATAAAGTCCCAAAGTTAGCTCAAGATTTAAATTTTATTGACATGACAAACCACTTTCATTCATGTAATTCAAGGCCTAATTTTCCCTTGTCTTTTTGAAAATTTTCCTTAGAGATCTCTCAACTTTCTCATGTCTGTGGAAGGTCAACTTCAAAATACCATATCTATAACTTCACATATTAGTTTTACAAATGAGCTTTCCAACAAGCCCAAGATCACTAGTAACGGAGTTTGTATGAAGAAGTTATGACAGTTCAAGGTTTTGGGGGTTAAAACACGGTTAAAACAAGCTAACAAGCAAACAAGATTTATCGAATTATTTGTGTAGGGGCCTCACTATGCTCTGATGGCTTGAATTTTATGCTCAAAATTGGCCAAAATTTGAAAAATCAGAAACCCTAAAAATTATCCAAATAGTCTGTCAATCGCGATTGATAGGGATGTCAATCACGATGGACAGAACTATCTGTCATGGCTTGTCAATCGCAATGGAGAGGTTTCAATCACAATTGATGGGTGTCTATCGCGACTGATGGGTGTCAATTGCAATGGATAAATTTTTTGGGTTTTTTCACATAATTTTCTATCAATCATGGCCTATACATTGTGATGGATATGTTTCTCATCAAATTGATGTGTCAATCATGATTTTCCTATCGCTCATGATGGACAAGGGTGTCCGTCATGATGGACACTTGTCAATCACAATGGATTGCTATCAGTCGTGATGGATGATATCAATCGCGATGGACAGGCAGTCCATTGTGGGGCTGTCAATCATGATTGATTGATTTTTCCAGATTTTTGCATTACCTTGTGTCAATCAGGCCTCTATGCATCACGATGGACCAAATTTTTGGGCAATGCAAATGTCAATCGTGATTTTTTAGTCAATCGTGATTTTTTATTCAATTGTGATGGACAGCGGTGTCCGTCGTGATGGATGTTGTCAATCGTGATTGATTGGTTGTCTGTTGGGGTTTGTCGATCGCGATGGACAGGTTGTCTGTCCCGATGGACACTGTCAATCGTGATTGATGTTGTCAATCACAATGGATATAGAAAAATGCAAATTTTTGAAATTTTTTTGTGGATTAGTGTTGTGCAAGGCCTCTAGAGTGTGAATATGTGCTCAGTTTTACCAAAGAATCAAATTTTCTATCAATTGCTATGGATAGAGGTCCATGCCTCGGAGACTATGCATAGCTTTTCCATACCTGTGCATGCTGTTGGAGATGATGATACAGTTGAAACCTACAAGAAATGCTCAAAAACAAACAAAAACAAATCGCACACAAGCTCTCTCTCGCTCTCTCTCTCTCTCACACAAGTGGAATGAGGAAAATGAGGTGGGGAAGGTAGAAAAACTGAAATTTTTGCGAAGGTGGAGATGGAGGTGGGAGATGGTGAGGATGATGATGGTGTAGTAAGAAAGAGAAAAAAAGGGAAGTAAAGAAATTACCTATGACTCCAACATCACAACTCTACATCTTACCATCACATGCCCATCCTCAAAGCTCTCTCCCTGGCAATAGTGCCAAATTTGGTGTCATTCTAGCACAATGGCAAGTACCAACATGAGGAGATACACCTCATTATTGTCAATCCGTGGATACACGAGGACTAGTATGATGACTATGAGAAAGTGATGGCACAAGTGTGTAGTGAGAAGCACACTAGCATGCACACACATACACACACACGCTCACACAAGGCAAGAACAAAGAGAGGAACAATGGAGTTCTTTGTATTACTCAAGAAGTCTCTTACAATATCTCAAAACTCTAACAAGCTAACCTCAAAAATGAGCTCTTTAGCTCTTTTTATAGTTTTTGACTAGGTTTTGGCCCTGTCCAGACCTAGTGTTTGGCCTAATTAAAAATTGGGTTTGAGGGCTTATGAGGGCTCAAACGGAGTCTAAAAGTTATGAAAATTGGTACATAGATACTTCTAATAGTCCTCAAGCTTGAAGACTCCTCCGCTTGTACAAAATGGAGTAGGAATACTGGAAAATGGTATTTAAAATGGTGTGAAGTGTCTAGAATCACTGTTTGGGAAATATTTCTCCATGAAAAATTATGTGGCCTACTTGTTAGATCTACATTGAGTGCTTTGGCTACTTGGTCCTTCTCTCTACTCTGACTCCCTTCGTTGGCTTCCTTGTCTTGTAAGGCCTTGACTGCCCTGGCTGCTACCAACAAACCCCATATCAAGAGCAAACCCCATCCCATCATGGTTGCCAATTTGTTTGGGGTTGTGATGTCAGATTAACACACAACACGTCCAAAGGAATAGATTCAGGAATGGGGCTTATGACTACAACATTGTAATCATAACATGCACTTTTGTTCCTTAAATTACCGTTGCATACTTAATATGATTTAGGTTTCATTCACATAGTACAGATTATAGCCATTACACCATAAGATTCAGAATGCTTCAGTTATACTGACAAATTTTGGTGATACAAAATGATTCGAAATGATACCGTAATTTGGTATACAACAACATACACTAGATAGTAAACACCACATACAAACATCTGCATTCTGCCTTCAGTCTTACTTTTGAACTACAAATAGAATACTGCAATCACCAACAGTTCCGTAAGATCTTCGTTACTTCTCCATAATTCCCAGTCTCATCGTCTTCTCTTCTCTCCATTCCACAAATCTAATTCCCAAGCCCTAATTCTATACCTATCTATTTATGTAGACTAAAAACCCTAAATCTTAATTAATTATGTATTTATGTATATATTAACTTAAATTCTAAAACCCTATAACTAATGTTCTGTGTATTTGTGTATATATATACTAAACTATAAAACCTTGCTTTTATATTTATCTACATGTGTGGAATTCTAAAAACTTAAAGCTCTATTTTTTAGTGCATATATCTTTATATACTCATCTAGGTCTTAAAATACTAATATTCTATGGATTTATATATATATACTTATCTAAACCATTAAACCCTAAACGTTTCTCTATATATAAAAGCATTTAAAAACCCAAAAGCCTAATTTTCTATGTATGTATGTATGTATGTATGTATGTATGTATGTATGTATGTATGTATGTATGTATGTATGTATGTATGTATGTATGTATGTATATATATATATATATATATATATATATATATATATATATATATATATATGATTCCCAAAACCCATATTCTATACCTACCTATCTATGTAGAATAAAAGCCCTAAACCTTAATTGATTATGTATTTATATAAATATTAATTTTCAATCCTATAACTAATTTTCTATGTATTTATGTATATATACTAATCTAAATCATAAAACCCTAAATTTATATCTATCTGTGTTTGTGTGTGTGCATATATTGCTATATAATTCTATATATATACATATATACTCCTATATATTTATGTGTGTATATACTGCAATCTGCAGTACATATACATATACATATATATACATATACATATAAATGTACATATACATATAAATGTACATATACAGATACATATACAGATACATATACATATACATTCACACACACACACACACACACACACATATATATATATATATATATATATATATATATATATATATATATATATATATATATATATATATATATATATATATATATATATATATATATATATATATATATATATATATATATATATATATATATATATATATACATATACATATACATATACATATACATATACATATACATATACGTAGACATATATATATACACATTCATATACATTACATACACACACACATATATATATATTCATATATATATATATATATATATGTGTGTGTGTGTGTGTGTGTGTGTAATTCAATTCAGCTTAAACTCTCACTCTCACTCAACCTTCCTTTCACTTCTCTTCCTTCTCTTTTTCTCTCTTTCTCTCCTTCTCTCCTTCTCCTTTAGCCCTGATTTTCTTCTCTTTCCTCTCTTCTTCTCTCTCAGCCCATCTTCTACTCTCTCTCTTTACTTCACCTCTCTTCTCCTCTCTCAGCTTATCTTCTACTCTTTCTCTCTTTCTGTCCTTCACTTTTCTACTCTCTTATTATCCTCTCTCTCTCAGTCTATCTTCTCTTCTCTCCTCTTATTATCCTCTCTCTCAGTCTATCTTCTCTTTTCTTTTCTCCTCTTCCTTTCTTCTTCACTTCCCTTCCTTCTCTCCTTTCCTCTCTTCCTCTCCTTTAGACATTCATATCCTCTCTCCCCCTTTCTCTCCTTCTCCTTCAGTCTTTCCTTCTCTTCCTTCTCCTTCAGTCTTTCATTCTCTTCCTTTCCTTCAGCCTATCTCTCTCTTCTCTTCTCTTCTCTTCTTTTCTCTCAACCTTTCTTTTTTCCTCTCTTCTTTCTCACTTACTTAACCCTTCTCTCTCTTCACCTCTCTTCCTCTCCATCAGTTCTCTACTCTTCTCTCTCTCAGTCCATCTTCTACTCTATCTCTCTTTCTTTCCTTCAGCCGAGCCTAAACTCTCTCTTTCACTCAGCCTTCCTTTCACTTCTCTTCCTTCCCTCTTTGTCTTTCTTCCTCTTCTCTTAAATATCAGCCTATCTCCTCTTTTCTCTTGTCTTCCTTTCTCTCAGTCCTTCCCCTTTTTTCTCTTTTCTTCACTCTCGCCTTATCCCCTCTTTTTTTACACCTCAACCTATCTCCCCTTCCCTCTCTGCTCCTTTCTCTTCCTCTCTTCTCCTTGCTTCACTTCTCAGTCCTCTTTCTCTTCACCTCTCTTCTCTTCACTCAGCCTACTTCTCTTTCTCTTCTCTCTTTTCGTCTCAGCTCCTCGCGTCTCTTCTCTTCTCCCCACGTTGTCCTTCTTCTTCACCACTTTCTTTCTTTCTCTCCTACTTTTCTCTCCTTTTCTCTTTCCCTCTCCTTACTTCACTTGCCATTCTTCTTTCTGTTGACCTCTCTACTCATCGCCTCTCTTCTTCATTTCTCAGCCCACTTCTCTTTCTCTTCCACTCTCATTTCCTCTCAGCTCCTCACTTCTCCTCCCTTCTATCCACTCAACCCTTCTTCTTTTTTCTTTCCACCTCTCCTCTCTTTTTTTCTTTCCTTCTCTCCACTCTTCTCCTTTCCTCTCTAATCCTTTTTCTTCCTCTCTTCTCCTTTCTTCTTCAGCCTCTCCTCTCTTCCCTTCTTTCTATCACATCTCCTCTTTTCTCTTGTCTTCCCTTCCCTCAGCCCTTCCCCTCTTTTCTCTTTTCTTCACTCTCACCCTATCTCCTCTTTTCTTCACTCTCACCCTATCTCCTCTTTTCTCTTCTCTTTGCTCTCAACCTATCTCCTCTTCCATCTCTACTCCTCTCTCTTCCCTTCTTCTCCTTTCTTCACTACACCATTGTTTTATTCAACAAAAATTTGTATAACATTGAATCATCTCTATAATCTTCTCTCTCTCTCTCTCTCTCTCTCTCTCTCTCTCTCTCTCTCTCTCTCTCTCTCTCTCTCTCTCTCTCTCTCTCTCTCTCTCACACACACACACACACACACACACAAAGTCAACGGGCAGAGTATTAAACTTTGTATTTATACAAAAATTTATACAATAGACATGCAAAGGAGCAAAAATTGACCACGACCTCTGATCATATGCATGCCTATCCATAGGAAAGTTGACCGAACAATACTTTGAAGCTTAGGAAGGCAAAGATGTTATCACACACTCAAGATGATATATCAAAGGGTGAAGATGTTATCACGTGCTTGAAAGGATATATCAAAGGAGGGTGAAGATCTTATCAAACGCTCAAAATGATATATCAAAGGGTGAAGATCACTTCATGATGTGCCCTAAAATTTTAAAAATATGGCTATTCCTAATATTTAATTCTTGAAATTAAATAGCCAAAATTATTAAAATCTCTCATAAATTTTCCATTGGGCTAAAATTTGCCCCTCTTTTTTTTCTATGGCGCACACACACATGCACATACATACATACATACATACATACATGCATGCATGCATGCATACATACATACGTACATACATACATGCATACATACATATATACAGACATACACACATACATGAACGCATGCATACCTACATACATACATACATATTTATGCAATGAATCATCTATTGGGTAATTAAAATCAAGTGTAAAATGGACTTGCGGTATGCATCACAATAGCCATTGCATGTCAAAGTGTAAGAATTATGCAATCATTCATGCAACCTTACATTGTACTATCTCTTGCATTTGGACTAGAGGATGGCATAACTATCACCATATTGGTCTTTTCTCTCTAACTCTCCTCTTGCATACTCACTAGAAACGACAACTAGAAAATTTAATAATATAAATATTGACACTATTGCATGGTTCTTTAGTTTGGGATGGGACTTCTTATCTTTTTTAAAGGTTCAGAGTAAATAGTAAATTTGCAGTGGGGATTGCTTATCAATCTAAATGGATCCAATTGATTTTCTTTCTACAACAATATCAAGTTCCTCTTTCGATTGATGCATCCACACCTTAACGGTATCGGAATGGATGTATTTCACATCGAGTTCACTTGTCATGAAGCAGCTCAGTTGGGTGGATCAGGCCAACTGCCAGTGTTCCAATGATGACACATGCAGGGTCCTTCAAGCAAGCATAGGTGGTGGAATGGAGACTCAAAGAGAATATTAAAACTCAAAACGATTGATCAAATCACTTACTCAAATTCATCATCATGACTTAAATGAGATATGGCAATAAATGTAGAGAGAATTGAAAGAAAAGAGGTAGGGGAACATTGGAAATTGATTTATAATAACAAGTGTTCATACAATTGGAATGAAAATAATGGAAAAATACATGTTACCCAGATTCATAATTGATCATAATGTTGCTTCATAAAGTTCATCAATGCTTCATCATGTGTGTAGAACCTCCTCCATCTTCTAGATGTGTGTAGTTATCTCTAGCACTTAGCAAGTGTAGAGAAACTCCTCTTAAGTAGATGAAGATAGCCTCCACCTTATCCAATGATAATACTCTTCCTTCCTTCAACTTCAATGCAAGCCTCCAGCTCCTCCAAGTCTTCATCTCCTCCACGAATGTGGAGACCTCCTTCTCCTTCACCTTGCATTGAGACCAAGTGATCAAGAGATTATCCTTGACAATGAGCCTAGCCCTCTATATATAGTTTTAGAAAATCCATGCGTAGCGAATCGTTGCTTTTCGAAAATCAAAAAGATTTACGTGTGTTTTTCTTTTCGCGTTTACTCCTTTCACGTTCTTCAATCTTGATTTATCTTTTTGTTTCTCTTTACGTTTTCTTTTACTTTTTGTTTTCTTTGATTTATTTTAATGTTTTGTTACTTTTGTATCTGAATTGATAGTTTCACACTATAGAGTAGAGGGTTCACATGGTTGTGAATGGTTTATCATATGGTTTACATTACACATGAACATATAAATGGGTTTCCTTTACAAGAGTAATTCACACATATCAAGTGTGCATGTTCACATTGTTATGGGTTCATACAAAAGATAAGAACAATTTCCATGTTCCTTTAATGATTTCAACAAATTGTACTTGGGAAGCATGGTTTGGTTCATATTATCATTGAATTGATCAAATTCCAAAGTGCACCCTCAAATGGGTTTTGTCCAAAAGATGAGTACATATGAAATATCTACGACATTCGACCCTAATAACATGCACATCGTCCTCGATGGGCCGATCTTGAAATTAGCTTTTTGCTTTGAATGTAGATTGACATTTCATGGGAACATTGAGTTCTGAAATTAATTGTCAAGTGTGTGGGAAGATAAGTAATGTGCCTATGCAAGGTTGTATGATGTAGCCCTATCAGTTGCATACTTTTGGAAATGCATGGTCAAAATATGGTGCAAAGTGTAAGGTATTTGGCATTTGTAGATGAAGCATGCACACTCATTTACATATATTTCAATGTGCTTACACATAAATCCTTTCCATCATTCAAAGTTTGTAGGTAAAGCTCAAATCGTGCCTTGATGCAAGGTCATGTAGTGAGACCCTATCAATCATACTTTAAGTGCATTTTTCAAATAATTATGGTGCAAATGAGGTAAATGGTTTGTTGATGATGAGGTTTTTAAAGTTTTTTGAATTTGAAATTATTTTCATGCTATTTTTACAAGTGCAAATAGACGTGCATCTATGGGAACTCAAAGCAATGTGAATATACATCTTTCATGCATCCTCTAAGTCCAAAATACTCATCATGGTGCAAAAATTGGAAATTTTGAAATGAGAAACTATGAATCAATCTCATGCTCATCATTCTTATCAATCTCATCACGCAAATCACTCTCAACCATCTCAACCATCATTATCATCAGAGATAATTTTGAAAAAATGTGCTCTTGGCTAATGAAAAACATCAATGTTAGTATCAAAAAACATGCTTTACAACTCATCCTCATTACAATATCTCTCATCATATCCTATCTATGGATCTCTTCATGGTTCATTGTCAGTACCTGCTCATTATGGACATCTTCAAATTTTTCTTTTCTGCACAGATAAAGGTTTAGAAGATTTTGATGAATTTTTTATATTTTGTTCAATTTGTTTGATAACATCTTCAATCCATTGTTTTTCCTTTTATTTAATATTTTGATCATTGTTTTTACTCTCAACTTCATGAGTTTCTTGTTTGATATTCTAACATTCACTACTTTTCTCTTGATTTTTCATATCATGGATCAATTGAGCTCTCATATTTTTCACTTTCTCTTGATCAAAGAATTTGTCATTTTCTAGAAACTTTGGATTACATATTACATAGTACTTTTCATGTTTCTTTTTCGATTGTATTGACTTTTCACATTCTTGTTCATCCTTTTTCAATCTTTCTTGCAAAATTTGTTCAAGTTTTTGTTTATCCAACTTGATTTGTTCACTTTTCTTTTCTTGACTCTCAATTCATATCATAGTCTCTTGTTCAGAAGATTTTTTATCATCATATCTCTTTGGTCTCCATTGTTTTCTAAATTGTTTTAGATTTCTTTTTATCAAAATACTTTTTAATTCCACTTCTTCCTAAGTTCAAGTGCAAAGGTAAATGATCATGGTAATTACAAATTTTTCTTTCAGCTTAAGTGACCAATTTAAGTCTACAAGCGTTCTCATATACATTACAATTCCAAAACATATGGCCAAATTGATCACACCAGAAACATCTCATAGGTTGATTTAATCTCCTATGTGTAGCTCTAGAAGTGGATCTTCTATGGTCAAATGAATATTTTTTTATCAAGAATTTTAGTAGACATATTTTGGACTTGTACTTGATGTTCATGTTCACACTTGCATGCTTGAATTTCTTTTACTTGGTTGAACAAAATTTCAAACTTGTGTTTCAAACTTGATACTTCATGATCAATCATCTCTTTTAACATTTTACATAATGTTTTATTCTCTTCAAAAAAATTCTTGAGTTAGACATAACACTTTCTCAATTTTTGATTGGATAAGTGTTTTCATCTCTTTAAATTGCTCATCATATTCTGAAGATTTCTTTTTAATAAATGCTTCCACACTAGAAGCTATGTCTTGTGTGGTGTGTTTGGCACAACCCTTTTTGCCCATTGTTCACTTATGTGATGAACATAAAAGTGAAATATGAGTACTTGGAATAAGCTTGAATTTGTACCTCCTGATTTGCCAAATGTCATGGAACATGTTCACCTCAGGTTCAAATGTGGTGAAGAACGGACATATTTTACGTTGGGTTCAAATGTCAGAAAACATCAGGTTCAATGTCATGAAGGGGCTTAGTTGGGTGGATTGAATTTCTTTTACTTGTTTGAACAAAATTTCAAACTTGTGTTTCAAACTTGATACTTCATGATCAATCATCTCTTTTAACATTTTACATAATGTTTTATTATCTTCAAAAAATTCATCTTATTCTTGAATTAGACATAAGATTTTTTAATTTTTGATTGGATAAGTGTTTTCATCTCTTTACATTTTGTTTGTTATTGATCTTTGGAGTTGTCCTCTCCAATCATTTAGCATAAAGAATTAACAATACATCTTTATTTTGTCAATCTTGGAAGTATACATGAGACCACAGCCCCTTCTACATGATAGAATCCAAGAAATAAGAGGTAAATGGATGAATTTCTGAGAATAATGAAGATGAAGAGGAATTTCTAGGGTTTGGATTATCTTGAGCAAATCTCCATCATTTTCCACAATCTTGGTGTCTAAAGCATGTTATTTTCTTAGCAGAATACAACCATGAAGTCAAAACTCAAAAATGATACCTGTAACCTTTAGAGAAGACAATCGTGATTCTGTAAAATCAGACGATTTTCATCTCCAGCACCATTCTTTATCAAATTTTCACTCAACACATCAGTATTCAGCTCTCTTCATACACATTCAACAGAAATACACAATAGAAGCTCACAAATCTCCATGGATACACAAAGAATAGACTCATAACTCAAAGAAATCACACAAAGAGGAGAAAATACGATTTTCAGTAGGAAACTTATCTCTTCACTTGGATAGCATGTAAACAAATAACCAACCACCTCATAATAGATTTGAAATTTTCTTTTATACGTTTTCAAGTGTCCCTTTTCACACTTGAATTTTGGTCCTTTCCTCTATTATTCTAAAAATATGCTATCTAGGAGTTTCCAAAAATTCCAAAAAAATTACATAAGGTTCTACTCTACATAAGGAAGACTCTTCCTTATTTTTACACAAATAGGTTTGGAACCTATATATATCAGGATGGAATGCATAAGTTTCTCATTAGATTGAGAAACTTAGAAGTTCCCCTAAACATAACACCAGTAGCTCAATTCAAAGATGGTAGATATGAGGATAGGCAGGGATGTGTATACATCTTCTCACAAGACCCAAAAAATTCAAATGACCTAGGGCAATGTGTAGACAAGAGACCTTGGGAACAGAACCTAGGGCAATCAGATTTGCCAAGACCACATGGAATTCACAATAATGGTGAACAATCACAAGGTAGGAGAACACATACTTCCCCAAATCCTTTTGAAAAGGAACCAGAAGGAATTAATGATTTCCCACTAAGAAGAAGACATCATTGGCAAAATCAAGGTAGAATGCTTAGACCATATTAAGTAGTCAAATGCATGAAAAATCAATATGAAGGAAATTTTGATCCTCATGCTCATGCTGTAGAATTTAGGCAATTAATCAGAGCTGAAGAAGTAGAGGATTACAAAGTCCAATTTGAAGCATTTGGTTTAACCCTAACAGAACCTGCCTTATCTTGGTTCATTCCCTTAAGAAAAGAAATGTATCTATATATTGAATCCTTTCTAGAAGCCTTCATTGGGGAATTCTCAAAGACCGGAATAAAACATAGCACAGCCACACTAATACATAGCTTTAAGCAACAAAAAGATGAAAATGTCAGAGAGGCCGCTAGGAGATTCAAGCAGTACATTGACAGATGTCCCAAAGAAGAAGTACCTTCCATGGCAAGACAGGTATCCCTATTCATAGAAGGTTTAAGGAGTGCCCAATTGAGAACCCTAGTGTATTATAGGAGATGCCCTGACCTAGGAGCTTGTGTGAAAGAGGCAATAGATTTGGAAGATAACAGAGGTCAAGACCTGTTAGCATTTGATCAACCTAGAGCAAATGAAGATAAAATTCCACCAACAGAAGAATTGGCTCAAGCCATTGCTAAAGCCCTAGAAGTCAGCACTAAAACCAATCTGATAAATACCAAGATAACAACAAATAAAAAATACAATAATTGTGGAGAAAATCATTCGGTACAACAATGTCCATTTCAAAAACCATAACAGAGCAAGAGGAAGTAACAGGGGGAGAAAGGCAGAAGCAATCTACTGTGGTAGAGGAATCAAGACTGGAAAAATCAAGCATAGTAGGATGTTGGAGATAGACGTCTGCGGAAGCACGCGAACAGCACAAGGAAGAAGAAGAAGCTTGGAGCACAACACACAAGACTGAATGTATTACTAGAGAATGTACAAAGATAAGTAGCCCATTAGGGGAATAGGCGTATATACAAGCCGGGGGAAAAAACCTCCTAAAGAGGGAAAAAAGTGCCCCGGCGGTCCTAGAGTGTTCACACACATCACTACCTAAATATATCAACAAATCCCCCCTGGGAGTGATGCGGTGAACAAGGAGCTGGCACTCATGTATAAGGAAGTGCCAAGCTATGTGGAAATCACTCCACAAAAGGAAGTAAGCCCAAATCTTTGCGGAAAGCTTCAAACTTCTCCCTAGGCAGAGACTTCGTGAAAAGGTCTGCAATGTTCTCCTGCGTGGGCACATATGCCAAGCTGATCTCCCCAGCACAGAACCTCTCCCTGACATAGTGATAATGCACCTCAATGTGCTTAGCGCGAGCATGGAACACAGGGTTCCTCGCAACTGCCAATGCGCTCTGACTGTCAGTGAAGATGGTGGTGGCAGAAGCCTGGCCAACACCCAAATCAACCATAAGGCGTCTGAGCCACACACACTCAACAATCGCTGTGAAAGCTGCCCTATACTCAGCCTCGCAACTGGAAGTGGCCACAGTAGGCTGCTTCTTGCTCAACCAAGATATACATGAGCTACCAAGCATGAAGCAAAAACCACTGGTGGACACACGAGTGTCATAGCAACCAGCCCAATCTGAGTCAGAAAAAGCATGCAAATCTAGCGGTAGTGATCCCCCCTTGGGATAAAACAACCCAAGTAGCCGAGTACCACTCAAGTAGCGAAAGATGCGCTTAACCGCTTTCCAATGCGTGACTCCTGGGCAATGCATAAACCTGCTCATCTGTGAGACAGCAAACTAAATATCTGGCCGAGTAATGCATAAGTAAATCAAGCATCCAACAGCCTGCTGATAGAGAACAGCATCAAATGCATCTCCAGCATCATGAAGACTCAATCGTAAACCTATCTCCATAGGAGTGGCAATAGGCTTACAGTCTTCAAGGCCAAAATGCTGCAATAATCTGTCAATATATTTTGTTTGACACAAAGCCATTCCACCATCAACATGCATAAACTCAATGCCCAAATAGTGATGCAAATGCCCCAAATCAGACATCTCAAATGAGGCATGCAAATCAGCAATATGTGTCTCAATAGGACCAGTGAGCAGCATGTCATCAACATAGGCAACAATGATCAGAAGCACATCATTAGCACGCTTAACATATAAGGTGCTTTCAGTTGGACTATTCTCAAAACCATGTGCAATCAGATAGGCATGTATCTTCTCATACCAAGCACGTGGTGCTTGCTTTAAACCATATAATGCCTTCTTTAACCTGCAAACTTGGTTTTCATGCCCTTTCTGCACAAAGCCACGGGGCTGGAAAACATACACTTCTTCATGCAAGTCACCATTCAGAAATGTTGTTTTAATGTCCAACTGATGTACATTCCAACCATGATGGGCTGCAAGTGCACAAATGCTGCGAACAGTAGTCATACGGCATGTAGGTGCAAAGGTCTCATCAAAATCAATGCCTCTTTCCTGTGCATAACCCTTTGCAACAAGCCTAGCCTTATACCTGTCAACTGTACCATCAGGTTTACGCTTCAACTTGTATACCCACTTAGTGCCAATGGGCACATAAAGACCATGTACCATTCTTCATTATAGCATCATATTCAGATTGCATAGCAGCCATCCAATTTTCTGAATTTTGTGCTTCATCAAAAGAAACAGGCTCATTCTCATCACAAAGACTAGATGCAGCCATAGCATAGCAATCTGATGCAAAGGAGGCACTATGAGAGCCTGAACGAGTACGATATGACAAAGGTGCATCTAATTTGTTGTCACGCAAAGTCTGCACCAACCATTTTGGCATAGTTTTTGCCTGCTCAATATCAGCTCTCTCATCAACAAGTGCATCATGTAAATCTGCATCAGAAATGGAATGATCTGCATCATCATACGAAACCTGCAAAGGCTGAGAAGTTGCCTCATTAGGACCAGCACTAGCCTGTCCACCTGTAAAAAGAGGCATCAAAGTATCATACATGTCTTTGGAGCTAACAGATGTCTCCTTAGTACATGAAAGCAATGGCTGAATAGCATCTTCCACAAAGACAACATCACGGCTAACCAGAATGCGTTTAGTCTGTGGATGATACAGACGATAGCCTTTACTTTCAGAACTGTACCCAACAAAAATACATTTTACTGCCTTATCATCCAATTTTCTACGATGTTGTTCAGGCACTAATGCATATGCCAAACAACCAAAAACACGCGGATGAGCAATAGATGGCTTGCGGTCATGCCAAGCCTCATATGGAGTGATAGACTGCAACGCTTTAGTGGGACACCTGTTCAGTACATATGTTGCACACATGACAGCCTCAAGCCAGAAACTATGTGGTAAAGCCTGACTTTTGACCATGCACCTCGCCATCTCCATGAGTGACCTGTTCTTTCGTTCAGCAACTCCATTCTGTTGAGGTGTATACGGCACTGTACACTGGTGTTTTATCCCACGTTCAGCCAGAAATGCATTAAAATCTGAAGACATATATTCCCCCCCTCGATCAGAACGGAGGGTGCCCATTTTACATGCTGACAGATTTTCAGCCAAAACCAAAAACTGTTTGAAGCACATGAACACTTCGGACTTTGCTTTGAGTGGATATACCCATGCATGCCTGGAAAAATCATCAATGAAAGTCACGAAGTAAAGGTAATTTCCAAAAGAGGGTGTCTGCATAGGACCACAGACATCACTATGTACAAGCTGCAATTTCTGCGTAGCCCGAACTGAACCATCTTTTGGAAAGGAAGAACGCTGCATTTTGCCCAAAATACAGCCTTCACAAACATGTTTTCCAGGTGCCTCAAGTTTGGGCAAAGAGGACACCATTTCAGATTTCTACAGGCGTAACAAACTAGCAAAATTCAGATGACCAAAGCGTGCATGCCAAAGCTTTGCATCTGACATAGCTTGAGAATCATGAACTGCACATGCCGAATCATTCACAGATCTTTCATAGTCTATGAGCTTATACAGCCCACGGCATAAAATGCCAGAAGCAATAATCACATCGCCATTTGATAGATCATGGGCTGTACACCTGTCATCAACGAATTTCACAACCAAGCCAATCTTGGCTAATGCAGAAACTGATAACAGGTTCTTTTTGATCCCTGGCACAAATAAAACATCTGACAAAGTGAAAGAACTACCATCAGCAGTAGTCAGAATGATCTTACCAACTCCCATAACAGGATAAGAGGAGTTATTGGCGCATGTGACAGTATTCCCTGTAGGGGCAGGCTCGAGTGAAGAGAAGAAACTGCGCTGCGAGGTAATATGTTTGGTCGCCCCACTGTCAAAGTACCAAACATTTGAGTCTACTGCAGACATGCACTGATCATGAGAAGATGGGTCAAAACTGCAGACAGTAGTAAACGCCCATTCTTCTTCCTGCACAAGATTTGCAGACTCTATTTTTGGTGTAGAGGCCTCTGCAACAACCATTTCAGCCTCTTTCTTCTTTGCCTCTTTAGCAACCAGTTTTGGACAGTTCTTTATAATATGATCATTTCCTTTACAATACTTGCAGAACAATTTCAGCTTTTCTGATTTCTTTTCATCTTTATCCTGGTTCTTCGATTGTGCAGCATTTGCAGATTTCTGCTTACTAGTAGAAGAGCTCCATTTTCCTTTGCCCTTCTGACTAGCCAGGAAAGCTTGATCTGCAACACGCATAATGGACCTGTTCTGCCTAGACTGATCTTCCTGCAACAGAACAAAGACTAATTCCTCAAATGACAAGGCATTCGGATTGCCTTTCATCATCAACCGAAGAGTAGAGGCAAAACTCTGATATGAATCAGGAAGACCATTCAGAACGGTCTGCACAAGTGAGCTATCTTGTATAACCTCATCAGCAGAAATCAATTGTTCCTTCAGGTCTTTGATCTTTGTAAGAAAACTGTCCATAGAATCGCCTTCATTCATGTGCTCACTCTCCAACTATTTTTGGAGGTAAGCAACACGAGCCTCATTCCTAGCCTGGTACAAAGTGGTAAGTGTATCCCAAGCATCCTTTGCTGTTCTGCAAGAGCGAATGTGAGGAATAATGGCACGTTTGACAGACAAGGCTATCAATGCATGTGCCTGGGCATCTCTGCCATCCCAACGAATCTGCTCTGTAGTAGGTGCAACAGAAACAGCAGCACGAACAGGAATCTATGGAATATCATCTTCGACACCATCTTCATCAGCTCCAACACCTGTATTTGCAGTACCTGTCGTTACAGGTGTAACAGGACGTCTTTCAACACCCTGCACAATGTTCCACAATCCTTTTGCAACCAGTACATGTCGCATCATATAAGCCCATAATGGGTAGTTGGTACCATCCAACTTATCCTCAACAGCCAACATACGGAATACATCACTGCTTTCAGCCATGGCCGGTGACTAAAATACCTTGATGCAAAAAATTGACTGTATCTCAAAAAGTTGAACAGAACTGCCCAGACGAGTTCTGCTAGACCTGTAGCAGACTTCGAGACGCTTAAACTGGCGAACAGAAACTGGTATATACCTTTGGCACAAAAGGACGAAATAGCCTGCACAAGCGCTACGACAGTGCGTTCGGAGGCCAAAATGAGCTCAGATCGCAATTTCGGCACCACAGAATGAAGCTGTTTTGATCTCGGAAACACCTTGAGTATGCTCACCAAATTTCGTGCGAATCTGAGACTGCAAACGGAGGAGTGTTGACGGTGCCCTAGAGGAAGCGACGACCGGCTCTGATACCAATTGTTGGAGATAGACGTCTGCGGAAGCACGCGAACAGCACAAGGAAGAAGAAGAAGCTTGGAGCACAACACACAAGACTGAATGTATTACTAGAGAATGTACAAAGATAAGTAGCCCATTAGGGCAATAGGCGTATATACAAGCCGGGGGAAAAAAACCTCCTAAAGAGGGAAAAAAGTGCCTCGGCGGTCCTAGAGTGTTCACACACATCACTACCTATATATATCAACATAGGATCCTCACAATTCTCCTCAGACTCTGAAAGTGACATTGAAAATTTCTTGCTAAAAAGTTTGAATTTATCAGTTCCCAATACACCCAATGTGATCACTCAAACCATTGAAACAAATAAAACATCAGAATACATGAGTGAGAAGACACAGGGAAAGCAAGTCTAGGAAGAAGCAGTAAAGCAAATCAGTCCTGAAGAAGAAAGAAGGTTGTTGAAAGGTAAAACAGTAATGATGGAGGTAGAGAGTGAAATAAGAAAGGAATTTAGTTGTGGGTTGGTGCATTCAGGATTAAGGTCAATATGGGCAAAACCTTCACAACAAACTTATGTTAAATTTGATGAAGGGAAAGTAGAAGCAGAAAAAGGAGTACAAATATGCAGTCCAGCCAATAAACAGGAAGGGATAGATCAAATTCAGGAAATAGAGGAAATAATGGAAAAGAAGAATACTCAAAAAGTAGAAGACGGAGTTACAGAAAAGGAGATCAACCAGAGCATAAAGGATGTACTTTATGATTTGAATAATAATGAGGAGATTACAATCACAAAAGATCAAGGACAAGAGGAGGATCTGGATCTGATGGACATAGATGAGCAGGAAGAGAGACAAAAAGAGCAGACAAGGGATGATCAGATAAAATCTATTGAGGAAACTGAATCAACTCTAGTCCAGGAAAAGGAAGTACAAGTAAAGGAAGGACATCTTTTTGAAGAGAAACTATAGGTGATGGAGAACCAGAAGGCAGAAGACACAAAGCTAACTACAGATATCTCAGAACAAGAGAATCAGGATGATCAAAAATTGGAAGACGAGGAAGAGGAAGATGTTGTAGCTCAAGATAAATTAGAAACAGATCAAAGCCATGAAGAACAAAAGACTCAGGTTATAGAGTATGAGGAAGAAAAAGAAGAGGAAAATAAGTGCAAAGAAAACAAACAGATAGAAGTTAAACAAATGGGAATGGAAGTTGGATTAGAGAGAATACCTAAAAATATAAGATCTGCTTGTCAGATCATTATGAGCAACATAGATCAGTTCAGACCTTCAAGCAGGAATATGATCATTTCAGGAATGGTAGCAGAGTCTGAATTTGAAAAAGGCAGTAATATCATTAAGGAGCATAAAAGGGAAAAGGAACAATCGACAGAACAATTGAGGATGGTAAAGGAGAAGAATGAAGTACTAACACATAGAATAGTTTCTTTGGAAGAAGTGGAAATATAGCAACAAAATAAACTTCAATATTTGGAAGAGAAGAATGCAAAACTAACAGAACAGAGTAGTAACCTGGAAATGGAGTTGAAGAAGGTTGAAGGTAGATATAGAACTTTACAAAGTTCATATCAAATCATGGTTAAAGCAAATGAAGAAATTAACAAACTACTAATGGAAGAAGGTCAGTTGAAGGTAGAAACCCAGGCTGTTCAGGTGACACAGGAGGAAAAGGAAGAATTGCACAAGGAGATCAAGAGATTGCAAACAAAGTTGAAGGAATCCAAGGAGCTGGAGAAACAGGCCAGTACACATGCTGCTACCTCAATGAGGGGTTATAACAAGTTGCATATGGATATGGAAAAAGAAAGGAGTGATTGGCAGGCAAGAATAGAAAAGGAGAGAAGTGAATGGAGAAAAGAAAGAGAGATATGGGCAACTCAAAATAGAAGTTTGACGGTGACAATAGAAGAATTACAGAAAAAGCTGGAAAAGCCACAAGCTCAGGAAGAAGCACAGATAGAGACTACATATACAAGAGATTATGAAGAGGGAAATGATGACAGAAATCAACATGGTAGTGAATCCGAAAATAAAAGACCAGAAGAAGAATGTTCAGAAGATTTTGTCCAGAAATTGTTGACAAACAGAGAGTCCAGAATGAACTTCATTAGAAAAATGCATGATAAATATGAAGATCAGATTGTCACATTTGCTTTAAATAAAGGGATAAATCCTGATCAACATCATTGGGCTGCAGATGGACTGGGCATACCTTTATGCATGATCATGGAAAGTATCAAAAATTATCAAATGGCAAGGATTGGATTACCTCCAAATAAATATCTAGAATATGAAGAAGATATCAATGTGACCAAAGAATTATTTGAGAAAGCTAATCCAAAATGGAGGAATAGATGGTTGGATGCAAATAAAGAGTGCACGAAAATATGGAAGGAAGCACCTATTCAGTTGAAAATTAATCCAGCTTACTGTCCAGTAGCAATAAGAAGAGAGTGGACAATTTTTTGGGAAAGAAGGAAAGAAGGACAAATCCCACCAAAATGGTTGAATTTTCCAAAGTTAGCGAGAACAAAGGCAGGAACATGGCCTACAAAAAAATATATGGTGGATACAGCTGAATCTGTTATAGCTACATACAAAGATGTGAATGACCCAGCATGCATTTTACTAATTAGAGTAATGAGACTCATTTTGGCATGCATAGAGACATATACAGATACAGATGTCAGAATCTTAAATTACATTGGTTTCAATTCTCCTACTGATGCATTATTGTTTGATCTCAGTGAAACACCTGATAGAATATGTTTGATGGCATATTACAGCAGAACAATATTTTTGGGCAGTCATTATCTACAGATCTTTGAAGATGCATTTGATTATGGGTTTTTTGAAAGAGAATCAGAGATATTTGGAAACTTGTCTGTAGTCACAAAATCTCGACTCACTGCATATGAAGCTGCATACACAGAATACTTGAAAAAGGATGTAATTGATAAACCAGAAGCTGCAGTACAGTGGAGGAAAGTACTGTTTGAAATGGTAAACAACTTAAATGTTACTGAAAGGAGAAGCCATGACTTATTGTCACAGGTCTATCAAAGGAAAAAGAAGTGAAGAGAGCATTTGGAATATATGAGCAGGAATGTCTTTTGTCAGGAGCCAAAAGGTCTAGGAGGGGAAGAATGTTGGAAGAAGTATTTTTTGTAGTATTTTTTGATGAGAAACAATTGTAAGATGTCAAAAACTTATAAAAATATTTATGTAACTAATGTAAAAATAAGGAAGAGTCTTCCTTATGTAGAGTAGAACCTTATGTAATTTTTCTAGAATTTTTGGAAACTCCTAGATAGCATATTTTTAGAATAATAGAGGAAAGGACCAAAATTCAAGTGTGAAAAGGGACACTTGAAAATGTATAAAAGACAATTTCCTCTATTATGATGTTTGGTTATTTTTTTACATGCTATCCAAGTGAAGAGAGAAGTGTCCTGCTGAAAATCGTATTTTCTCCTCTTTGTGTGATTTCTTTGAGTTATGAGTCTATTCTTTGTGTATCCATGGAGATTTGTGAGCTTCTATTGTGTATTTCTGTTGAATGTGTATGAAGAGAGCTGAATACTGATGTGTTGAGTGAAAATTTGATAAAGAATGGTGCTGGAGATGAAAATCGTATAATTTTACAGGCGATTGTCTCGTCTAAAGGTTACAGGTATCATTTTTGAGTTTTGACTTCATGGTTGTATTTTGCTGAGAAAATAACATGCTTTAGACACCAAGGTTGTGGAAAATGATGGAGATTTGCTCAAGATAATCCAAACCCTAGAAATTCCTCTTCATCTTCATTATTCTCAAAAATTCAACCATTTACCTCTTATTTCTTGGATTCTATCATGTAGAAGGGGTTGTGGTCTCATGTATACTTCCAGGATTGACAAAATAAAGATGTATTGTTAATTCTTTATGCTAAATGATTGGAGAGGACAACTCCAAAGATCAATAACAAACACATTTCTCATCATATTCTAAAAATATATTTTTAACCAACGCTTCCACACTAGAATCTATGTCTTGTGTGGTGTGTT
>CM035410.1:77806611-77819111 GCA_020310875.1 Ceratopteris richardii
TACCTGATCTTACTAAGCAACATATGGTGCATCTTTATGAAGCATGTCAAATGGGTAAGCAGAGTAGACAGCCTTTCAAGCATTCAAGCTATGTAAGCAGTGGATTGCTAGACCTTATACACACGGACGTATGGGGTCCTACTAAAGAGGCATCCTTGGCTGGTAATAAGTACTATGTATCATTCATTGATGATCATAGTAGAATGACATTTATGTATTTCATTAAACATAAGAGTGAAGTCTTTGATTGTTTCAAAAATTTTAAATCATTTGTCGAGAAGCAAACAGGAAGATATGTTAAGAAGCTAAGATCCGATGGAGGGGGAGAATATTTCTCTCAAGCTTTTACTGATTTTTTGTATGATGAAGGTATCAAATGAAGTTACATGCAGGTATACTCCACAACAAAATGGAGTCGTAGAGAGAAGAAACAGAATCATAGAAGAAGTGTCTAGAAGCATGCTCAATGATATGTGTTTGCCTAATTCTTTTTGGGCTGAAGTTGTTAGCACAAGTGTGTACATTATGAATAGAGTACCTACTGCTGGAGTTCACCATTTGACACCATATGAGGTATGGCATGGAAGGAAACCAAGTGTAAGTCATTTGAAAGTATTTGGTTGTGTATGTTATGTACATGTACCTAGTGAAGTGAGATCAAAACTTGATGTGAAATCAGAAAAGTGTATATTTATTGGTTATGGAGATACTCAAAGAGGATATAGATGTTATAATCCTCATACCAATAAGGTGGTTGTTTCAAGAGATGTAAATTTTGATGAATTACTTTCATGGTATGTAGATAAGAAAAGTTTGCAGGTCATAAATAGAGATGAAGAAGATACAGGTGAAGGAGATGAGTGTTTACCTCAGCCCACAAGAAGTTTAAGTGATGACAAAAGTGGTTTGGACGAAGAAAGCGAGCTACCTTTCAATGGCAGATTAAAGCAAGAGTCACCTCCAAGTGTTAAAAGTAAAGGTAAAATCAAACTTGTTGAAGTTAATGATGAAGGAGAGGAAATTAGTGATGTATGTGAGTATGGAGAATCATCAAAGGTTCCTAATAAGAAAGGAAGAGCATCTACATTGGAGGTAAGAAGAACTTCAAGAGTGAGTAAGCAACCTCAAAGGTATACTTATGAATCTTTCATGAATACTCATTATGCTTTTATGAAAAAAGTTGAGCAGGAAAATGAGCCCACATGTTATGATGAGGCAAAAGGAGATGAAAAGTGGGAGAAAGCAATGAGAGAAGAAATGGAAGCACTACAGGATAACAAGACTTGGAATTTAGTTCCAAAGACACCAAAACAAAAGGTAATTGGTTGCAAGTGGGTTTTTAAGATTAAAAGAATAGTGATGGTAGTGTGTCAAGATATAAAGCTAGACTTGTAGCAAAAGGATATAACCAAACTCAAGGATTGGACTATGAAGAAACATTTAGTCCAGTAGCAAACATGGCAACGGTGAGAACTTTGTTGGCTTTAGCTGCAAGTAAAAGGTGGAATATATATCAACTCGATATAAAGAATTCCTTTCTTAATGGTGAGTTAAATGAAGAAGTGTATATGTCACAACCAGATGGTTATGTGGATGCAAAATGTCCTGATCATCTATGCAGGTTAAAGAAGGCATTGTATGGTCTTAAACAGGCACCAAGGGCATGGAATACAAGGTTGGTAAAGTATCTTATGCTGCAAGGATACACAGCGAGTCATGCTGATCCTTCACTTTATGTAAAACATGTAGATGACATGTGTGTCTATGTATGCATTTATGTGGATGACTTGTTGATTACAGGGAATGATGCAAAAGCAATTGAAGAGATAAAAGGTAATTTGGGAAAGGAATTTAAAGTTTCAGATCTTGGTTTGCTTAGATACTTTCTTGGGATTGAAATTGTGTATGGCGATGAGGGTATGTGATTGATACAGAGAAAGTATATATGTGATATGCTGAAAATGTTTGGTATGCAGGAATGTAAATTTGTTTCTACTCTAATGGAATGTAATGTAAAGTTGAGTGCAAAGGAAGGTGATGAGTTGCATGATATGAATGCATATAGATCCATGGTAGGATCTTTGATTTATGCAACAAAAACTAGACTTGATATATGCTATGCAGTGGGAGTATTATCACAATTTGTGCATGAACCTAGAGTACCTCATATGCATGCAGCAAAAAGAGTGCTTAGGTATTTGAAAGGTACCATGAACGAAGGATTATTTTATAGTCATGATGCTGATCTAACTCTTAAAGTCTTTAGTGATGCAGATTGGGCTGGAAACAAAGATGATAGAAGATCCACAAGTGGATATGTGGTAATAGCAGGAAACAAGACATTAATATGGAGTTCAAAGAAACAGCCTACAGTTGCTTTATCTTCTATAGAGGCTAAGTATAGAGGTTTAGCATTGGCTACTACTGAGGTTATGTGGTTTAAAAAGTTGTTTCATGACTTGAATGTGCAAGTTGATGTACCACTGATATATGGGGATAACTTGAGCAGCATTCATATGACCTCAAATCCTATTTTTCATGCTAGAACAAAGCATATAGAGGTTCACTATCATTATGTTCAAGAGAAGGCCATAAACAATGATGTACAAGTTTCTTTTGTGGGAACAAAGGATCAAGTTGCAGATATCTTCACCAAATCCTTGGATGGACCAAAGCTTCAAAGATTCAACTATATTCTTGGCATGAAGGAAATACCCTTTGAAACTTGAGAGGGAGAATGTTGCGAACATTTGTTTTATGTAGGGTACAAGTTTCAAATTATGCAAATACCTTTGGGAAGTCTTCAAATACTTCAAGAAGGCTCATATTATTCATAAAACATAGCCAAAATACCACGTGATTTCTAGAACATGGTGAGTCAAATTAGTGAGTCACAAGGGAGCTGCAGTGGTGTCCTAGTGGAAGGTCGATGTGGCTAGTTCTCAAAGTCCATCAATACTTTGCTTATTTGAGCACTTGAGTCATGTAATACCTCCACCCAAGTGTCTACCACAAATTTAGATGTATTAGGAAGGTTTTAGATTAGTTCTCCATGCTATAAAAAGAGGAGAGAAGTCGTGATCTTGTGGGAAGTCCAAGAGAGTCATATGTGTATCTCTACGCTGTTGTAGTTTTGTATGCAGAGATTGTAGAGCTTGTATCTCCCTCATTATATATCCAAAATACATGTTTGATAGCTCATTTCAAAGTTGTTACTGTCTACTTTCATACTATCGATTTTCATAATCATTAGATTTTTGAACTGAGAGCAGTACTCTCTGCAAGTAGTGTGTGTTCTCGGGTTTCACCCCTGCTGAAGGTCTCCATTAAACCTCCAACTTGCAGAGGTCATATCTCCTTGTGTACTTATCCAAATTGAGTGTTCTTTGTCTCATTGGAAAGCTCTTGGTCTCTAGTATATGTGGTTAAAACAGTTTTAAAAAATTCTAAGCCATTAGAGAACAGTAAGCTCTGCAAGCATGACTGGTTTTCTATGATGAAGTTTGTGAGAAGGTCAACTTGTTCCTAGGGGGTTCCACCTACTTCCAGCTATACTTTGGAGGTCAATAAAATCCAACAGTACCTACAAAATCAAGGGCCTTCGCCTTAACCATAGCACCAAAAAGCATCAAGGTCAAAAATTGAACCCTCATCAAGCTCTTTTATGGATCCACTGTCTTAGGCACTAGGCTAATTGTCGTTTGACAACTACCTTTCTAAGAATATTTACTATTCTTTTCTGGAAGCCTGAACCTGAGAACTCATTTCTTGAATTCTCTTGATTTTTCTACTAAACTCTTAATTTGAACCCGAGCGCGAGCCGATTCTCCATCCTCTCGTTCTCAAAAAGGACAAAGCAAAGAATTTGAGTTTTCGAATCTTGTGGGAGATACAAAGAAGGAAGGCATCTACTCTAGTTCAGATCAAGACATCCCAGAGCAACGTGAAAATGAGTTAAAGAGCCTTTATCGAGCTGTATTGCATCGTCTTCTCTATCTTACACCCCATTAGGAGTTGTAAGTTTCATACAAACACCATGTAGCCGAAGGACATGCACATATGGTGGAATTTGCATGTAGTGATTGTGCTTATCTTTACCTTGAGTTGCTATGGCAAAAGGATCTATAGGAGATATATATGGCTAAAGCTTTACTAGGGAAGCCTCAAAGGATGGAAAGTGGCTCTTCTCAAGGAACAATGGAAGGATGTATCTAATTGAGAGATAAGTATTTGCTAAGTTGGATGTTTTCATTTCAATACTTGCTTTATTTGTTGCTTTCACATAGCTTGCATCTAAATATTATTGAAGCATGGTAGTAGTCTTCATTTTTTATCATGATTATGCAAACGCTATGAATTTAATGAAAGCTAAATGGACATAGAAGTATTGAGAAACACATCAAGCAGTTGCATGCATTTAAAAGTTCATGTCCTAAACAAGCTATAAAGTTCAAAATTGTGTTCTTAGTAGCATTATTATTAGATCAATCATCAAAAGATGCTTGGACTTTAAACATAATTGTGATTGTCAAAATATGTTTAAAGTACTATACTAACATCTAAAGATTGACCAATAATAATAAATCTTGTATCAAACTTAAGAACAAGAATCAATATCACATAAATGAAAGTTCAAGTCAAACTTTCATAGTGTAATGGGAAACCATATCCTAAAGGTGATATTTATCCTCTAGTTTGATACTCGGGAAATGAACATAGCTGAATCAGTAAAGCTTCTGGATATTGTTTGAAAGTCTAAAAATTTCTTTCAGACATCCTTTGCAAAAGATTCCAAGATGAATCATTGGCTCAGGATATTTGATTCCCTAGAATGAATCTCAAGTCCTTGAAGAATAACATTCTCCTAAGTAGTGAGAATGAAATTCTTCAAACTCTTTAGATAGCAAATAGTTCCCTAGAAGTCCCAAACCACCAGACGTGGTAGCTAGAGTCCAATGGTTGATATCACCTAGAGGTGTATCAAAGATTCTTAGCTTTAGAATCTGAAAGGCATTCATACATGCTTGGACTTGAGTAGGGGAAAGATCTCTAAAATCCCATGGGTAAGCAAAGAAGCTTTCGATAGTTCAAAGTTCTTAATGATAAAGACTAAATCTTAATTTTGTCGCAAGGTCAACAAGACTTGATCAAGCTTGGCAAGATTTGTCCAAGAACTTGCAATTGGAACTACTTTGATGTTTGCCCAAGTATTGACAATCAAATTTCTTTTATGAATTTCTTACTCAAGTCCCATTTATCCAATGGAACTATGTGAAAAAGTAAGCTATTCCAAGTTTGAACAGAGTAAATATTCCAAGTATGTCATCTACAACTGTGATGACGATAATTAAATCTATGGAAGGTATAACGTAAAAGTTTACCTATCCTTAAACGGATTTCTTAAAGATGAAATCCAAAAGCATTAACGAATGCTTAGACTTAAGCAGTAGAGAGATTTCTAAAAAGTCCTCAAGTTAGCTACTTAAAGCTTTAATTAGAGAGGAACCTAAATACAAGAAGTAAACTCTTGTCACTAGAAAATTGGTCAAGTATAACCAATCAAACTTAAATTGGAAAAATTCAAGAACTTGGAGTGATAACTATTTTTTCTTTTGAAAACCCTAGCAAAGAAGAATGGATCTTCTATCAAAGGTTTTCAAGTTTCCAAGATAAAAGCACAAGATCGTGAAACAATCATGCGAAGGAATCAAAACCTAGAATATCAAGTTAGAGGAAATGTCTGAAACTTCAAAACTCTTTTAAAGAATGGAAGAGAGAAGGTACTCTATCAAGATATGTTTTGACTTTAGGATAAGTATCACTCACACATTAATATAAATATAAAATAGAATGTTATGGGACACCAGATTTTATACTCAGATTGATGTAGGAAAGATGGTATGGGACATCGGACCATGGGATAATAATTATCTTTTAGTCCTAGAATAAATCTTGAAGTTAGATATGATCCTCAAGGAAATTAAAGACTTCAAAGAAGAAGTTTGAATTCAAGGAGGATAGTATAATGATCTCAAAATACTTCAAGATCAAGGAAGTAGAAGATATGAAGTTGGTAACTTCAAAGATCTTCTTTTTCAAATAAAGACTTGTTCTTATTTGAATTATGAAACACTTCAAGATTAAGTATTGTTGATCAAAAATATTCGCTACATTTCTAAAGAAGGACTTTGACATTGAATAGATCCTTTCAGCTAATGAATAGACTGACTAAGTCAAGCATCAAGTTCCTAGTGTAACTTGGTAAATTCAATCCTTTGACTCAAAACAAGGATTGCACTCTTAGTAAACAGTCATAAAGATTGAATATAGGCATGACCTTAGTCTCAAGTGAAGCATTGTTTGAGGAAAAACTCATCAATAGAACTTCAATGGGTCGACACTGATGTTGGATACCACACTAGTATCTTGTGGTTGAATGATGTTTTAGATTTGCTCTGAATCTTTTTGAGAATCCAGTTTATTTCTCTTAAAGATAGTAAAAATACTTCACTACCTTGTTGAAACAAATCGTTAAGAAGTTAAAGTCTTGGATCATCAAGTATTTGACTCATAACTAGTTTATATCTTAGAACTTTGAATTAGTTATATATACAGTTTGACTCATAGCAACTTTATATCTTAGAACTTTGAATTAGTTATTTCCTTCCGCTTTCCAAATCTTTTGAAATTAACTGAGATATGGTATCTAATTCCTTTCGCAAAATTCTAGGGTTAGCCGATTGGAACTAGATAACTAAATTAAACATCCTAGATAGATGTTTTGTATGAGAACTTATTCAATCTTCAAAAGATGACAAGTCCAAGATTGACTTATTCATTTGGGTTTGCTTCCAGTTACTAGCATAGCTCATATGACTTTCTAGAGTTCAGTACACTCTAGAACAGTGAAGTTAGGAATTGCTCATAAGATTGATGACCCCCAAGAACTTTTAGCTAAAGACTTCTAGAAACGTGTTCTAAGTTGGACGATTTTCATTTTGAATTTAACTTGGTCAAGATATAGTAAGGTTGAACCAAAGTAAATGGAAAACTTTCTCTGACACTTTTACATAGGATTTTCAAGCCCATTAAGACAAAGTAGTCCTCCAAACGAGTGAAAAAATCAAGTAATTGTTGGATGGAAGTAAACCATTATACCAACATCCAAGTTAGATGTTTGGGCCAACCAAAATTCAAGTTTCCAAATCAAATTCAAGTGAATCAAGAGTTCACAAAGTCTTGATAGGGATAAGAATTCCACCTTAGTTACTAAGTCCATGCACCAATCATGCCCAGCAATGGACTAGTAATTGGAATCTATCCATTTCATATGTTTGTGCCTAGATCGCACATCGAGAAACAATGAAGTGGCTATGTATGTTTTTAGATCGAGCTTTATAATTCATTCACTACTTTGTACTTTGACCAGTTTATCAAAGTGCAAAGCCAGATAGTGTTTTGAATCACTTGGGCAGGGATCATCCATAGAGATAAGACATGTTCTTCTAGTTCTAGCACATGACATTTTCTTTTGGTTTAAGAACATGAGGCTCAGTGGTTGCCTATGCTCACTATATATAGCTTTATTTTCAAGGATGAAAATCTTTCCAAAGGGGGGAAAGAATATAATAAAGTAAGTTTATGATCTAAGGGTATGATCGGTTTAGACAGATCTGAAATCAAACATCGTTTGGTCACTCGGGTGTATGTCCAAACATCTCAAGACTAGACTTAAGAATAAGTTCATGTGCTCTCTTAAACAAGTAAACCATTTAGCCTAGTGGTTAAGTCTCAAGGTTGTGAAAGAGGAGGTATTGGGCTCAATCCCCATGGGAAGCATGGGGAGAGAGTTTTACCCAAGGAGCTCCAGAGTCTTCTAACTCAAATTATCGTGAGTTCACTTGGGTCTAGTGAGACTTAACACGAGTGGCGAGTACACCAACCACTAGTGGACTCTAGTAGAAGGTACTAAAGGAGTGGAGGAGATTGCACATGCACTTGTAAACTCTATTTACATTCGTGGTCCTCGTTGATTCGAACAGCTATATATACATGCATAAGCTTAGGAGAAGAGTCATCTCTCTAGCATGTGGTGGTCGTAATTCTTGGTTTCTTGCATATATATATATATATATATATATATATATATATATATATATATATGTGTGTGTGTGTGTGTGTGTGTGTGTATGTGTGTGTGTGTGTGTGTGTGTGAATATATATACATACATATACATACATATACATACATACATACACACACACACACACACACACACACACATATATATATATATATATATATATATATATATATATATATATATATATATATATATATATATATATATATATATATATATATATATATATATATATATATATGTATGTATGTATGTATGTATGTATGTATGTGTGTGTGTGTGTCTGTGTGTGTATATATATATATATATATATATATATATATATATATATATATATATATATATATATATATATATATATATATATATATATATATATGTGTGTGTGTGTGTGTGTGTGTGTGTGTGTGTGTATATATATATATGTTGGAGTTAGACGTCTGCAGGAGCACGCGAACAATACAAGGAAGAAGAAGAAGCTTGGAGCACAAACACACAATACTGAATGTATTACTAGAGAATGTACAAAGATAAGTAGCCCATTAGGGCAATAGGCGTATATACAAGCCGGGGGAAAAAAACCTCCTAAAGAGGGAAAAAAGTGCCCCGGCGGTCCTAGTGTGTTCACACACATCACTACCTAAATATATCAACAAATCCCCCCTGGGAGTGATGCAGTGAACAAGGAGCTGGCACTCATGTATAAGGAACTGCCAAGCTATGTGGAAATCACTCCACAAAAGGAAGTAAGCCCAAAGCTTTGCGGAAAGCTTCAAACTTCTCCCTAGGCAGAGCCTTCGTGAAAAGGTCTGCAATGTTCTCCTGCGTGGGCACATATACCAAGCTGATCTCCCCAGTAGAGAACCTCTCCCTGACATAGTGATAATGCACCTCAATGTGCTTAGTGCGAGCATGGAACACAGGGTTCCTCGCAACTGCCAATGCGCTCTGACTCTCAGTGAAGATGGTGGTGGCAGAAGACTGGCCAACACCCAAATCAGCCATAAGGCGTCTAAGCCACACACACTCAACAACCGCTGTGAAAGCTTCCCTGTACTCAGCCTCACAACTAGAAGTGGCCACAGTAGGCTGCTTCTTGCTCAACCAAGATATACATGAGCTACCAAGCATGAAGCAAAAACCACTGGTGGACACACGAGTGTCATAGCAACCAGCCCAATCTGAGTAAGAAAAAGCATGCAAATTTGGTGGTAGTGATCCCCCCTTGGGATAAAACAACCCAAGTAGCCGAGTACCACTCAAGTAGTGAAAGATGCGCTTAACCGCCTTCCAATGCGTGACTCCTGGGCAATGCATAAACCTGCTCATCTATGAGACAGCAAACTGAATAGCTGGCCGAGTAATGCATAAGTAAATCAAGCATCCAACAGCCTACTGATAGAGAACAGTATCAAATGCATCTCCAGCATCATGAAGACTCAATCGTAACCCTGTCTCCATAGGAGTGGCAATAGGCTTACAGTCTTCAAGGCCAAAACGCCGCAATAATGTGTCAATATATTTCGTTTGACAAAAGCCATTCCACCATCAACTTGCATAAATTGAATGCCCAAATAGTGATGCAAATGCCCCAAATCAGACATCTCAAATGAGGCATGCAAATCAGCCTTGAAATCAGCAATATGCTTCTCAATAGAACCAGTGAGCAGCATGTCATCGACATAGACAACAATGATCAGAAGCACATCATTAGCAAGCTTAACATATAAGGTGCTTTTAGTTGGACTGTTCACAAAACCATGTGCAACCAGATAGGCATGTATCTTCTCATACCAAGCACGTGGTGCTTGCTTTAAACCATATAATGCCTTCTTTAACCTGCACACCTGGTTTTCATGCCCTTTTTGCACAAAGCCACGGGGTGAAAAACATACACTTCTTCATGCAAGTGACCATTCAGAAATGTTGTTTTAATGTCCAACTGATGTACATTCCAACCATAATGGGCTGCAAGTGCACAAATGCTCCGAACAGTAGTCATACGGCATGTAGGTGCAAAGGTCTCATCAAAATCAATGCCCCTTTCCTACGCATAACCCTTTACAACAAGCCTAGCCTTATACCTGTCAACTGTACCATCAGGTTTACGCTTCATCTTGTATACCCACTTAGTGCCAATGGCCCTCTTGCCAGGATGCAAGTCACATAAAGACCATGTACCATTCTTCATTATAGCATCATATTCAAATTGCATGGCAGCCATCCAATTTTCTGAATTATGTGCTTCATCAAAAGAAACAGGCTCATTCTCATCACAGAGAGTAGACGCAGCCATAGCATAGCAATCTGATGCAAAGGAGGCACTATGAGAGCCTGAACGAGTACGATATGAAAAAGGTGCATCTAATTTGTTGTCACGCAAAGTCTACACCAGCCATTTTGGCATAGTTTTTGCTTGCTCAATATCAGCTCTCTCATCAACAACTGCATCATGTAAATCTGCATCAGAGATAGAATGATATTTATCATCATATGAAACCTGCAAAGGCTGAGAAGTTGCCTCATTAGGACAAGCACTAGACTGTCCACCAGTAAAAAGAGGCATCAACGTATCATACATGTCTTTGGAGCTAACAGATGTCTCCCTAGTACATGAAAGCAATGGCTGAATAGCATCTTCCACAAAGACAACATCACGGCTAACCAGAATGCGTTTAGTCTGTGGATGATACAGACGATAGCCTTTACTTTTAGAACTGTACCCAACAAAAATACATTTTACTGCCTTATCATCCAATTTTCTGCGATGTTGTTCAGGCACTAATGCAATGCCAAACAACCAAAAACACACAGATGAGCAACAGATGGCTTGCGGTCATGCCAAGCCTCATATGGAGTGATAGACTACAGCGCTTTAGTGGGACACCTGTTCAGTACATATGCCGCACACATGACAGCCTCAAGCCAGAAACTATGTGGTAAAGCCTGATTCTTGACCATGCACCTCGCCATCTCCATGAGTGACCTATTCTTTCATTCAGAAACTCCATTCTGCTGAGGTGTATATGGCACTGTACACTGGTGTTTTATCCCACGTTGAGCCAGAAATGCATTAAAATCAGAAGACATATATTCCCCCCCTCGATCAGAACGGAGGGTGCCCATTTTACATGCTGACATATTTTCAGCCAAAACCAAAAACTGTTTAAAGCACGTGAACACTTCGGACTTTGCTTTGAGTGGATATACCCATGCATGCCTGGAAAAATCATCAATGAAAGTCACGAAGTAAAGGTAATTCCCAAAAGAGGGTGTCTGCATAGGACCACAAACATCACTATGTACAAACTGCAATTTCTGCGTAGCCCGAACTGAACCATCTTTTGGAAAGGAGGAACGCTGCATTTTGCCCAAAATACAGCCTTCACATACATGTTTTCCAGGTGCCTCAAGCTTGGGCAAAGAAGACACCATATCAGATTTCTGTAGGCGTAGCAAACTAGCAAAATTCAGATGACCAAAGCGTGCATGCCAAAGCTTTGCATCTGACATAGCCTGAGAATCATGAACTGCACATGCCGAATCATTCACAGATCTTTCATAGTCTATGAGCTTATACAACTCACGACATAAAATGCCAGAAGCAATAATCACATTGCCATTTGATAGATCATGAACTGTACACCTGTCATCAACGAATTTCACAACCAAGCCAATCTTGGCTAATGCAAAAACTGATAACAGATTCTTCTTGATCCCTTGCACAAATAAGGCATCTCACAAGGTGAAAGAACTACCATCAGCAGTAGTCAGAATGATCTTACCAAATCCCATAACAAGATAAGAGGAGTTGTTGGCGCATGTGATAGTATTCCCTATAGGGGTAGGCTCGAGTGAAGAGAAGAAACTGCGCTGCGAGGTAATATGTTTGGTTGCCCCACTGTCAAAGTACCAAACATCTGAGTCCATTACAGACATGCACTGCTCATGAGAAGATGGGTCAAAAGTGCAAACAGTAGTAAACCTCCATTCTTCTTCCTGCACAAGATTAGCAGACTCTGTTTTTGGTGTAGAGGTTTCTGCAACAACCATTCCAGCCTCCTTTTTCTTTGCCTCTTTTGCAGCCAATTTTGGACAGTTCTTTATGATATGATCATTCCCTTTACAGTACTTGCAAAACAATTTCTGCTTTTCTGATTTCTTCTCATCTTTATCCTGGTTCTTCGAATGTGCAGCATTTGCAGATTTCTGCTTACTAGTAGAAGAGCTCCATTTTCCTTTGCCCTTCTGACTAGCCAGGAAAGCTTGATCTGCAACACGCATAATGAACCTGTTCTGCCTGGACTGATCTTCCTGCAACAGAACAAAGACTACCCTCCTCAAATGATAAGGCAT
>CM035410.1:77824111-78014111 GCA_020310875.1 Ceratopteris richardii
TAGTTGGTTTGGATTCGTCACTTCTCCCTCCTTTCCACGAACTCGATGACATACCTGATGAACCCGACGTGAAAGGAGAGGGTGATTAAAATATAGACCTTGCAACTTGATCAATCGAGTGACGACTAAAACTTGACGAATCTAGCACATCGAACATGGATGACCTTTTAGCTCAGTTCATATGCTTTTAACAATAGGATAGGCGTCAAAAAGCCATTCAATCGCTTCATGAGCGACTAGTAAAGTGATGTGGATTTTTCAATGGAAAAATATATCTAGGTTTTGTAAAGATATGAAATTGAGGCCATATAGCTAAGTGTCAGATTGACTCGATGATGGATATGGAATTATGTGAAAACTTTATCTATGTGTGAATACAGTGTACGCAATCAACTCATGCAAATAAACCAGACATGGTCGCAATACAAAGCGATGCTCCTCAAGCAGTTCATGCTGGAGGACATAGACAAAGTGACTCATAAGTCCTCCCTAAGGTGGTTTCATATACCCAAGAACCAACCGATCCTAGAAATTAAAAAAGAGTTCGAGAAGCAATTCGAAGATATATCTGAGTATGACCAGAGATGTATAATGCATAAAAGGGTCTTCTTATTCCTACAGGCAATAGATGTTAGAGGCTGAAAGAAACTAATTTCGTTTCTACAAGACCTAGATTCCAAATAGGGGCTCATCAAGGATTGGAAACTTGTTCATGATCTTGTAACAAGATATGTTCGAAAGCAGCAAATGTTTGAGAAATTTCGAAATGATTGGAAATTGGATCTTCATGCGGATATAACAAATGCACATATTTCATGCATGCCAAACCTTGAGAATAATGTGCAAACTCAAAAACACTTAGAAGATCCAGTCGAAAAAGAAAGAAGTATGACTGGAAACCACATATATAATCATATTGAGGTTCATCAAGAACCAATAATAATAAATGGTACAAACCCTAAACCTTTAAGATGTCATAGGATAGTAGATGTATTTACAATAAATACATCTTTAAATTTGCCAAAAGTATAAACGATAATGAGGGAAGGAGTAAAGGAGCTAGGAGAAGCTATTCAAATACCAATTAATTCAAAAATAAATCAAATCAAAAATCAAGATACTCAAATAAGAAATCAATATGAAGCTTCTTCTAGTCCAACAAACTCCTCACATCTCATAGGAAATCAAGATATACAATAAGCTAGAAGCCAAAGATATCTATAATGTCTCAAGATGAACATGAAGAAATTGTCAATATAAATGATGTCAACAAAAATGATATCAAGATCAAGGAAATGTCAATAAGTAGTTCTCTAAAAAGTGATATGCATGCCAAACATGATGAGTGTGATGCTCTTCATGAGCATAACTCAATTACAGATCAAGTTTCTGATATTCCTCTGAGTGATACTACATTAGATATATGTCCTGAGATGCAGAACAATGATCCTACTTATACGATAGAGGATAAACCACTAATTGGAGTTCTAGATAGTGATATGTATGTAGATGACATCACACTCCACGAAGAGGGGTATGAGAATGATCATAAGAAGGATGAAAATAAGTCGTCAATTGCTCATTCATATAGTGATATCTATGCCAATAACAATCATGCTGAGTTGAGTTCACATGAGGATGAGATTGAGCATGAAATGTCCAATGAAACACTTATAGAAATGCATGACAAATCCGATGATGAATCTGTACCAAGTGAGGAAGAGCATGAAAAGATAGAAATTTATGACTCCACTGAAGAGGCTAGATTTAGCCACTATGAATCGAATGAAGAATCAGTTGATTCAATTGTAGCTTTAGTAGGATTCGTATGTGAGGATGCACTTGACCAAGAGTCGATGATCGACGAGATGGATGAAGAATGTGGTCTAAGCATATCCTTTGAAGATAATAGGCAAGAGAGAACTGAAGTAGGTATAGAACACTATAGTGACCCTTTGAATGAAAAAATTCAATTGACATCGGACGACATCCAAAATCCTAAAAAGATTTTTGAGGATGAATATAAAGTCTATAAAGATTCTTACATAAAGGGGGAGTTCAGTGATTCATATGAACAGGATTTTCTTAATTTTGATGACATTGAATCACTCCATGAGGAAGGGCGAGTGGATTTGGAAAGTGATGATGATGATGAGTTCATGGAAAGGTTGGAGAAAGAAGCAGGCTTCATAATTTTCAGAACTCAGTCAGAAAGGAATGAGTTTACCATGGAGAATAAAGATGACTGTGCTTTGATATCTAAGCATGATGAACACTTCCATTTGAAGTGGGATTCAAATGATTCTATTCAAAAACCTCATTTTAACGAAGATGGAAACATGATAGAAGATAATGAAAGGGATAAAATTCCTATAAATGATCTCAAGCATGAAATAAAAGAAAATACATGCTTGCAAGAAAATTTCGATTATGAATCAAACATATGCAAATTTCAAACTTCATATATATGTGTTTCTGACTCTACACATGATGAACTTGAAAGAATCATAAATAAAGATACTTATGCTCAGATGATTGAAACATGGATGTCCAAATTCTCTGAGAGTTACAAAGACCAAACAAGTCGCCAAGAGATAGACAAGCAAATAAGGTGGCTTATATACATAGCCACTGTCAGGGGAGCACTAGATTATGCTCTCTGACTACAATAGACAAGATTTCCGAAATACACTTATGATTACAAGAACACCCATGTAGGGAAAATGATACAAGAATATGTGACTGATACAAGATGTCCCACAACCCGGGACCAATGGGTATGGAAAACTGGACTAGAGATGATACACGAGATCCCACAAACCGGGATCGTAAGTATGAGACAAGATATCTGGATTACAAGAACTCCCTTCTGGGAGATGAATTGGCTCGACAGGATCTCGTACTACGAGATTACAAGGGGACAAGATAGGATGTCCAAGAACTAGACTAGAACAAGGAACAAGACAAGAACTAGAACAAGGAACAAGACAAGAACTAGAACTAGAACTTGAAGAGTACTTACTTGGCGGCCATGACTCCTTGAGCTCCCAAGACTGGTATTGGCAAGACTGATTATGAATGTGGCCAACCCCTCCTTATATAGGTTTTCAAGGGCGGTTCCCAAGGGCGTTTGCGACTTGATGATGTCATCATGATATCATCAACTTGAATTAGGACCTCCGGATGTTAGAATTCAGCAAATAGACAGTCGATCTTGGGGTTTTGGCAATTTCCAGACGCAATGGAAGCATTAGTTTCTTCAAATTCTCAACCAATCATGAGATATAGAAAATGACATGGAATCTAAGGTTCAAGATGGTTTTCTTTGTGTCCATGACATCACCTCCCCCTCAAGCGACAAGTTACACGAGGAGCGGCCATGTTCACTAGCTTGGGTTTCATTGGATTCTTCTTATGGAATTCATGAAACTTGATTTTTGCTCTTTGAAGATTTTCTGTAAGTTCCCAAGTACGATCAATGATATCATATGCTTTCCAATGAATAAGGCATTCCAATCTTCCTTGAAAGATCCTTGAATCCAATACATGCACGATCTCAAATGCTTCATGATCCTCAATCTTGATTAGTGGTGAAGGACTGGGTCTCTCTTGAGCTTCCTTGGGTTCTTCATGGGATAGATCCTTTGAGCTTCTAGTGTAATGTTGTGGTGTTTCCAAGATCTTTGATGAAGAGTGTTGAGTAAGCACACCTTCTTGATTGAACATGAACTCCTCCTTATCCTTAACCTTCTTGATATCTTCATAACATGCATACTCCATATCATTTGTAATGACTTCTTGGCCTTCAAAGATTCTTGATTTAGATTCTTGAGGAATAGTGTCTTCATTATTCAAGACTTCTGACTCTTGGACTTGGATTTCTTTTAACAACTGATTCTCACACTGAATTGCTTGATTGATAACATCCTCCAAGGTATTTGCTTGAGGCATGGATAGTAAGAGATGTTGGACTTCAAGATTGAGGCCACTTCGAAACTGATTAACCTTGTAGTCTTCTTGATATGTAGTTCCACGAAACAACATCTTGATATTCGAGGCATAGCTTGAAACTAATCGATCATCTTGTCGTAGCAATCTTTTCATCTCTTGGACATGTTCGATCAAGTCATGTATGGTCGATTGGATCTCCTTGCATAAGGAATCCATGGTGCTTGGTCTTGATGAAATTAGTCTTGCCAAAATGTCAAGGGAGCACTAGATTGTGCTCTCTGACTACAGTAGACAAGATTTCCGAAATACACTTATGATTACAAGAACACCCATGTAGGGAAAATGATACAAGAATATGTGACTTATACAAGATGTCCCACAACCCGGGACCAATGGGTATGGAAAACTGGACTAGAGATGATACACGAGATCCCACAACCTGGGATCGTGAGTATGAGACAAGATATCTGGATTACAAGAACTCCCTTCTGGGAGATGAACTGGATACACGAAAGAACTCGACAGGATCTCGTACTACGAGATTACAAGGGGACAAGATAGGATGTCCAAGAACTAGACTAGAACAAGGAACAAGACAAGAACTAGAACAAGGAACAAGACAAGAACTAGAACTGGAACTTGAAGAGTACTTACTTGGCGGCCACGACTCCTTGATCTCCCAAGACTGGTATTGGCAAGACTGATTATGAATGTGGCCAACCCCTCCTTATATAGGTTTTCAAGGGCGGTTGCGACTTGATGATGTCATCATGATGTCATCAACTTGAATTAGGACCTCCGGGTGTTAGAATTCAGCAAATAGACAGTCGATCTTGGGGTTTTGGCACGTTCTAGACGCAATGGAAGCATTAGTTTCTTCAAATTCTCAACCAATCATGAGATATAGAAAATGACATGGAATCTAAGGTTCAAGATGGTTTTCTTTGTGTCCATGACAGCCACCATATTTATGAATGCGACTCTAATCGATGCGATTCAAAGATGGCTAATTTTTAAAGAAAACCTAGCCATGAGGATGTATTGGGAAGGAAGCCCCAGAATCTGTAAAAGTAAATTTTGTAAATATAAATATGTAAATACTTAATAATTCTATTTTGATTTTTTCATGGATAAAGATAAATATAAAAATAAATAAATATATAAATAAAATAAATAATTAAATACAAATAAAATATAAATAAATATAAGTAAATACATAAATAAATAAATAAAAACATAAAATAAATAAATAAACAAACAAGCATAAATATAAATAAATAAAATAAATACACAAATATATAAATAAATAGATAAATAAATAAATAAATAAAACAAATACATAATTAAATGAATAAATGCATAAATAAATAGAGCAAGGAAATGCATCTAGTTTTCAAGAAAATGAATTTTTCAAATAATCTTTTTGAATATGATGTTATTGATGTGTTTTCTGAGTTTATGAGGACAAGTGAAGATTTGGAGCCAATTGTGAATCAAGAATTTGAATGGATTGTAAGAAAAGCCCAGGTTCTAAGGGGGTGGATATGGTCGAGAATCGACACTCAATCTCAAGGACCGTTTTAAAGTTAAAGTACAATTCAATTGAAATGACTAAATGTGTCAACTTTGCAGAGCAATATTCAATCCAAGCGGGTATCTACAAGATAAATATCATTTCAAAGTATGAGCACAAGCGCGATGCACACTTGCTAGGCGAGGAACCTTTGAGGTAACTACATGTAAAAGGACTAGGAGATTGCCTCTTTCAAGCATCGAGATGCTTGGCCTTCCAGCAATAGCCCTAACGGTTTGTACCATTTAAAAAAAAAAGGGGGGGGGAGGGGGGGGCGGCAAATTTTTGTTCCTCCTTGGATCCTACTTTTTGGTTCGCTCTATGAAATTAAATTTGCTTTGTACGTAACTCCTAGGATATTCAATGATTTTATGCTTTGTGCATGTTAATGTTATAGCCATATTGGCAAAAGCTACTTTCAAAGGAGAAGCGGCACAAATCATAATCATAAGTTGCAATCCGAGCTGCACAATGTATGTTGATTCTAGGCCTGCTCACTTTATGGAAATTTGATTAGAATGGACATTTATGCATGTTAGGGCATTTTGTGGTTGGACACTAGACTTGGTTTCGGTAATTGATATTCATCATAGTGAGGAGCTCTTGGAAGGAAGGTATGATCAAGACGTGGAGCGTTTTGGGGCTTCTCAACTTATCGAGGATATAGGAGGTCTCTCGCTCTGGAGCCAGTGCTGCCATATGTTCTTACCTCTCTGAAGCAGGAGACTGGGGCGTTCGGGCACAAAGGAACTACCACCTGTGAATGAAGAAAGGCAGCAGGAACAACGTGGAGGTCTGTTCTATTGGGGGAACAATGCTCTCTTCGAGGCTGCTTGTGTAGATCTCCTGGATGTGCACACAGCACAAAAGTTTTCCTCTAGAATTTCGGACGCAGGTATGCGCAACCTCCCATAAGGATAAAAGCTTTGTTTCAGGCATTAATGGATCAAATAGGAGCATCGGAACTCTCCAGGTTGAGAAAGAAATCCCTCAGATAGAACAATCCCGAGTAGAAGAGTCTTCCCAAGTAGATGTATTGGAGCGTGAGATTAACGAGCTCAACCCTCAAATTCAGGCCTTGAATAGGGAGCTGGGCAGCATGAAAACAGAGATGTTTAACCTGCATCAGGAAGATGCTGGTATCTAAATAAGATATCGAGCCTCAAATATGAAATACTACAAAAACAACAGGAGGGTTCACCTTAGATCTCGGCTTGTTGAGAATCCACAAGAGTTGGAGAGAACACTGAAAGAAAAGAAAGCCGCATTATTAGAGGAAGAAGCATTGGGTATAAAATGTGTTGGGAATTGTGAAGTATTGAAGGGAAAACTTGGTGGCTATTCGAAGGCTGAAAAGACCCTCTCGAAACTTCAAGTAGCACTACAATCTGTTGAAGATCAGACAACATTTTGAAAGAAAGAAAAGCAACACAGAAAGCTTTTGCGAAAAAAGAATGGGCTCTTGATGTTCAGGAGGGAGAGCTTAAATGGGGAGTGACTAGATTAGAAGAACATTCTGAGAAATTATCACATCAGTTGACTGCCGCTTTGAAAGATCTTGAAGCTGCAAAAGCAGAGCAACAGAAACTCGTGACTGAGCTTAATGATCAACAGTGTGCTGTGAAAGAGAGAGTAGGTATGCAGATTGAAGCGTTGTGCAAGAATTCTGAAGACATTTGTATGAAGAAAAAAAAAATGCAGATTGGTCAAACTCAAGAGATGCAAGATAGAATGACTAGAACTGCGCTGAAGTTTACTGAAAGAACTCCCGATTCTGATATTCTAGAATTACTGGTCAATAAAGGATGCCAAGGTGAGACGCTGAAGAACAGAGGAACTCCAATTATTCATAGCAGGAGTAATGAACAAAGCCATGCAGGCTAAGCTGTAGCTTTTGTGACGCATTCAGGTGTACCTCTGGACGCAGGATTCTTAAATTTGTATGATATATCTCGAGAATTGTAGGTTTAATTGTGCAATCCATATAAAAATTAGTAATAACCCTTCGTGCAATGTTCGATAGTTCAGCAAGTGCTTCTGCGGAGGATCTAGGCCATGCATATGGAATTGAAGGGTTTTCGGCTCTTCATTTGTAAGCTCGGCTTAGTAAAAACTTGCAGTCCATCGAGTACATTGGCAGTGACACGCAAGGAATTAATCGAAGTGATTCGATATCATATCCTGTAAGGTAATTCCATGCAGAACTCGTTAACCAGTTTCCATGCACGTTTGTTTTCCGTGGATCACTCCCTTGCTTTTGAACAGAGGAGATGAAGACTAGAAATGGAAGTGTCACTAATCAGAATCAAATCATTTTGCCTAAGACTCAATAAGAAGCGTAGTTGTGACTCGGCACATTCCATGACCAACGTACCCTTATTATGACCAATGCATTCGAAAAGCATGTATATTGAATGCTATGTTACTTCGATTATATTTGGGTTGATGAAAATACAATATGATCCTGTGTGCTCAGAGCTAGGAATTATCAATTTAGTACATCAAATGGCATGAAGGAGTTTAGTTGCTTATACACGAAAGAGAACTCATTTCATTCATTCCTAGAAGGAATGTCAAGCATCTCCTAGTTGGTTCGCATCCGTCACTTCTCCCTCCTTTCCACGAACTCGACGACAGCATGTGTATTTATGCATACATATATATTTACATACATACACATACACAAGCACAGATACATCATTGTGTTAAATGTGTGTGTATATAGCTAGCCAGAGAAAGAAAGAGAGCTATCATGACTAGCTCCGATCTCTTTGTTGGCCTAAATCATTGAAAGAACATAGTTCGCCCAAAAGACAAATAGAGAGAGAAGATACCAATTGGACATATAATGAATCTCTTTGTTGACCCAAGTTGCTGTAAAAAACTGGTCTCTACGAAAGATGATCAGAACATCGAGATATCAATATTCTCAAGCATCTACTGAGAAATAGGCTGCATCACAAGACTTACTGACCATTTAATTCGTCTAGCAAACAGTTTACATTCTGCTATCGAATATAACCTGTCCCACTAAATTATAAGCCCAGAAAACAACATTCTCAACATCAAATATAAACAGTTAGGAGAATAATTTGCAGTCTGCCGTTGCTAGATTTGCACCTTTCTTCTCAGCATCAGACATACATTACAAAGACTTCTTTAAAGAAAGACCTTTATTCTCAGCATTCAGCAGGAGAAGCTGACATGCTAGAAAGTTTTCAAACGTGACCTCCACATACAGTAGACCAATTCAAATTTAACTTCTGCATTACTCCAAAGTATGATTTCATGCCACACAGTGCTGTTCAAACAAAGAATCAAAGACGAGATAACTTTGTCATTTTGCTGCTGCCATTTTAATCCTATGAGCAGAGAATGGGGACTGCTTTGATGCCTGACAACTTGGAAAATTTGGCTATTTGTCATCTTTCAACTAAATGTTTGAAGGTGGAAGGGGATCAAAAACTAAACTCAAAATATTGAAAAAGCTGTCAGGACAAAGGGACGGAGGACTCCAGAGAATATGTTAAGATAGAAGACTCAAGAACACTACATACAAGGGATCGCCATAGGACTTGTTCAAAGCTTTCTAGGTCTCAGGAATTCACCACATACATTTCCGTGAATATGTAGAGCATGCTTGCACAATTAGGATGATTAAACTGAAAATGAATTGTACCCGAAGAATGCGGTCTACTACCTAGCAAACAAACAAAATATAAATCTCAAGGACAGATAATTCCTCCTAAAGATTGAAGTTCTCTTAAGCAATATCGATTAAGAGGTTTTTCATTGTACAACGCTCCTTTCCTCAGTCTGCTCCTCATAAATGCACTATGAATCTCCAAATATTGTAATTTCCATATCAGATTCATGTATTGCTTCACAACAAAGCAAACTTATCCCTGATCATGTAGAACTAAAATTGGAGGAATACTTATTTGACAATCATGATACGGAAATTGATGCGCCTCTAATACATAAGGCATGTTTGATCTTCTCGTAATTAGACTCTGCAGACTTGTTCGAGAAATAATTGTTACTTTCCCATTTCTTTTTGGATAAGACCTGCAGGATATTAACTTATGTGCGGTTTCCTGACCTTTCATTTGGTAATCCTGCTGAATCTGGATCACAGCAAACACATCTTCCAACAGGCAAAAGATAATGTTCTTCTCTCCTAGTTTGCTGTTGTCGAACGTTCTACATCACATCCCCCCATAACGCTCGCATAAGTGGAAGTTAATCCGTTCCATTTGAAGCCGCACGTAAGCCTGGTATTATCAATGTAAGCTTGTACAACCTATCATTATGCATATAAACAATCCAAAGAAATTGTGGAACTGCAAGACATGTGAAAACGCATCATTGTCAATGTTGAACAGCAACTAGACCATAGTTGCGTAAGGCAAGACGCATGCAATCGAGCCAATGCAGAAGCTCCGCGTTTGGGTCGCTTTCCACCTGTAGAGACGAGACTGTGACCTGAAGATTTCCGTTGAAGGAGGATGGCCGGCCCTGCACTCGGATCAGGGAACCTAAACGGACCTTAGAGGCCTCCTCAACACTGAGTTCTGCCTGCACTTGGGTGGTTACCGCGCAATGCAGGTGAGACTGGTTGAGACGGGGCGTTAAGGAAAGTAAGTTAAGCCAGAGAATGCACGGTATACAAGCCCCAGATCCATCATCAAGTAGAAACCGCAGGTATTTCTCCTTCCTATCCACTGCCACCGCCAGCCCCATCACCTCCAACCTCTTGACCACCATAAGAGACGTTCTGCGATCTCGAGTGCGCTGCAGCGCCCATTTGCAAGATGAAGATGAAGATGGCACTGAAGGACGAGAAACTACCTGCAGGGAATGGAAATTGACTGAAAGAAGGTGAACATGGTAATCCTCCTCATCCTGTTCTGTTTTTCCTGTTCCCGCCATCACATTATTCGCCCTGTATGAATAATTTGAACCCTATGATATGTGGATTTTGATGAAAATCTAGGACTTCTACTATCCGGCTTATAAAGACGTTCCATTTTTTTATATGAAAAGGAATATAGGCTTTCTGATCCACACATGAAGGGTGTAAATGTGTTAGTAAAATCAGCAAAATATGTGTTAGAGAAATCGGGATGCTCAACCCACAAGTCAAATGTGGTAGTCAAAGTTCGGGGTTGGTCAAAATAATCAAACTTTATCAAAATTTGGTTAGAAGTATGTTTACATATTATTGTAGAGCTCAATGATATTTATGCAATCATATATATGATACTCTACCATTAAGCACCTTTATCAAGGTCAAACGTCAAACCCTATTATCTTGTCAAAAGTCAAAAGCATATTTTAAATTGTAAAAAGCACATAGCACTTGTCATCATCCTATAAAATATTTTAATTATTGATCCAGTGTCCAAGAAATGCCATGTAGCCTAATAAAAATCCCCTGAAAATAGAAAAAAAGAACACTCCCAAAAAGTTGCACCTAAAAAAGTGGAATTCCAACTTTTTGCTTTATTTTTAGTTATTTTGCCTAGGCACATATTCTTTAAATAGACTACCTCATACGCACTTATACATCACGTCCATATACATGCTCTAGATGATCTTGTACTTGGAGCTCTTTTGTAAGTATTTTTCATTAGTGTGGAGCTTCTCATATGCTCCTTTATGTTAGTGCTTCTCTCCTTTATTGACATATGTTAGTGCTTCTCTCCTTTATTGACATATGTTAGTGATTCTCTGTTTATCTCTACTCTCTCTCTTTGTCTCTCTTTTACTTGATTTTGTGTTTGTTTGAGTACTTGTACTCTCATTTGCTATCAATTTGGTATCAATTTGTAAGCTTGAGCCACTTGCTTAAGCTCTGATTCAGAGAATATGGTAGCATCCAATATGATGTTAACAAACCCCTTTGATTGAAATAACTTTGATGCATGGAAAATAGTCTTATCATCTCATGATCAATGATTTTGGGATGAGGTTGAACCTGGAATTAGGAAACTAGAAGAAGGAGCTATTGGATCACACATAAGAATTCCTCAAGAATTTTACAAGGTTCACCATATGATTGTGCCATAGAACTTCAAGAGGGAACAAAATAGCAAAGGGGTTTATCAGACACTCAAAGTCTCCTGCAGAAGCACCTATCCTATTTGTAAAGAAGAAGTATGGAACTCTCTAAATATGCGTAGACTATTGTAGATTGAATAAAGTCACTATAAAAAATAGATATCATCTACCACTTATATTAGAGCTCTTGGAATGCCTTGGAAAAGCAAAGTTCTTCATGAAGATTGACCCTCAAGGAGCTTAAAACCTTGTCAGGATCAAAGAAGGAGATGAATGGAAGACAATGTTTCAAACAAGGTGTTGTTGGCATTTTGACTATGTACTTATGCCATTCTGACTCAAATTCTCCATTTGCATTTCAAAAAATGATGAATGTTATATTTTGAGAATATCTAGATGATTTTGTGGTAATATACATAGATGATATCTTGATATTCTCCAAATATCTAGAGAAGCACAAACATAATGTAACAGAGATTCTAGAGAAACTAAGAGAAAAAGGTTTATATGCGAAATTGGAGAAGTGCTCTTTACATCAGGTAGAACTGGAATTTTTATGCTACATTGACTCAAAGAAAGGAATCTTATGGACCATAAGAAGATCAAGATAATCCTTGATTGAGAACCACCTTCATGTGTTCTAGATGTACAATGCTTTCTAGGATTTGCCAATTTTTATAGGATATTTATCAAATATTACTCCAAGATAGTGACGTCTCTTACCAAGCTTACAAAGAATGCAAAATTTTCATGGATTGAAGAAGCAAAAAATCCTTTCAAACCTTGGAGTTAATATTCACCATTGCCCCAATTCTAGTTCACCCTAATTCTACCAAGCCCTTTTTCTTAGAGATATATGCATCTAGTTACATATCATTCAAATAAATTATCCCTCCAAATATTAAATATGAAATACATGATAATTAACTTTTTCCAGTAGTGGATGCATTTGATACTTGGCATCACCATCTAGACAGAGAAACGCATAAAGTTACAATGTACAAAAATCACAAGAATTTGAAGTATTTTATAACCACCCACATCCTCAATGGAAGGAAATCTTGATGGAGTAACTTTCTATCTAGATTCAATTTTGTTATCATGTATCATCCAAGACGTCATCAATGTCAGTGAGCTGCCTTGTCAAGAAGATGTTCCCTTGCACCAAACAAAGGTGAAGAGACTTTTGATAAACAAGAGAATGATTACTCAAAATTGAACATCTTCAGTTAGTAGTTATCTCTTCAAGCCATCAAGAAGATTCAACCTTGACCCATTTGATTTGTGAGACTCTACCACATGATGAATTGTTTTGTAACAAGCAAAATATTCAAGAAGGGAAAGTTTGTGAAGCAAATGAGTTCCAAGAAAACAATGTGTTACTAATCTATAAGAACCTATTGTATGTCCTTCCAAGAAAACCTAGGATACAAAGTACTTCAACAACATCATGGTAACCTTACAATAGGACATTTTGGAGTGAATAAAATAGTAGAAATCATATCAAGGGATTTTTGGTGGCCTCAAATGTGGAAGGAAGTCAAAGAATATATCCAAACCTATGACACTTGCAATATACATAAAGGTACCACATCATAAGCCTCATGGCCTCTTGCAACCTTTACTTTTTCCATAAAAGTCATGATCTTCATTATCTATGGATTTCACCATATATTTATTAAGGTTCGATAAGTATGATGCCATTCTTGTTATAGTGGATAGGTTCACAAGGATGGCACATATGATTCTAACTACCACGGCAATCATAGGTGCAACCATTGCTATATTTTTTCTAAGATACATATTTAGGCTTCATGGATTGTTTGATGATATTGTCAGCGATTGAGGTCCATGGTACATATCTAGCTTTTGGAATATTCTTTGCAAGCCCCTTGGTGTTCAAGTTAAGTTTTCTACAACCAATCATCCATAGACTGATGGACAAACAAAACAGGTGAATCAAGTTTAAGAACAGTATCTCCAAAGCATCATCAATTATGATCAAAATGATTGGTTTGAGTTTATATTTTTTGGAGAGTTTGCCTATAACAACACTAAACATACATCTACCAAGCAAACTCCCTTCTTTGAAAATTATGTACCACACCCAAGAATGGATGTACAATGCTCAAATCATGCCGAGAACCCATGAGCCATAAATAAGGCCCAATACCTCATGGATAATCACTAAGAACTTGGGCAAAAGATCTCGCAAAAACAATTTTTCGTATTCAAGACCCTGTGCAAAGCTAGACCATTAGAGATTTGTTCCTTTCACCATCTTGGCTAAGATTAATCTAGTCACCTTCAAGCTTGAGTTATCGAGTACCATGAGAATCCATCCAATTGTTCATGTGCCATGTTGGAACCATATTAAATATCATTGTTGAGAGGGAGAGACCTAGTTCTTCACCACCTATCAAGATTGATGATAATGAAGAATTTGAAGTAGAGTATGTCTTGGATTCGAGAATATCCCACAAAAGATTTGAGTACCTTTTTCATTGGAAAGGGTATGGCATCAATGATCATACTTGTGAACTTACAAAGAATGTTAATGTCACTCTACTAGCACAATGGCAAGTACCAACATGAGGAGATCCACCTCATAATTGTCAGTCGGGGAAGACGTGAGGAGGGTATGATGACCGTGAGCAAGTGAGATGCACAAGTGCATGAGTGAGAAGCACACAAGCATGCACACACATACACATGCACGCGCACACATGACAAGACAAAGAGATGGAGCAATGGAATCGTTAATTATCACAAAACAAGATTACAAACTCTTTTTCACTTCAATTCCCAATTCGCTAGCTTCAAAAATGAGAGCTCTGGCTCCTTCTATAGTTTTTGACTAGCTTTTGGTTCTATCTAGACCTAGTGTCTAGCCTAATTAAAAATTAGGTTCCTAAGCTGATTTGGAGGCTCAAACGAGCTCTAAAAAAATATCAAAATTGGTATGAACTTAGATCTAAGTCTCCTCAAGCTCAAGGACTCCTCAGCTTGCACAAAAGGGAGTAGGAATAATAAAAATGATATTTACAATGATGTGTAGTGATTAAAATTATTGTTTGGAAAAGATTCCTCTGTGAAAAATCATGTGGGCCTACTTGCCAAATCTTCATTGACTGCTCTGCCTACTTGGTCGTGGTTGACTCTCCCTTTGTTTTGACTCTCTCCGATGTGTTCCTTGTCTTGAAATGCCTTGGCTACCTCGGCTGCTGCCAACCTCTCTTGCATCTATCATCCCTAATAGACCCTTGTTGTAGGAAGTGTTTGACATAATATTTAATGAAATATGTGGCTAGATGATGTTCTTTTATGCACACTCCTTGTGCCAGGTATGTCATCAGTTGATCCCAATCTACTGGATCTAGAATGTTCGGATGTGGTAGTCATAGTTGATCGACATGTCTGCTTGTAGCAAGCATGTAAGTACTTGATGCACACATGCCAGGCATAGATTCTGTTGATGGAGGGGGTCTGGCTCATATCGTATACCAAATCACGATTTCCTTTAGAAAACCTGGGGGCCGAAATATAGGGAGCTTGGATTTTGCAAAAAGTTTTGAACACTATTGTCATTAGCTCAAAAATCTTCATACACATTTTGGCAGCAATGTCCAGTACATTCTTGAATCATGTAGAACAGTGGTGTATGGTCAAGATCATATATGCGACTGTGGGTGGTGCTCTGGGTGGAGCAAAATAAGGATATTTAATCCAATCAGAACACCCTTTATTGTTATGAACTTTGATTGTGAATGCTTGCCAGGATCTATGATAGACAATAGGACCATAACATGGGTTATATTCAATATATAGTGGCATGTTTGACCATGTGTGCATCATTTCAGGGTAGTCTGTTAAGAGTCATGCACGCTAATTGGGTTGAAAAATAGCTCTTGTTTATGGCTTTTTCGATCAGTTGGCTCAAATTGAGTAGCGAATGTTGGTTCTTTCCCTATATGCCGCTTAATTTTTGCATTCTAATCTGCCAACAATACAAAATATGTCATACATTGCATTTCAGACATGGTGATGGGTTGTTGATGGGATAATTTCTGAAAATAAGAGGACTTAAGAACTATATTCTTCAAGGCTAGACAACAATTGGATTTATACGGCTACTTTATCATCATGGGTTTGATCTAAGGGCTCTACATGCTTGAGCCAATTTGGTACTTCAATTTCAAATGTATCTCTTCCCTCATCAGTGATGCACCCTCTAGATAATCACAAGGGCTCATGCGATTCTTCAAATCTTTCTTCGATAGGGATTTTTACCATTGTTTTTTGCTCTAGTTCTTCAATCGGAGAAGGTGGCTTCTCGTATTGTAATAGCCTTTTTTGGAGATCTTCAACTTGTTTTCTGAGGGTTTCCAATTCCTCTGTATTTTGTGAGAGGGTGGCAGCCTCCAAGCTAGATGTGCTTACTTTGCTTAACTGCTTCTTGAGGTACGCACACTCTTTTTCCAGCTTTTCATATGACTCTAGAAAGTTAGTGTGTTCCTCAATTAATATCCTGATGTCTTTTGAGGGAACAACTTGAAACTTTGTAGGGCTGGTGGTAGTGCTTGATGTTCCTTCCAAAGCAGCTTCGAGATTATGTTGGTTCTGTAGATGCAATCTCTTATTTTCCTCCAACATTGCAGACATATGCTTCCTGAGAAGCCTAGATTTCATTGCAGCTTTCCATGGTGAGATTTTTCTCATGTAGCATTGTCTCCAAGTCCTTGAGGGCATGTGCATTCACATCGGGTACCTTGGACTCCAATTTTTCATGAACGTGTTGTAAGGTGAAGTATTCTACCTAGAGTGTTTCATTGTCTACTTATGGGTTGTGACCCTTACTTGTAATCTTTGCAATTCTGCCTAAAATGAAGCATTCCGATCTTCCTGTCTTTGATATTCTTGTTGTAGTTGTGATACACATTGGACCAATGTGTTGAAAGTATTATTTATAGTATTAAATGCAAGGGAGGTAGGGTGGATTGCAGGCGGGGAAGGGGGATGGGAATGGTGGATGCCATGCATGATGATACCGGTGATGTTGGTGGAGGGGGAACCAAGGATGGTGGAAGCATGGGGGGTGGGGGAGGCGCAATGGGTGGAGAAATGTCCACAGGATCGGACAGTGCAGTGCATGTGGGAGCTACCATATAAATGGGAATGGTAGGTGAAGTGAGTGTGGTGTCTGTGTAAAGCAAAGTGAATGTGATTGTTTGATAAACCTAACATTTGTGTAGTGGGAACACGAATGAAACTTTCCATGAATGATACATAAAGGGGTGGGGCTATGATGGCGATTGAGGTATATGGAAACATGGATGAGGCGAATGGGATGTATGGATCATGGGGAAGAGGAATGTGTGAATAGGGGTAAGCATGGGTACCTAAACTAACTTCTATGGGTTTCAGGTCTCCTTCTATGATAGGTATGATGGGGTGTCCAATGACGGGCTCTATAGAAAAAAATGGGGAGGTAAAAAGTGTCACGAGGAAGGAGATAAGGAATATATCTCACGCACACTCTCTCACAATCAAAGAGAAGCACACACTCAGATTGAGGCAAGGAAGAATGATCTTCTTCTTCTTCTATTACATAAAAGGAATGTATAAGAATGACCTAAAAACAAGAACACAACTACTGTAAAATATAAAGACCAATACATAAGGAAAAACCTAATGTCCGTGAATGAGTGAGCTAGCAAGAAACAAATGCGCCATCACTCTCGATAGATAAATCTAATAAAGCTCAATGAAGTGTCCCTGACATATACCGGTGTGACCACTATACATGTTAGAGAAATGAAAAAATGATATGTGTCATTCTGGGTCATCACATGTTGAGCTTGATATCTCAACATTCCCCCTCAAGCTCAACACCATGTCCTCTAATCCAAGCATCTTCTAAAACTTCTTCTGCTTCTCTGCTCCAAGTGCTTTAGCAAATATATCAGAAACTTGCTCATCTATTCTCACATAAACAAGATCAATATCACTTGCTAATACCTTCTCTCTAATGAAGTGATAATGTACCTCGATATGCTTTATTCTAGCATGAAAATGGGGTTCCGTGCTAACTGTATGCTGTTAAGATTATCACAATAGATGGTGATAGGTTTTTGCACTTCCACACCTAAATCTCCAAGTAGCATTCTCCAGCCATGATGCCTCACATGCTGCCATTGCAACACCTCTATACTCAGCCTCTGTACTCGACAAAGCAATAGTGGATTGCTTCTTACTGCTCCACGTAATAGCTGCACCTCCAAGTGAGAATATAAAGCCACTAGTAGATCTTCTATCTGGAGTACTACAGCCTAATTTGCATCGGTGTATCCATGAACCTGTAAATCTACACCAGCTTCATAGAACAATGCATAATACAAAGTATCACTCACATAACATAGAGTGCACCTTAGAGCATCCAAATGTGGCTTCCTGGGAACCTGCATAAATTGACTTTCAATTCCAATAGTGTAGCTTAGATCAGTGTCATATATCAAACTTCCCACAATTTTCTTGTACATAGTAGCATTTTCCAATGCTTCACCTGATGTAGTATCTAACTTCAAATTGTGATCTAATGGCATAGAAATCGGCTTACAATCAGCCATACCATACTTTTGTAGCATATTCAAAGCATATTGCCTTTGCGACATCCATATACTTGTTTATATATGTATAAACTTGATGCCCAAGAAATAGCGCAACACACCAAGATCTTTCATGTCAAATTCCTACATGAGAAGTTGCTTTACCTCTTTGATGCTTTCTTCATTATCACCACCTACACGTCATCAACGTAGATAGCCACAATTGTGATGCCATCATCACCCATCCTTGCATATAGTGAATGATCTACATCACACATAGAAAATCCAATGGTGGTCAAGTAATTAACAATCCTTGCATGCCATGCATGAGGGGCTTGCTTCAGCCCACTTTTGCAACTTGCAAACATATTTTGGATGCTTTGAATCTTCATATCCTTGTGGTTGGTCCATGTATACTTCTTCTTGTAACTCACCATGTAGAAAAGCATTCTTCACATCTGATGCAATGTCCATCTTTTTGTTGTAGCTAATGCAACAAGTGTTCTGACAGTAGACATTTTAGCTACAAGGTTGAATGTTTCCTCATAATCAATGCCATAAGTTTGTGAATATCCTTTTGCTACCAAACGTGCTTTATACCTGCCTATGCTACCATGAGCATTGTGCTTTACCTTGTAAACCCACTTGCAGCCCATGGGTTTCTTTCCATGTGGCAATGGAACTAGCTTCCATGTATCATTTCCATAAAGTGCAGCCATCTCCTCGTCCATAGGTTATTTCCAATATGCATTTCCAATTGCATCTTCAAAACAAGAAGGTTCAGCATTTGTATTACCTTTGTCATGTAGGCACAATGATGAGCCATGTAACTATCATATGTCAATCATTCCACTAAATTCCGTATCTTCCTAGATCTTTTTGGTCCTGGGTCACTTCTCCTTGTATCATCAGCATGTGCCTTTCTTACTCTTGGAGTCTTTACAGAGGGCAATCCAAGTTCCTCATCAAGACTCTTTTCAGAACCACTTGAATCTCCATCAACGTCTTCAAAACCTGCACATGTTTTATGACCAACAAAAAGATTTTCTTTACCTTTCTTGGATGTATTTGATGAATTTGCTGGACTGAAATTTCCACACAATCTTCCACTCCATGGATTTGAGTTGGAACTAGCGCTAGGTGATGCATCCGGGCCACTCAAAGCTTGAGATTCTACACTTGATATTTTAGCATTTTCTTTGTCATTCGGTTCAAGATTCAGTCCTTCTCTGGCATCTGCATAGAAGCTTGACATTTCATCAAATACCACATCTCTGCTCACCTTCACCTGTCATGTGAGTGGGTTATAACATTTATATCCCTTTTTCTCAAGGGAGTATCCAATGAAGCCATACTTTTCTGCTTTTGGATCAAGCTTCATCCTCAATTCATCTCGAACATGTACATATGCAATACAGCCAAAAACTTTCAAATGTGATAAGTTTGGCTTTTTACCTATAAACTTCTCTTCATGTGTAACCTGATGTACAACAACATTTAGAGTTTTGTTCATGATGTATACAGCAGTATGAACAAATTCTGCCCAACAACAATGAGGCATATTCTTCTCAACCATCAACGATCTTGCTATTTTTGTAATATGTCTATTTTTGCGTTCAGCAATACCATTCTGTTGTGGTGTGTACCTGCATGAAAACTAATGTCGAATTCCATGATTTTTTAGAAAATTGTTGAACTCATTTGGCATGTATTCACCTCCTCCATCATATCTTAATGTCTTAATATACTTCCTTGTCTACTTTTCCACCATAGCTTTAAAAATTTGGAAGTGAGTGAACACCTCACTCTTCTCTTTCATGAAACATACCTACACTTTTCGTGTATGGTCATCAATGAAAGTAACATAAAACCTACAACTGCCCATAGATGTGGTCTTTGTAGGATCCCAAACATCTATATGTACTATTTCTAGTATGTTCTCACTAACATGCTTGTCATGTGGAAATGATGCTCTTGATTGTTTTCCAAATTGATATGCTGCACATACCTTTTGCATTTCTACAACCTTGAAATTTGGTAGTCCATGGACAATCTCCTTTGACTGCATCAATTTCACCCTTTACAAGTTTGCATGTCCAATCGATTTGTGTCAGATCTCTATATCAACAATGATTCCTGCACCTTTTGCAAACATGGATGCATTCATTTCAGGAATTTTCACATTTAAGGTGAACATCCTACCCACTTTGTTTCCTTTGGCAATCAATCTTCCATCCATTTGTATTCTTCTACATATAACCCATTAGCATTGAACCTGACTTGTAATCCCTGGTCAACCATTTGTCCAAATATTCTTTGTTATATTTAGAACATGCAACACATCACCAAGATGTTTTACCTTCCCATCCTCTATAGACAATGCTATGTTTCTTAAATGCTTGATAGGGTGTGATATGTTATTACCTGTTTCAACATATCTAGGAACTGATGATTTTTGCAAAGTACTAAACCATTTTGCATGACTAGTCATGTGATTTGAAGCACCTGAATCAACAGACTAGACATTATCATTAGATTTTGAAACACCAGCAGACATCGTATTCATTATAATGTAATGTTGAACCATGAACAACTTCTGAGAATCATCTGCACTTGTGGATGCATAGTTGTTTTGCTGCCTTTTGTTATTTTGATTCTTCAACTTGCAATCACGTTCAAAGTGTCTAGGTTTACCACAATTCCAACATCCTTTACTATCATTACCTGAATCATTTCTTTGAAAATTTCTGCGACCTCTTTGGCTCCCCTTGCCTTGAAACTAACCTCTTCTTCTTGCATGATTCTGTTGTTGATCTTGGTCTTGGTTATTGTTTCCACTTCCACTTTTGAAACCTCTACCTCTACCTGTTCCTCTACCAGAGTAGAATACTTGCTCAGAACTGGGCTTTCCTTGGGAGTTTGAATCCTCACCAAGTTTCTTTTCTTCAATAATCAGCATGGATATCAAATCTACAAAATTCAAAATATTTTCTCTGGTCTATATAGAAGTTTTGAACTGCTTATATGCAACTCCTAAACCACAAGGACACACTTCCACCTTATCATCATCATCTACATTCATGTCAATAGATGCAAGTGACTCATACATGCTTTTGATTTTTAGGGTGTAGTCACTTATCAACATGCCCTTCTTCTCCAATGTATGCAGCTTGTTCTTGAGTTGCAATTTCCATGCCTTTGTATTGGTCTCATACAATGTGACCAAACTGTTCCAAGACTCTTTCGGAGTCTTGGCATCTTGTATGTGCCCAATCATGCTATCCTGTATGCTAATGGATAGCCAATACATTAACTTTTGTGCTCCTTGATTCCATTCCTCATATGCTCTTAACTAGTCCACAGTTCGATTCCTCTCTGGTAACTGTGGAGCATTTTTTGTTCTCTCCTTCGATGTACTTCCAGTAGCCTTTTCCCATCAGGAAATCCGTCATTCTGAATCTCCAAGCATGGTTGTTGTTCTTGTCCAACTTATCGCTCATAAGCTGAATCATTCCATCCGTGTTTGCCATTTTTGTAGCAATTCACAACACTGCAAAACACTACAAGTAGCACTTCTACTTGAACACTGTCGCACTATGACATGATAGTTCGATCTCGAAAAAACATAGGTGTTGTGTATCAATAGTACACGGAATCGCATGAAATTCTGCATCTGGAATATATGAGGGTTTCCAAACAAGACGCAAGTTATAGTTTTGCAAACTGACTTGGTTTTTCTATGGGTCCCACCTTGCGAGCTCAAAACAGAGGTCGAGATGGCTGCAAAATGTTGATCTGACAAAAACAAGTGACCCTAAAGGGATAACTCTATTTTGAGATCTTCTACCTTCATGTCAATTTTCATAGCAATCTAAGGTTGTTTATGAATCGGGATTTCTCCATGCCTTCTCACATACTCTACACTGACGGCCTTCTCTGCGAGATCTCTACAGCCACACTGGCTCTGATACCATGTCATGAGGAAGGAGATAAGGAAGAGAGTTCACACACACACTCTCACAATCAAAGATAAGCACACACTCAGATTGAGGCAAGGAAGACTGATCTTCTCCTTCTTCTTCTTCTATTACATAAAAAGGAATATACAAGAATGACCTAAAAACAAAAATACAACTATTGCAATATATGAAGACCAGTACATAAGGAAAAACCTAATGTCTGCGAATGAGTGAGCTAGCAAGAAACAAATGGGCCATCACTCTCGGTAGATAAATCTAATAAAGCTCAATGAAGAGTTCCTGACATATACCGGCGTGACCACTATACATGTCAGAGAAATGAAAAAATGATACATGTCATCCTAGACTCATATCTCAACAAAAAGAGGTTTGATTATATAAAAAAATAGGATTGCCTGAGAGGTTGGTTCACGAAAGAAGAAGGTGGTTGATGAGGTAGGGGTTTGGGTAGTGGTTGTTAATACTACAACAGTTTCAATAGTGGTAGGAGGCAGAGGTGGGGGCGATGGGGGGTGTGGAGGTGAAATAGACGAGGTTTGTATAAAAGTTTTTGCAATAAGATCTATGGTGGTTGTTGGTTCTATGGTTGCTTTTGGTTCAGATATGGGTATCCGTATGACTTTGCCTGCCCATGGCCTTGTTTCCACTCTATGTTTGTCGTACCAGATTGATTATCGGAATGCTATGTGCACAACCTCTTGAACTCCCAAGGACTCTATTAATAATTTGAGTTCATTTATCAAGGCTTGGCCTCATGTGAATGAAATTCTATGCCTCTCTTGCACCACCTTGATTGTGTCATATAATCTTTGTAAGTGGGCTATGTATGCCGGGCCACCTACAAGTTCAGGCATTTCTTGTTCCTCTTCTTGATGTGTTCCCTCATGTTCATCATCGCCGTCTTCAGATTCTTCATCTTCATTATCATCTTCCTCGTCTTCTTCCTCCTCGTCAACTATAGTAATCGGCACTTATGATGTGGTTGCTTGTGGTTGAGAGCATTCCACCAATTGTTCCTCACCTGACTCAATATTCACCTCTCTCAAAGGAAAGCTCCAAAATTCTTCAAGCTCTCTAGCCATAACATCTCCATCGGTCGACTTTTTCACTCCAAACGGGGCACAGCATCTGCAGTCGTGATAGATAGAGATAGATAGAGAGAGAGAGAGAGAAAGAGGGAGTGTGCTACAAACTAACAACAAAGATATGTTGTCTTAGCATAGATCGAATCAAGTTGTGCAGCGTTCCACCTTCTGCAATTAGTAGAAGAAACCCAATTGAATTACACACTGCAATGCACATTATTTATTATGGCATAGCAGCTTGTAGCTTTGAAATCATCTCCTTAGCAACTCCTTATAAAACTAAATATTCTAGGAATTCAAGGCTTAGTAAACTTCAAACCCTTCCATATACAAAAGGGCACTATTGTATTTCTAAAGGGTTTAAAACCCGACCTTGGCAATCTCTCTATAAATCTCTCATCGTTTGTTGCAACCCACATACTTAATGCTCATAGAATAAGAGGTCACTTTGTAATTTTAGAGGGTACCAACTCTTTGGCACATTTTGGCACTAAGTGCCCTTCTTGTAGCTTCAAAAGATAAGAACAAGGAGTTTTGTGTGTGTGTGTGTGCCCTGGGAATTGTGACTTTCCCTATGTGTAGTGGGCTACTCTCAGCCCTCCTCTCACATCGACTCATCTTGATTTTTCTGCAAGTGTAGGGCTATTCTAAGCCCCCTCCCCCCTCTCCAAGGTGTCTACTTCATTTTTGGTGCAAGTGTAGGGCTATAAGCCCCCCCGCCCCTACCCCAACTCAATTTTTGCAGGTGTGGTAACTTCGGTTCGACAGTAGTCATGCCAACAATTTCAAATGCTGCATCCTCAACTCAATTATACTTACCCTCCTTTACAATGATATTCATGCTAAAAGATAAAAGGCTAAATGGCACAAATTACAACCTATGGAACGATATTATTAGGGCCTATCTTTATACAAACCTGTTATAGGAGGTAGTCGAAGGCACAAAACGAGAGCCCAACAAGGCAAGGGATATAGGAGTTTGGCATATCTGGAACTTCAAAGACAAGCAAGCATTAGGTCAACTTCTCCTCGCATGTGATGAATTGACAAAGGGTCACATCACTGCATGTAAGACTTCAAAAGAAGCATGGGATACTCTAGCCAATCTATATGAGGATAAAACACCTTCTAAGATTTATACTCTAGAGGCTGAATTCCACAATCTCACTATATGCCCACAAGACACCACCACAAAAGCGATCGCCCAATTCGAAGATTATCAATGCAATTAGCACTTTTTCGATGATAAGTTTCAAGTGAAGACATGGCTATAAGATTGCTTAACAAGCTTCCTAGGTCCTATGAAACATTTGTGACTACTGTGTATAACAGAAGTCAAGCACTCACTTGGGAAGAAGTTAGAAGATTTTTGCTTCTCCACGATTCTCAGCAAAAGACCCAAGCTACCCAAGAAATAGCTATCAAGGCTAAAGCGAGCTTCCAAGAAGAATAAATGACAAAAAGGCGATCAAGACTCGAAGGAAAAAGGCAAGAAGAAGTTCACTTGCAATTTTTTTGGCTAACCTGGCCACATCGAAAAATATTGCTTCAAGAAACAGAACAAGGATAAGTCTAGGTCTACTTCCAAGACCAAACATCACACATCACTCTCATTGCACAAGTAAAGATCTCTTTCTCACAAATGAACAGAAGGCACTTGTAGAATCCACTCCAAGTAAAAAATGGATTTTTGATAGTAGTGCTTCATCACATATGTGCCATGAGAAATATGATTTTCATGAGTTTGAAGAGCACAAAGGTCAAGTTTATCTAGGAGACAACAAGTGCATTGAGATCCAAGGAAGAGGCAAAGTTCATGTGTTGACAAAATATTTCCAGTAGTGATTTCTTAGATTTTCATGTATATAAGAGCTCCAAAACTTTGTAACACTCAGAAAGAGTCTTTCTATAGTGACCCAGGAGTATCCAACCCCAAATAGACAAAAGAAATCCTTATTTTGGTATAGAAAAGCACATTGTAAAGAAATCGTGACTTTCTCTAGGTAGGAAGTCGTGATTCTCTCCAAAATGGTATAAAAGCCACAAATGTGAAGGATTTCAGGGCATTAGCACTTGTATCTTTTGTAGTAATGAGAAGAGAAGCTCCATTGGCTGTGATACCTATGTCACTTCTTGTGTTCTTTGTCTTCTTCATGCTTTATGGAAGTGTTGTTGTGTTGCTTAGTTGATTGTGAATCTGTGGATGTTGGCTCTACTTGATTGTGAAGGCCTTTGAGGAGTAATCTCTATTGTATGCACCTTTTGTAATCACTTTAGTAAAGCTTTCCGAACACGAATCTCTCTCACCTACTTATACACTTCAATATTCCTAATTCTGGATCCATATTTGAAATCTACATGAAAAATGGCATGGAAAAGGCATTTGAATCACTTGAGTTGGTTCTTGTATGAGGGAGATATGGTCATTTGAAGTTTCTAGCTTGCATGTCTATAGAGAGTCATGTTCTTCAGAAAGTCGACTTTTAATAATTCCATCCCGCTTCATCAGGATTACTTCTTGTGGATCTTCACCCAAGTATGCTTGCTTGCATCCTTTGAGCATGATTGATGTGTGGTTTGTGAAGCACTAGTCTCTAAGCACCAATCGGGTTAGCTTGTTCTTGGATTGAAAAATTAAAAAGGGAATCCCTTTCCCACTTCTTTGTCATCAAGTCCTTACTGCTGCAATGGGACAAAGACTTGTTGGAAGGTGAAGGTAAGGTAGTCAACATCATGTTAGTAACTCAGAAGGTGAGACCAAGTCACTCAAAGATGTTCTTTATGTACCAAGCCTTTGTAAGAACCTTCTGTCAGTGAAGGCCATTACAAAGTGCATGGTGAGCTAAAGAGAATATGTGAAACTAAGCTTGGTGTAGTTACCCAATGTTGTTTGTCAAAGAATATAAAGAAATTCAATTCTTAGTATTTGGCAAACTTTGCTTTGAAAAGAGGAGACAGAACCAGGCACTCAAAAAATTTCATCGGTGGACCATCAACATGGACATTCATCGACAATGTTCCATCACAAATGCCGGGTGTACAACACAAAGAGATCAACATCGATAGATGCTTCACCATGGTAAGTATCTTTACTTTGGAAACATCATAACCATGATAGCTTAGGAAACCTCTTCGTCGGCATACCCTTGAGCACTTAGCTCAAGACCCCCAATTTTTGCACCATACTTCTTCCGATGCATTTTCCAAGTAAGCATGCATAGGGCTACATTACAAGGCCATGCACAAGGCACATATTTTCCTCAACCCATGCACAAAAATACTTACCCATCATCCATTATGGGTTATGAGTACTTGGCATGACTACTATGAACATCATCTTTGGACGATCTGAGGTCATCAATGGAGACTCACAACGACACAGTCATGCTGGAATCCAAGGTAGAAGAACCTACCAAGGGACTACAACTTGCAAAGGCTCACAGTGATAAATGAAGAACCGGACAACCAACCTTGCCACATTTGGAAGAGAGACGGCTCTGGTTCATCTGAATGGACACCCCCTCTCAAAGCAACCTAGAATAACCACTACAACAAGGGTCTGTCAAGAACGACAGACTCGAGAGGGGGGGAGTGTTGGAACTCAAGGTCAAGCATAAAACATGGAAGCACATCAAAGAAGTGGACATAGCAGAAGAGAGAGCAAGAAGGGAGCTCCAAGAAGTGTATGTCAAATTTTTAGAAGAATCCCCTACAAAAATAGTGATTTTCATCACTAAAAACCATTGTAAATACCATTTCCTATTTTTATAACTCCATTTTGTTCAAGCTGAGGAGTCCTTGAGCTTGAGGAGTATTAGAACTATAATCCTACCAATTTTCATAATTTATAGACTTTGTTTGAGCCCTCAAATAAGCCCTGGAACCTAATTTTTAACTAGGCCAGACACTAGGTCTGGACATGGCCAAAACTAGTCCAAAAACTATAAAAAGAGCTAGAGAGCTCATTTTTGAGGTTAGCTTGTTGGAGAATAGAGCTTTGTAAGAGAAATCTTTTGCAATCGAAGCTTTCCATTGTTCCTCTCTTTGATCTTACCTTGTGCATGTGTGTGTATGTGTGTGCATGTTTGTGTGCTTTCATCCACGCACTTGTGCCTTCACTTGCTCGTGGTCTTCATACCGGTCCTCACGTCTCCACGGATTGACAAGTAAAGGAGGTGGTGCTTACGCTTGAGCTACAGGTCCCTAGGGTGAAGTCTGATGCATCTATCTCTAGGAAGAAGGGCTTGCTAGAATCATGATGAAGTAGAATTGGAGTAGTGGTGAATGCTGATTTCAGGGTCTGAAAGGCTTTTTCTGATTCTTTGTTCCATGAGAATTTTGAGTTTCTTGTAAGCTTGGTAAGTGGTGTCACTGTCTTGGAGTAATCTTTGATGAATATCTTGTACAAATTGGAAAACCCTAGAAAACATTGTAGATCTCAAGCACATGAAGGTGGTTGCTAATCAAGGATTGTCTTGATCTTTTTAGGGTCCATAAATTCCTTTCTCTGATACAATGTACCCTAAAAACTCCACTACTGTGTGATGGAAAGGGCACTTCTCTAATTTTTCATATACACCTTTTTCTCTTAGTTTCTCTAGGAATATCTCTACATGATATTCATGATCCTCTAAATTTTTGGAGAATATCCCGATATCATCCAGATAAATTACCACAAAGTCATCTAAATACTCTCAAAAGATATAATTCATCATATATTGAAAGACAGCTGGAGCATTTATGAGACCAAATGGCATAAATGCGTATTCAAAATGCCCATACCTTGTTTGAAATGCTTTCTTCCATTTGTCTCCTTCTTTGACCCTAACAAGATTGTAAGCTCCTCGAAGGTCATTTTTTGTGAAGAACTTTTCTTTTTTGAGGCATTCCAAGAGCTCAAATATAAGTGGTAGAGGTTATCTATTCTTTATTGTGACTTTATTCAGCCCATGATAGTCTATGCACATTCGGAGAGTCCTGTCCTTCTTCTTTACAAATAGGATAGGGGCTCCTATAGGAGACTTTGAGTGTTTAATAAACCCCTTGGCTAGATTCTCATCAATATTCTTGCGTAATTTTGTAAGTTCCTCTGGGGATAGTTCAAAGATTGGTCCAAAGGGTGTTTGTGCTCCCTCTTGAACTTCTATGGCACTATCATAAGGCATATGCTCTGGGAGGATATCTGCATTCTTCTTTTCAAAAACATCTTCAAAACCTTGGTATTGGTCTGGTAGCTTCACTGACTCGTCTTTCTTGGGCTCTTGAGTTGGTATGTCATACATCATATATGCCAGTTCCTTCCTTACTACATGTATGAAGGCTTTGGCTTCGACATATGTCAAGTTCTTCAGGATATCTCGACAGATGATTTTATTCTTTTCCCAATTAATGTCTGGAGTATGTTTCTTTAACCAGGGCATTCCAATGATAACCAAATTTATTGGACTGATATTATGTTGAAACATATGTGGGAATCATGGTCACCAAGGTGTACATTTAATGGTGTTGTTTCCATGGTTATATTCCCAGATGTTAGAGGTTGTCCATCTACTACTTCAGCTACTACTGGTTTGTTCTTCCGAAGTACTGGAATTCCATGTTTCTTAATCATCCTCCATCGATGAAACATGAGGAGGCTCCTAAATCTACAAGGGCAGTAAGGGAAAGGGTATTCTTAGGAATGATTAACTTGACAAGGGCAAGACATGTTTCTATGGATGTAGCTGGAATTATGAGACCCTTTCTTATACCATGGTCTAGTTGTATGGTCTCTTTTACAAATGGAATTCCTTGTTTCCCTGCTCTACAAGGGTGGCTATGACTCTAAAATTTGTTCTCTTAGTGGGACAATTAACTGCAATATGTCCATGGTTTCCACAATAGAGGCATAATTTGTTATCTCTCCTTCTCTATTTCTCTTGTGGTGTTAGAGGTTGGAACCTAGTTACATCTATGTGCATAGGTTGGGGCATATACTCATCTCTAGGAGTGGGCTGGAGGGGTTTCCATTGGTGAGGTCTTCCTTCCACTTATTTTTCTTGTTTCCTTTCAAAAAGGCAGTTATCACATTGAATAGCTTGGGTGATGTATTCATTCAATGTCTTAACCTCTAGCATCGTGAGCAAGAGGTCCTTCACATAGTCTCTTAAACCCCATCTAAATTGGCTTATGAAATAATCTTCATGCCAAGTGAGATCACATATCAATTGCCTAAATTCTGATGCATAGGTAGAGGTAGGATAATTACCATGATGTAGCTTTTGAAGTTTTGTTTCTACCACTCGACTTGTGTCTGCATCTCCAAATGTGCTAGTGAGTTCTCGAAGAAACCCCTCATAGTCTTGAAGTACTGCCATGTTCTTCTCCAAGATTGGGGCAAACCATGATAATGCTTGGCCATAGAGCAAGGTTCCAATAAACCTGACCTTGGATGCCTCATTAGGACATCTATTAGGTTGCATACAGATGTACAATTTAACTTTGTGGAGAAATCCACACAAGTTTTTGCGATCCCCATCAAACTTTTATGGCATGCAAATCTTGGGATCCTTCATGAAGGATGTACTAGGCCATTGATTCACTTGAATACTCCTTTGATTTGCCGGAAGATTCCTGATTCGTTCTTGTTATTCTTGGATGAGTGAACCTACATGCAATAGATGTCCATGTGGACTTGTTTCTATTGATGAGTTAGGTCCTAAACTTGTTGCTGGAGGCTCTGAAGTGATTCTACAATTTGTTCATAAGCGTTCTCCACGATGTCTGGTCTTAGATAGAAGCTAGTCTTGCCAAAATGTCAAGGAGCACTGGATTGTGCTCTTTGACTACACTATACAAGATTTTGGAGATATACTTCTGATTACAAAAACACCCACATAGGGAAAATAATACAAGAATATGTGATTGATACAAGATGCCCCACAACCTAGGATTGATAGGTATGAATAACTCGATTAGAGATGATACACAAGATCCCACAATAGCCCCCAAAATTGGTATTGGCAAGTCTGAGTATGTATGTGGCCAACCCCTCCTTATATAGGGTTTCAAGGGTGGTTCATCAAGGGTGGTTACAAATTGATGATGTCATCGATGATGTCTCAATTCAAAACTATTGGAGTTAGATATGTGCGGAAGCACACGAACAACACAAGGAAGAAGAAGAAGCTTGGAGCACAACACACAATACTGAATGTATTACCACTAGAATGTACAAAGATAAGTAGCCGTCTAGGGGAATAGGCATATATACAAGACGGGGGAAAAAACCTCTTAAAGAGGGAAAAAAGTGCCCCGATGATCCTAGAGTGTTCACACACATCACTACCTAAATATATCAACAAATCCCCCCTGGGAGTGATGCGGTGAACAAGGAGATGGCACTCATGTATAAGGAAGTGCCAAGCTATGTGGAATCAATCCACAAAAGGAAGTAATCCCAAAGCTTTGTGGACTTTAGACTTCTCCCTAGGTAGAGCCTTCGAAAAAAGTTCTGCAATGTTCTCCTGCATCGGCACATATGCCAAGATGATCTCTCCAACAGAGAACATCTCCTTGCCATAATGATAATGCACCTCAATGTGCTTAGTGCGAGCATGGAACACAGGGTTCCTCGCAACTACCAATGGACTATAACTATCAGTGAAGATGGTGGTGGCAGAAGATTGACCAACACCCAAATCAACCATAAGGCATCTGCTCCACACACACTCGACAGTCATTGTGAAAGTTGCCCTATACTCAGCCTCACAAATGTAAGTGGCCATAGTAGGCTGCTTCTTGCTCAACCAAGATATACATGAGCTACCAAGCATGAAGCAAAAGCCACTAGTGGACATACGAGTGTCATAGTAACCAACCCAATCACTATAAAAAAAAGCACACAAATCTGGTGGTAGTGATCCTCCCTTGTGATAAAAAAATCCAAGTACTTGGGTACCACTCAAGTAGCAGAAGATGTGCTTAATGTTGGGGCTTCACTCACTAATTAGGCATGGATATATGAAGACATATGAAGACATATGATGGAGGAAAGAAGAAGTGAAGAAAAGACCTACAAAAAATCAAGCCTAAGTGAAGGGACAATTTCACTATTGTAAATTAGTGCAAAATTAGGGTCTAGTTTTTTCATTTGATCTTCAGAACTTACGAGTTCAAGTCTAGAAGAATGTAAACCATAGGTATATAAGTTAATTTGAGTAAAAAACATGTAGAAGAGAACTCAATTTTGTAATCTGAGTAAGTAGAGGAAAGTCGTGTATTTTCTGAGAGAGATGTTGAGGAAAAACTTCTGAGTCTGAGAGAGTTTTCCATGGCTATGAGCAAAATTAGGCCAAGCCATTTTGTACACATCTTCTCTGATAATCAACACATGTTTGTGTAGAAGGATTGAGTCTAATTCCTCTTGTACATTGAGCTCTAAGTCATTTCATATGACTATGTAAGGTAGTTGACAGTTACGACTTTTCTGGCGCACATTTGTCTGAACTTCTTAAGGTCAGATCTCGAAGCACACTGTAAAGTTTTTAGTAACTGATAGCTCATTTTAAAGCTACTATCCTCAGCTACATTTGGTCAAAAGATCTTTAAGAAACGGGACGCATACTCAGAGAAATCAGCTTAACAGTGAAGGTATGTCAAATCGATGAAGTCAATTTTCAGTTTTCAGACATAGTGGAAAGGTTGAAGCAAAATCAGAAGATTTTGAAGTTATTACTTGAAAGTTTTGTTTGTTATGTCTTGCTTAACATTAGCAAGAACTTCTCTTAGCAAGTGATCAAAAGATTTTGCAAAGATTGAGCTAATACAGGTCAGATTGAAGAATTGAAGAAAAGGCGCAGATTTCTGTGAAGTGAAATTTTGATTTTCACTAAGTTCAGAGTTGAAGGTTCAAAATTTGAGTATTACTAAGCTAATGATGGTTATAGAGGTCTTCTAATACCACATTAGTTTGGTTCTTGTGGTGTTTCACACACCAGCAAGTGGTATCAGAGCAGATAAGGTCCTCGAGAGTAAAGGAAGAGCAGATACAAGAAGATTTGAAGAGTTCTTTATCAAAGAGGGTGGAAGCTGAGGTGTTCAACAAACAAAAGTCATTAGAAGGTTATTTTGAAGTTGCTCCCAAGGGTAAAGATCTACAAAAGGTATCATTCTTTAACTTTATACTTACAGGTTGAAGCAGAAGCAAGGATACTATGGCAGATCATGTGTCCATTGACAAATTGGACAGAGATAACTATCCTGCTTGGGTAATGAGGATGGAAGCCTTACTTATGAGTAAGGACCTAATGATATATGTGACAGGTGAAGAAGAGAAGCCTAAATTTGAAGATGAAAGTCATCCAAGAAAGGAAGAGCTAGAAGCTTTGAAGCTATGGCAGAAGAGAGATGCAAGTGCTAGAGCTTATATATATAACACTATTATAGATCATTTGTTGCCACACATCAGAGGGTTAGAAACAGCTGAAGACATTTGGAATGCTTTGGAAGATCACTTCCAAAACACTACTAAAGCTAGGAAAGCTAGCTTATGGTCAGAGTTCACCACATTCAAGAAAAAGCAAAATCAGAGCATTAGTGATTATGTCACTAAGATGAAGGACTTGGCAGATAGCCTTGGATCCATTGATGAGGATATTGAAGATCATAGGTTGATAGCACAATTACTTGCAGGGTTAAGAGGTGAGGAGAGATGGAAGCCCTTTGTACTTTCAACAGAACTCTCATTAAACCATTATGTGCCAGAATTAAATCAATTACTTGGATTGATGCTCACATTTGAGCAAGACTTGAAGTCAGATGGAGACAAAGGTCAAAGTTCTGCAATGTACATGAAGAATAAAAAGAAAGGAGATAAAGGCAAAGCAAAGGATGAAGAAGAGTCAACAACTCAAGCAAATTATGCAAGAGGAAGAGGTTTTGGCATAGGTAAAGGTCGAGGAAATGGAAGAGGTAGAGGTAATCAGAACAATAACAAGAAGACATGTTGGATTTGTGGATTGAGCAATCATCTAGCTTATGATTGTTGGCATAATCAACAAGGATCAAGCCAAAATCAGAACAACAATGGCAGAGGAAGAGGTGGAAGGTTTCAGAATCAATTTCAAAGAGGAAGACAGAATTCAAGAGGAAATTTTGGTAGAGGTGGTGGAAGAAATTGGAATCAGAACCAATCATACAACACCACATATTACAATTATGCAAATGATACACAGAATGACAACCATACAACATTGATGATGAATTCAATAAGTTCATCAGAGAAGGAGGATCTCAAGGTATTTTATATTGACTCTGGTTGTTCAAATCATTTGTCAGGTAATATAGAATTATTGTCAGAATTGGAAGAAGGCAATTCAAGTCATACAGTTCAAACAGGTGATAATACAAAACATAATGTGCATTCAATTGGAAAAGTGAAGTGCAGGAGTGGAGCTGATTTATTAACAAATGTTTTGTATGTTCCAACAATACCAAAGAATCTGATTAGTGTTGGACAAATAGTGGAGAAAGGTTTTCAAGTCAGATTTACAAATGAAGGGGTATTTGTTGAAGATCCAGAGGATGCATACAAACCCATTGTTTGTGGTAAGAAGGAAGGTAGACTTTTTACTCTCAAAGTACAAGGAAATGTTGGTCAAGCCCTAATCACACATGGTGATGAAGTAATTACAGAGTTAGATCTTTGGCATAAGAGGTTGGGACACTTCAATGAAAGAGGAATCAAAACTATGGTGGAGAATCAATCTGTAATAGGGCTACCAAATGTGAAGAATCAACATATGATATACAAGTGTGAAGCTTGTCAGATGGGAAAAGCACATAGATTACCATTTCAGAAGAAAGGTTTCAAGCATGATGGTTTACTTGAACTCATACATACAGATGTATGGGGACCAACAAAAGAAGGTTCAATAAATGGATCTAGGTATTATGTTTTGTTTATTGATGATGCTACAAGGTGGATAACCCTTTATGTTCTAAAAGAAAGATCAGAAGTATTTGGAGCTTTCAAACATTTTCATGCTTATGCAGAAAGAGTTACAGGTCAAAAACTCGAGAGGTTAAGGTCTGATGGAGGGGGAGAATATTTCTCCCAAGAGTTTAATGACTATCTTTGGAATGCAGGTATCAAGAGAGAAATAACTTGCAGGTATACACCTCAACATAATGGGGTGGCAGAAAGGAGAAATAGAACATTGGTTGAATTTGCAAGAGCAATGTTAAAGGAAAAGAATTGCCCTAATTATCTTTGGGCTGAGGCTGTAAATACAGCTACATATCTTGTTAATAGGCTACCATGTGGAGTTTTGAATGGTATGACCCCCTATGAAGCTTGGTGGGGTAAGAAACCAACACTTGACCATTGTAAAGTGTTTGGATCAATTGCTTATGCTTATGTGCCATCACAACTCAGACATAAGCTTGAACCAAAGGCAGAAAAATATGTGTTTATTGGGTATGATGAAAAGCAAATGGGTTATAGGCTATGGAGTCCTTTAACTAAACATTTTATTGTTTCCAGAGATGTGACTTTTGATGAACAGAAGAGTTGGTATGCAGATAAAGATTGTGACCTTGAAACATTTGAAGAAGAGATAAGAAGGAATGCAAAAGGTAAGTCACATATGCAGATAGATGGAGATGAAGAACATATGCAAGCAAGCACATCAAGAGTTGGATTATATAGAAGGAATGAAGATGGACCAATATTTGATGAAGAATTACATCCAGATATACATGAAGAGTGTGAACCAAGAAGGTCAACCAGAATGAGAAAGCAACCTACAAGGTATTCTTATGATACTTCTTACTTGACTCAGAAAAATTATGCTTACATGGTTAAGGAAGATGAAGAACCTCAAAGCTATGATGAAGCAAAGGGTAAGAGACAATGGGAAGTAGCAATGAAGGAAGAGTTTGATGCACTTGAAGAAAACAAAACTTGGGAACTTGTTCCAAAACCTAATGGTAAGAAAGTGATTGGAAATAAATGGGTTTACAAAATCAAGAAGCATGCAGATGGAACTATAGCCAGATACAAAGCCAGATTGGTGGTTAAAGGCTATGCTCAAACTTTTGGCATAGATTATGATGAGACATTCAGTCCTGTGGCAAAGATGTCAACCATAAGGACAATCATTGCCATTGCAGCATCAAAAGGATGGACATTGAGTCAATTGGACATTAAGAATGCATTTTCGAATGGATATATATCAGATGAGGTTTACATGGAGCAACCTCAAGGGTTTGCAGATCATAAGTTTCCAAATTATGTTTGCAGGTTGAGAAGAGCACTTTATGGTTTGAAGCAAGCTCCAAGAGCTTGGAATTATAGACTTGTAAAGTATCTTAATGATCTTGGATATCAAAGTTCAAAGGCAGATGCAAGTTTACTTATCAAAAGAACAGATGAAGGTATGATCTACATTTGTATCTATGTAGATGATATTATAATTACAGGTACCTCAAATGAAGGAATCAAGGAGGTGAAGAAGCTACTTGAGAAGGAATTCAAGATAAGTGATCTAGGAAAATTGTCATATTTTCTTGGAATGGAAATCACTTATGCAGAACATGGCATATATGTATCACAAGAAAGGTATCTTTTGAATCTTCTAAAGAAGTTTAACATGGAGAATTGCAGAGAGGCATCTACACCACTAGAGGTCAATCATAAACTCAGTAGATATGATGGTGCAGAGTTCAAAGACATGAGGAAGTATCAATCTTTAGTGGGAAGTTTAATTTATGCTACACTAACAAGGCCTGATCTTAGTTATGCAGTTGGTGTCCTTTCTCAATTCATGCATTGTCCAAAGGATCCACATTGGATTGCAGGACAAAGAGTTCTTAGATATGTCAAAGGAACTTTGAAAGAAGGATTGTATTATCCTTTTACATCAGATATAAGGTTGAGAGCCTATAGTGATTCAGATTGGGCAGGAAGTCAAGATGATAGAAGGTCTACCCATGGCTACATGATATACATTGGAGATAAGCTTGTGAGTTGGTGTTCAAAGAAACAACACACAGTGGCTTTATCATCAACAGAAGCTGAATACAAAGGACTTGTGGAAGCAGCAAAAGAAGTAATATGGATGCAGACATTATTCAAAAGCTTGGGAATTGATCAAGGTATACCCATCATTCATGGAGATAACATGAGTTCATTATATCTTGCAGCAAATCCTGTATTTCATGCAAGGACAAAGCACATAGAAATACAGTATCATTTTCTCAGAGAAAAGGTAATGGAGAAAGAGATTGAAGTGGTGTACACTTCTACAAAAGATCAGATTGCAGATATTATGACAAAAAGCTTGGATGGAGTGAAGACAAGTAGGTTCAAGGAGATGGCAGGAATAAAAGAGAAGAATACTATGTGAAGAAGTCAAATTATGCTAATTAGTGATTGAGGGGGAGCTGTTGGGGCTTCACTCACTAATTAGGCATGGATATATGAAGACATATGAAGACATATGATGGAGGAAAGAAGAAGTGAAGAAAAGACCTACAGAAAATCAAGCCTAAGTGAAGGGACAATTTCACTATTGTAAATTAGTGCAAAATTAGGGTCTAGTTTTTTCATTTGATCTTCAGAACTTACGAGTTCAAGTCTAGAAGAATGTAAACCATAGGTATATAAGTTAATTTGAGTAAAAAACATGTAGAAGAGAACTCAATTTTGTAATCTGAGTAAGTAGAGGAAAGTCGTGTATTTTCTGAGAGAGATGTTGAGGAAAAACTTCTGAGTCTGAGAGAGTTTTCCATGGCTATGAGCAAAATTAGGCCAAGCCATTTTGTACACATCTTCTCTGATAATCAACACATGTTTGTGTAGAAGGATTGAGTCTAATTCCTCTTGTACATTGAGCTCTAAGTCATTTCATATGACTATGTAAGGTAGTTGACAGTTACGACTTTTCTGGCGCACATTTGTCTGAACTTCTTAAGGTCAGATCTCGAAGCACACTGTAAAGTTTTTAGTAAGTGATAGCTCATTTTAAAGCTACTATCCTCAGCTACATTTGGTCAAAAGATCTTTAAGAAACGGGACGCATACTCAGAGAAATCAGCTTAACAGTGAAGGTATGTCAAATCGATGAAGTCAATTTTCAGTTTTCAGACATAGTGGAAAGGTTGAAGCAAAATCAGAAGATTTTGAAGTTATTACTTGAAAGTTTTGTTTGTTATGTCTGCTTAACATTAGCAAGAACTTCTCTTAGCAAGTGATCAAAAGATTTTGCAAAGATTGAGCTAATACAGGTCAGATTGAAGAATTGAAGAAAAGGCGCAGATTTCTGTGAAGTGAAATTTTGATTTTCACTAAGTTCAGAGTTGAAGGTTCAAAATTTGAGTATTACTAAGCTAATGATGGTTATAGAGGTCTTCTAATACCACATTAGTTTGGTTCTTGTGGTGTTTCACACACCAACACTTAACTGTGTGCCAATGCTTGACACCTGGGTAATGCATAAACCGGCTCATCTATGAGACAACAAACTCAATATCTGGCCGAGTAATGCATATGTAAATCAAGCATCCAATAGCCTGATGATAAAGAACAACATCAAATGCATCTCCAGCATCATGAAGACTCAATTGTAAACCTATCTCCATAGGAGTGGCAATAGGCTTACAGTATTCAAGGCCAAAGCGTTGCAATAATGTGTCAATATATTTTGTTTGACACAAAGCCATTCCACCATCAACTTGCATACACTGAGTGCCCAACTAGTGATGCAGATGCCCCAAATTAGACATCTCAAATGAGGCATGTAAATCAGCCTTGAAATTTGCAATATGCTTCTCACGAGGACCAGTGAGAAGCATGTCATCAACATACACCACAATGATCAGAAGCACATCATTAGTGTTGGGCGATTATCTTTCGCTTAGATATCGCTTGTGATGGTCGTCGCGGCAAAGGCTTGAACCTTGTCAGCCTGCGGAAATTGCTGCGCCGCCGAATAGAGAGCTAAGCTAGAGTGATATAGAACACCTCTGTAATCAACAATAGCTTAGCAGGATTACTATCGCTTAGCTGTGTTAAACTGCGACTTAAAATCCACCGGAACTTCACCGGACTGTCACTGAAACGTCACCGAAATGTTATCGGAATTTCACTAGAATGAACTTTGATTCTGCTCGTGATTACTTCAAATGAATTTATGCGAAGTAAGGAAGTGATTCGTGAGCTTCCTTCACTGAATGAACTTCTTCTTGAAGTTTAGGAAAAATTCACAGTTCTAAAGTGCCACTTTCCGGTTAGACTTTGTACTGTGTGTACATATCCATTCCACCAGAAACTGTGATCAGCTTAAAGTAGAGACGTCTAGCTACAAGATGAGCTATCTCTCATACAAAGCTTCAAATTCTACTGTGAGATATACTTCGTTGTTCTACCGGAAAACTCGCTTCCTGAGAAAACTATCAACTGACAGAAAATGCGTTTACTGAGATATCTTTGACCGAGACATTCATTTACTGAGAGAGTACCGAAGGACACGTTTAGTAACAAAATGTAACTGTTAATGGTTAACGAACGTTCTACCGTAACACGAAAAGAAAACTCAGATTCTTCACATGCGAACAGTGCGACATGTGTTTTCTATTAGAGAAGATGTGTACAAATTAGCTTGGCCTCTTCTTACTCAAGCTGTAGAAACTCTCCTACACTGAGTAGTTTCTTATTACCATCCCTCTCAGATGAATACCTGACATTCCAGGTTTCTGTTATTCATCTGTACATACGCGATCTATGGCGTCTTCTGAGAACTTCTCACTCTACATATGCTATCTCTCTTCTATATCATCATCATCTCGTTCTCAGCATCATCGACATTATCAGCATCATCGGAGTCCTTCAATCCTTGGTATATATATACACTTTTCTTCTACGCTCTTCCACGCTCCTATTCTTTTAATTCACGTTATGTGAGCATTATGCGCACACCACAGTTTATTGCTCTGTTACTCTGATACTCTGTTTATGCGCACACCGCGTACTGACTTCGCACATTGTACAACTGAGGCTTTTGATTTTCTGAAGATTCTGTTTCTTTTTGTCTTCCTTTTTTTTATGTCCGTTTGTCAAATTCGTGAGTGTTTCCTCAATAGCTCCCCCTCAATCACTAATTTGACTTCTTCCGGTCTTTCATATATCTTTCTTTCTTTTATTCCTGCCATCTCTTTGAATCTGCTTGTCTTCGTTCCATCCAAGCTTTTTGCCAAGATATCTGCTATCTGATCTTTCGTAGGAGTGTAGACTATTTCTATCTCCTTCTCCATTACCTTTTTCCTCAGGAAATGATACTGAATTTCTATGTGCTTTGTTCTTGTGTGAAACACCAGATTTGCTACAAGATATAGAGAGCTCATATTGTCTCCATGTATGATTGGTATACCTTGATCAATACCCATGCTTTTGAGCAAGGTCTGCATCCATATTACTTCTTTCGCTGCTTCTACAAGTCCTTTGTATTCGGCTTCTGTTGACGATAACGCTACTGTATGTTGTTTCTTTGAGCACAAACTTACTAGCTTATCTCCTAGGTATATCATATACCCGTGTGTTGATCTTCTGTCATCTTGACTTCCTGCCCAGTCTGAGTCACTGAATGCTCTCAGCTTTATATCTGATGTAAAAGGATAATATAATCCTTCCTTTATAGTTCTTTTGATGTATCTAAGAACTCTTTGTCCTGCAACCCAATGTTGATCTGTCGGACAATGCATAAACTGTGAAAGAACTCCCACTGGATAGCTGAGATCCGGTCTTGTTAGCGTAGCGTAAATTAAGCTTCCTACTAACGACTGATACCTCTTCATATCTTTGAACTCTGCACCACTGTATCTGTTGAGTTTATGATTTACTTCAAGCGGTGTTGAAGCTTCTCTGCAATTCTCCATATTGAACTTCTTCAGCAAGTTTAGGAGATACCCTTTTTGCGTAACATATACACCATGATCTGTATATGTGATTTCCATACCTAGAAAGTACGATAACTTTCCCAGGTCACTGATCTTGAATTCCTTTTCGAGCAGTTTCTTCACCTCTGTGATTCCTGCATCTGAGGTACCTGTAATTATTATGTCATCTACATAAATGCAAATATAGATCATTCCTTCTTCTGTTCTTTTGATGAGTAGACTTGCATCTGCCTTCGAACTTTGGTATCCAAGTTCATTGAGATACTTCACAAGTCTGTAGTTCCAAGCTCTTGGAGCTTGCTTCAGTCCATAAAGTGCTTTTCTTAGTCTGCACACATGTTCTGGGTATCTGGAATTTACAAAACCTTTCGGTTGTTCCATGTAGACTTCGTCTGATATATATCCATTCAGGAATGCATGCTTTATATCTAGTTGACGTAGCTTCCATCCTTTCGATGCTGCTATAGCAATCACTGTCCTTATGGTTGACATCTTTGCCACCGGACTGAACGTCTCGTCATAGTCTATGCCATGCGTCTGAGCATAGCCCTTGATAACCAGTCTCGCTTTATGTCTAGCTATCCTTCCATCTGCAAGTTTCTTAACTTTGAAAACCCATTTATTTCCGATTACTTTCTTAACATTTGGTTTAGGAACAAGCTTCCATGTCTTGTTTTCTTCCAGTGCACTGAATTCTTCTTCCATTGCTTCTTGCCATTGCTTCTTGCCTTTAGCTTCATCATAGTTCTGAGGTTCATCATCATCTTTGACCATATATGCATAATCTTTCTGAGTTATATACGATGTATCATACGAGTACCTTTACGGTTGTCTTCTTACTCTGTTTGACCTTCTTAGCTCATATTCTTCGTGTGCATCTGAATACATTTCTTCATCTTCGTTTCTCATACCTGATCAGGTCCTGGACGTACTTGCCTGCGTATAATCTTCATCTTTATTGACCTGCACGATTGATTTACCTTTCTCTTTTCTTTTTATCTCTTCTTCAAATTCTTCAGCTGTATGACTCTGATCTGCATACCAGCTTTTCTATTCATCAAATGTTACATCTCTGGAAACAGTAAATTGTTTGGTTAGAGGACTCCATAATTTATAACCCATCTGCTTTTCATCATATCCGATGAACACATATTTCTCTGCTTTCGGTTCAAGCTTATGTCTTAGTTGTGATGGTACATAAGCATACGCTACTCATCCAAACACTTTACAATGATCAAGTGTTGGCTTCTTCCCCCACCAGGCTTCATACGGGGTCATTCCGTCTAAGGCTGTATATGGTAACCTGTTTACCAAGTATGTGGTTGTATTTACGGCTTCAACCCAAAGATAATCTGGACAATTCTTTTCTTTCAGCATAGCTCGTGCAAACTCGACTAGAGTTCGGTTCCTTCTTTCTGCTACACCGTTTTGTTGTGGTGTATATCTGCAGGTTATTTCTCTCTTAATACCTGCGTTCCAAAGGTAATCATTGAATTCTTGGGAGAAGTATTCTCCCCCTCCATCAGATCTCAGTCTTTTAAGCTTTTGACCTGTGAGTCTTTCAACATATGTATGAAAATGTCTGAAGGCTCCAAACACTTCTCATTTCTCCTTCAAAACATAAAGAGTTATCCATCTTGTTGCATCATCAATGAATAAGACATAGTACCTCGATCCGCTGATTGATCCTTCTTTTGTTGGTCCCCATGCATCTGTATGTATGAGTTCTAGCACACCATCATGTTTGAATCCTTTCTTCTGGAAAGGTAACCTGTGGGCTTTTCCCATCTGACAAGCTTCGCATTTGTGAATCATATGTTGGTTCTGTACGTTCGGTAATCCCAGTACAGACCCATTCGCTATCATAGCTTTGATTCCTTTTTCATTGAAATGACCTAATCTCTTGTGCCAGAGATCAAGTTCTGTAATCACCTTTTCATCATATGTGAGCAACGCTTGGCCAATGTTCCCTTGTACTCTTAAAGTAAAGAGTCCTCCTTCTTTCTTACCAGAGACGATCTGATTATATCCGTTCTCGGGATCTTCTACAAATACTCCTTTGTTTGTAAATCTGACGTGAAATCCTTTCTCAACTATCTGTCCCACACTAATCAGATTTTTTGGTATTGTCGGAACATACAAAACATTGGTTAGCAAATCTGCTCCACTCTTACACTTCACTTTTCCAATTGAATGTACGCTATGTCTTGTATTGTCACTTGTTTGAATAGTATGACTCGAACTTCCTTTTTCTAGTTCTGACATTAGTTCTATGTTTCCTGACAAGTGATTAGAACATCCAAAGTCAATGTAAAATACCTTTAGGTCTTCGTTATCAGATGTGCTGATTGAGTTCATCATCAATGATGTATGATTTTCATTCTGAGTGTAATTTGCGTAGTTGTTGTAGGTGGTGTTGTAGGATTGGCCCTGTCCCCAATTTCTCATTCCACCTCTACCGTAGCTTCCTCTTTGATTCTGTCTTCCCCTTTGGAAGTTACCTTGATATCTTCCGCTTCTGCCTCTGCTATTACTGTTCTGATTTTGATTTGATCCCTGTTGGTTGTGCCAACAGTCATGCGCCAGATGATTACTTAGTCCACAAATCCAGCAAGCTTTCTTGTTGGTGTTCTGGCTACTTCTTCCTCTTCCAAAACTTCTTGTTTTTCCTCTGTCGGTGCTTTTACCTCTTGCATAATTAGCCTGAGAGTTTGATTCCTCTTCATCTTTTGTCTTACCTTTATCTCCTTTCTTTTTGTTCTTCACGTACATTGCAGAGCTTTGTCCTTTATCTCCATCTCCCTTCAGATCTTGTTGCTCATATGTGAGCATCAAACCAAGCAACTGATTTAAATCTGGTACAAAGTGATTTAAGGAAAGTTCAGTTGAGAGTACAAAAGGTTTCAACCTTTCATCTCCTCTTAAACCTGTGAGCAGTTGCGCTATCAGTCTGTGATTTTCGACATCTTCTTTTATGGATCCAAGACTATCTGCTAGATCCTTCATTTTAGTGACGTAGTCATTGATGCTTTGACTCAGCTTCTTTTTGAACGTTGTGAACTCGGACCATAAGCTAGCCTTTCTAGTTTTCGTAGTATTTTGGAAGTGGTCTTCCAATGCGCTCCATATGTCCTCCGCTTTCTCTAGCCCTCTAATGTGCGGTAGTAGATGATCTAAAACAGTGTTGTAAATGTAGGCTCTTGCCGTTGCATCTTTCTTCTGCCACAACTTCAAAGCTTCTAACTCTTCTTTTTCCGGTTGGCTATCATCTTCGAAGGTCGGCTTCTTTTCTTCTCTGGTCACATACATCATTAAGTCCTTACTCATAAGTAAGGCTTCCATACGCATTAACCACACGGGATAATTATCTCTGTCCAGCTTATCAATTTGGACATGATCTGCCATGATCTTCTTGTTTGCTTTAGGTTGCCTTTGAGAGTCTTTTGGCTCTGATGCCGCTCGTGGGACTAACCTGCTCTGATACCACTTGTTGGGCGATTATCTTTCGCTCAGATATCGCTTGTGATGGTCGTCGCGGCAAAGGCTTGAACCTTGTCAGCCTGCGGAAATTGCCGCGCCACCGAATAGAGAGCTAAGCTAGAGTGATATAGAACACCTCTGTAATCAACAGTAGCTTAGCAGGATTACTGTCGCTTAGCTGTGTTAAACTGCGACTTAAAATCCACCGGAACTTCACCGGACTATCACTGGAATGTCACCGAAATGTTACCGGAATTTCACCAGAATGAACTGATTCTGCTCGTGATTACTTCAAATGAATTTATGCGAAGTAAGGAAGTGATTCGTGAGCTTCCTTCACTGAATGAAATTCTTCTTGAAGTTTAGGAAAACTTCACAGTTCTGAAGTGCCACTTTTCGGTTAGACTTTGTACTGTGTGTACATATCCATTCCACCGGAAACTGTGATCAGCTTAAAGTAGAGACGTCTAGCTACAAGATGAGCTATCTCTCATACAAAGCTTCGAATTCTACTGCGAGATATACTTCGTTGTTCTACCGGAAAACTCGCTTCCTGAGAAAACTATCAACTAACAGAAAATGCGTTTACTGAGATATCTTTGACCGAGACATTCATTTACTGAGAGAGTGCCGAAGGACACGTTTAGTAACGAACTGTAACTATTAATGGTTAACGAACATTCTACCGTAACACGAAAAGAAAACTCAGATTCTTCACATGCGAACAGTGCGCGCAAACTTCCACATGAACATGTGTTTTCTATTAGAGAAGATGTGTACAAATTAGCTTGGCCTCTTCTTGCTCAAGCTGTAGAAACTCTCCTACACTGAGTAGTTTCTTATTACCATCCCTCTCAGATGAATACCTGACATTCCAGGTTTCTGTTTTTCATCTGTACATACGTGATCTATGGCATCTTCTGAGAACTTCTCACTCTCTCTTCACTCATACGCTATCTCTCTTCTATATCATCATTATCTCGTTCTCAGCATCATCGGCATTATCAGCATCATCGGAGTCCTTCAATCCTTGGTATATATATACACTTTTCTTCTGCGCTCTTCCACGCTCCTATTCTTTAATTCACGTTATGTGAGCATTATGCGCACACCGCGGTTTATTGCTCTGTTACTCTGATACTCTGTTTATGCGCACACCGCGTACTGACTTCGCACACTGTACAACTGAGGCTTTTGATTTTCTGAAGATTCTGTTTCTTTTTGTGTTCCTTTTTTTTATGTCCGTTTGTCAAATTCGTGAGTGTTTCCTCAACAATTAGCACACTTAACATATAAGGTGCTTTCAGTTGGATTGTTCTCAAAACCATGTGCAATCAGATAGGCATGTATCTTTTCATACCAAGCACGTGGTGCTTGCTTTAAACCATATAATGCCTTCTTTAACCTGCACACTTGGTTTTCATGCCCTTTCTACACAAAGCCACAGGGTTGAAAAACATACACTTCTTCATGCAAGTCACCATTCAAAAATGTTGTTTTAATGTCCAACTGATGTACATTCCAACCATGATGAGCTGCAAGTGCACATATGCTACAATCAATAGTCATTCGGCATGTAGGTGCAAATGTCTCATCAAAATCAATGCCTCTTTCTTGTGCATAACCCTTTGCAACAAGCCTAGCCTTATACTTGTCAATTGGTCCATTAGGTTTACGCATCAGCTTGTATACTCACTTACTGCCAATGGCCTTCTTGCTAGGAGGACAGACATAAAGTCTAGGTACAATTCTTCATGATAACATCATATTTAGATTGCATTGTAGCCATCCAATGTTTTGAATTTTGTGCTTCATCAAATGAAACAGGCTCAGTCTCATCACAAAGACTAGATGTAGCCATAGCATAGCAATTGGATGCAAAAAAGACACTATGAAAGCCTGAACGATGTGGAGAATGAGTTCTCCTATGCGCAACGAAAGTGTGTAGTGAACCCTTGTATGTCGAGCACTTGGACAAACATCTGCACCTTAGATAGCTTGCTGCTCTCAATACAAAACTCAAATGGACTTGAGACTTTAGTAAATCAAAGTAGACAAAGAGAGCTTTCTAACAAGCTATAAATGACTTAATTTGGACAAGTTTTGATTAGGAAACACAACTGTCAAAGATGAACTACCTGTCCACACAGGTATGCTGAAGAACTAAGCTTCACTCTCAGACTGATAACTCTCTGAATATATATCCTTTGAAAATTATATATGGTACAGAAATAGTAGACACAAATAGCTTTCCAACAAGATAAAAAACAAGTAATTTGGATGAGTTTTGATCAGGAAACTGAACTCACCAAGATAGACCACCTGCACACATAAGTACACTGTAAAACTGGACTTTACTATCTGACAAATATCTCACAGAATATAAATGATCTCAATGAGATATTTGGGACAGTAAAAGTAGATGCCAAGAGCTTTCCAATAAGAGAAAAATCATGCAATTTGGATATGTTTTGGTTGGGAAACTTAACCAACCAAAATAAACTATGTATCTACACAGGTATACTAAAAAACTGGACTTCACTTTTTCACTGGTATCTCACAAAGTACATAAGCTTTCAAAGAGATATTTGATATGAAAAAAGTAGACAAGATAAGCTTTCCAATGAATGTTTAAATGCACAAAATGGTTACATATGCACTGAGATATGAGCTCTGCAACAGAGCTGTGTACAAACTGACGTGCGACTGGAAGGAGTATAAGGAAAGACAAAATAACAAAATGGCCAGATCCGACTACTGGGAGCTCTTGCCTCTTTCTCTCCTTGTTTTGAATGTGCTCCCACTTCACTTTTATAACCAATGAGCATGTGAAGAAGTTTGTGCCTTCTTCTTAACTCACCACTTTCTCCACTACATGCTACTAACTACAAGGCAAGATATTGTATCTCTTACTCATCATGAATTTTGACTAGACTTTTTCTTTTATTATTTTTTTCTTTTTTCCTTCCACTTTTTCTTTATCTTTATATTTGGTAAATTTATCCAAGCATGGCTCATATGAAAATGAGCTTTTACATTTATCTTCAACACTCCCCCTCAAGCTCATTTGGGAGTTATCTTCATCCATGTCCTTCAAATTTATCGCATCCTTGAAACCTTTGAGTTTAGAAGCATCCAAGAACTTTGTAAACATATCTGCAACTTGCTCTTTGGTTCTGATGATCTTTACCTCCACATCTTTGCTCAGCACCGTCTCCCTTACATAGTGGTAGTGGACCTCTATGTGCTTGCTCCTTGCATGAAACATAGGATTGCGTGCCAAGTAAATACTTGACATGTTATCACCGTATATAGGGATGGTTCCAACTTGCACTCCAAGATCAGCCAAAAGCTTTTTAATCCAGATTGCTTCACATGTGGCAAAAGCTAATCCTCTATATTCAGCCTCCATAGATGAAAGTGCAACAATAGGTTGTTTCTTTGAGCTCCATGTGATAGGTTTGCTTCCTATCATGAACACATAACCTGAGGTTGATCTTCTATCTTCCTTTGAACCTGCCCAATCAGCATCACTAAAGCCTTTGACCTGCAGATCTTCATCAAACTTGTAAAACAAAGCATGATTAACTGTATGCTTTATGTATCTCAACACTCTCTTGGCTGAATTTAAGTGTTCACTTGTTGGGGCTTGCATAAACTGAGAAAGTACACCAACAACATAAGACAAATCAGGTCTTGTAATGTTTGCATAGATCAATGATCCTACAATGCTTCTGTATGTCGTTATATCTTCCAATGGTTCTCCATCATTTGAACAAATCTTTGTATTTGTGTCCATGGGTTGAGTGAGTGGTTTGCATTCACTCATTCCAAATCTGAAAAGAACATCCAACAAGTACTTCTTTTGCATCAAGTAGATGCCACTCTTTCCATAAACAACTTCAATTCCTAAAAAGTATTTCAGCTCTCCAAGATCTGAAATTTTAAACTCCTTACCAAGCTTCCTTTTGATATCTTTAACCCCTGTAACATCATTTCCTGTTATGATGAGATCATCGACGTATATGCAAATATATACCTCATTATTTTCTTCCTTCTTCATGTACAACGAAGGATCTGCACTACTTGGGTTGTATCCACACTTAGTTAGATACTCTACCAATCTCTGATTCCATGCTCTTGGTGCTTGCTTCAAGCCATAAAGTGCCTTCTTCAACCTGCAAACAAAATCTAGATGGTTTTCATCTTCAAATCCAACCGGTTGACTCATGTATACCTCTTCTTGTAGTTCTCCATTGAGAAAGGCATTTTTGATGTCGAGTTGATATAATGGCCATCTCCTTGAAGCACCAATTGCTATTAAGGTTCTGATAGTTCCCATCTTTGCAACGGGGCTGAAAACTTCATCATAATCTATGCCTTGTGTTTGTTTAAATCCTTTGGCAACTAATCTAGCTTTATATCTAGCTAGTGAACCATCAGCATTCCTCTTTACTTTAAACACCCATTTGTTTGGAACATTCTTCATACCTTCTTTCTTTGGCACTAGCTCCCATGTGTGATTATCTTTGAGAGCTTTGATCTCCTCTTTCATAGCTTGCTTCCATTCCTTTTGTGTGCAAGCTTCTTCATATGTCTCAGGCTCTTTGTCTTTGATAACCTGCATCATGTATGCAAAATGTGTCGCCATAAAACTATCATAACTCAACCTTTGAGTTGGATACCTTGTCCTTGAAGATCTTCTTTCATTGCCTTTAGAGAGTTGCTTCTTTAACCTATTTAGCTTTACCATCGGAGTGATTACCTCTTCATATTCTTCTTCACTTGCATCTACCTCACTGTTTGGAGTAGCACTTGCCTCTTTGGCTCTACTATGAGCTGAATTTGGAGACAAAGAATGACTCCCCCTCCATGTTGAACACTCTTCATTTGATGTAGATGCCTCTGGACCTGAAGCCTTTGTGCTTGATTGTTGAACTTCTCTTTGATTTGTTCCTGTATAATCATCACAATCTTCTTCAACAATCTTTTCCTTTCCTTTATCTTCATACCATGGTCTTCGTTCATCAAAGACCACATCTTGCGAGACTCTTATTTCCTTTGTTCTAGGGTTGTAACACTTGTATCCTTTTTGCTCCGTCAAGTAGCCGATGAAAATGCATTTTTCTGACCTTGGTTCCATCTTTGTTCTAACTTCTTGTGGAATGTGAACAAAGCAAACACATCCAAACACTTTGAGGTGTGTAAGATCAGGTTTCTTACCGGAATATACCTCTTCAGGAGTCAAGTGATGTATTCCCGATGTTGTGCACCTATTCATCAACTAAATGGCAGTTGTGGTAGCTTCAGCCCAATACTACAATGGTACCTTCATCTCGTTGAGCATGCATCTTGCAATTTCAGCAATTGCCTATTTTTCCTCTCAGCTACTCCATTTTTTTGTGGTGTATACCTACAAGTGAATTGCCTTTTGATCCCATTCTCTTGTAGAAAATCTGAAAATTCTTTGGAGAAGTATTCTCCTCCACCATCGGACCTTAAGGTTTTGATAAACCTTCCTGTTTCCTTTTCAACTTCAACTTTGAATCTTTTGAATATAGAAAACACCTCTGATTTTTGCTTCATACAAAACAGCCATACCTTTCTTGAGTGATCATCAATGAAGGTGACAAAAAATCTATTACCATCCATTGATGCCTCTTGGGTTGGTCCCCATACATTCGTATGTATCAAGTCCAAGACATTTGGAGCCACATAATTGCTCCTCTTGAATGGCTGCCTCGTTTGCTTTCCTAGTTGACAAGCTTCACATAACTCATGTAGTCCAATGCTGTTAAATTTTGGAAGACCTCTTACCACTTCATGTTTGCTCATGTCCTTCAACTTTGGAATGTTGATGTGTCCTATTCTTTTGTGCCATAAGTCGAGCTCTGAAATCTTCTTGTTCCCACATTGAATGTACATGACCTTTCCATGTGGATGTTGGACATCCAAAGTGAACATCCTTCCTTCTCTTCTACCTCGAGCAATGACCTTGAAGCCTTCTTTTGGATTCTTTATGAAGCACCCATTCTCATTGAATATGACATGATAACCCTTCTCTACCATTTGTCCTACTGAAATCAAGTTCTTTGAAATTGTAGGAACATGAAGAACATTAGATAGTACCTTTGCTCTGCTTGTATCTCCAAGCCTTATATCTCCAATGTGTTCAATCATGTGTTGAGTATCATCACCTGTTTCAACACATCCTTTTCCACTTGGTACCTGTAGATTAGTGAACAAACTTCCTTGGCATGACATATGGTTACTACAACCTGAATCAATGTACCATTTTTTGTCATCTTCACAAGAGCTTCTATACTCATGTCTCATTGCAAGTAGTGTGTCCTTGCTTCCTTCACTTGAGGTGCTTGCATAGTTGCTTTGGTTCCTTTGATTGCCTCCATTTGGCCTTCCATTCTTCAGCCAACAATCACTAGCATAGTGTACCACAATGATAGCATGTTATACCTTTATGAAAATTGTAGGAGCTTCGGCCTCTTCCTCTACTTCTACCTCGACCTCTTCCTTGTGTGTTGGCATTTGATGCATCCTTGTTGTCTTCCGAATTGTTTTGATTGTAGTTGGAGTGGTTGTGACCTCTTCCTTTTCCTCTTGAGCCTCCCCTTGAGTTTCTTCCTTTACCTCGACCTGCATATAACATTTGGTAGTGGCTGTCCTTTCCTTTGGGACCACTGAAGCTAAGCTCTTTTGTGACAAGATGAGGGATTAGTTGTTCAAAACCTAGATATACATTTTTCAAGTTAATGGAAGTTATAAAAGGCTTCCATCTTTCTTCTTCTCTCAAGCCATTGAGAGTATAACACACAAGATCTTCGTCTTCAACCGTTGTTCCAATAGAAGCTAAAGCATCGCTTAGCTCCTTAATCTTCAAAGTATATTGAGCTATGGATTGACTCGAACTTTTCTTGATTGTGTTCAACTCATTCTTGAGTTGAAGTTTCCTAGCTTTGGTATTTGTTGAATACATCCTTTCAAGAGCTTCCCAAGCATCGTTAGCTTTCTCTAGATGTTGAATATGACCTACCATGGCATTAGTAATGACTTGCGAAATGAGGAACATGACTCTCCTATTCCTCTCTTCCCATTCTTTTGCTTGCCTCCTTTGGACTTCGGTGGCCATAGCTTGATTGATTTGAGGTTGAGCATCATCGCCGCTCACAATACCCCATAAGCCTTTGCCCATTAGGTAGTTGGTCATTCTAAACTTCCACACAGGATAGTTATCCTTGTCCAACTTCTCTACTTGTTGACCCAAGTCAGCCATTGAAGAGTATCAAAGACTTTGAGAGTTAACTCGAATAGTTATAGTCCTTTGCTCTTGCGTTTGTGAAGCTCCTTCTTGTTTTTTCGCTCCTCTTTTGCTTTGCTTCACCTCCACCTCAAATGATGAAGCTTCAACACCAAGTTTTCTCTAATACTAACTGTGGAGAATGAGTTCTCCTTTGCGCAACGGAAGTGTGTAGTGAACCCTTGTATGTTCAACACTTCGACAAACATCTGCAACTTAGATAGCTTGCTGCTCTCAATACAAAACTCAAATGGACTTGAGACTTTAGCCAATCAAAGTAGACAAAGAGAGTATCTAACAGGCTATAAATGACTTAATTTGCACAAGTTTTGATTAGGAAACACAACTGTCAAAGATGAACTACCTATCCACACAGGTATGCTGAAGAACTGAGCTTCACTCTCAGACTGATAACTCTCTGAATATATATCCTTTGAAAAAGATATTTGGTATAGAGAAAGTAGACACAAATAGATTTCCAACAAGATAAAAAACAAGTAATTTGGATGAGTTTTGATCAGGAAATTCAACTCACCAAGATAGACCACCTGCACACATAAGTACACTGTAAAACTAGACTTTACTATCTAACAGATATCTCACAGAATATAAATGATCTCAATGAGCTATTTGGGACAATGAAAGTAGATGCCAAGAGCTTTCCAACAAGAGACAAATCATGAAATTTGGATATGTTTTGGTTGGGAAACTTAACCGACCAAAATAGACTACCTATCTACATAGGTATACTAAAAAACTGGACTTCACTCTTTCACCGATATCTCACAAAGTACATAATCTTTCAAAGAGATATTTGTTATGCAAAAAGTAGACAAGATAAGCTTTCCAATGAATGTTTAAATTCACAAAATGGTTACATATGCACTGAGATATGAGCTCTACAACTGAGATGTGTACAAACTAACGTGCGGCTGGAAGGAGTCTAAGGAAAGCCAAAATAACAAAATGGCCAGATCCGACTACTGGGAGCTCTTGCCTCTTTCTCTCCTTGTTTTGAATGTGCTCCCACTTCACTTTTATAACCAATGAGCATGTGAATAAGTTTGTGCCTTCTTCTTAACTCACCACTTTCTCCACTACATGCTACTAGCTACAAGGCAAGATATTGTATCTCTTACTCATCATGAATTTTGACTAGACTTTTTCTTTTATTATTTTTTTCTTTTTTCCTTCCACTTTTTCTTTATCTTTATATTTGGTAAATTTATCCAAGCATGGCTCATATGAAAATGAGCTTGTATATTTATTTTCAACAAACGAGTATGATATGATAGAGGTGCATCTAATTTGCTGTCACATAGAGTTTGCACTAGCCATTTTGGCATAGTTTTAGCCTCCTCAATATTGTCTCTCTCATCATCACATGAAACATGCAATGGCTGAAAAGTTTCCTCATTAGGACCAACACTAGACTGTTCATTTGTAAAAAGAGGTAGCAAAGTATCATACATGTCTTTGGAGCTAACAGATGTCTCCTTTGTACATGAAAGTAAGGGCTGAATAACATCTTCCACAAAACAACAACACGATAGTCTTTGCTTTCAGAACTGTACCCAACAAAAATACATTTTACTGCTTTATCATCCAATTTTTTGTAATGTTGTTCAGACACTAATGCATATGCCAGACAACCAAAAACATGTAGATGAGCAACAGATGGTTTGCAACCATGCCAAGCCTCATATGGAGTGATTTACTATAGCGATTTAGTGGGACACTTGTTAAGTACATATGCTGCACATATAACAACCTCAAGCAAGAAACTATGTGGTAAAGCCTGACTCTTGACCATACACCTTGCCATCTCCAGGAGTGACCTACTCTTCCGTTCAACAACTCCATTCTGTTGAGGTGTATAGGGCACTGCACACTGATGTTTTATCCCACGTTCAACTAGAAATGCACTAAAATCAGAATACATATATTCCCCCCCTCGTTCAGAATGGAGGGTGCCCATTTTACATGTGACAGATTTTCAGCAAAAACCAAAAACTATTTGAAGCACATAAAGACTTTGGACTTTGCTTTCAATGGATATACCCATGCATGCCTTGAAAAATCATCAATGAAAGTCACAAAGTAAAGATAATTTCCAAAAAAGAGTGTTTGCATAGGACCACATACATCACAGTGAACAAGCTGCAATTTCTGAGTAGCTCAAACTGAACCATCTTTTGGAAAGGAGGAACATTGCATTTTGCCCAAAATACAACCTTCACATACATGTTTACTTGGTGCCTCAAGTTTGGGCAAAGAGGACACCATTTTGGATTTCTACAAGCATAGCAAACTAGCAAAATTTAGATGATCAAAGCGTGCATGCCAAAGCTTTGCATCTCACATAGCCTAAGAATCATGCATTGCACATGCTGAATCATTTATAGATTTTTCATAGTCTATGAGCTTATACAGACCATGACATAAAATGCCAAAAGCAATAATCATGTCACCATTTGAGAGATCATGAACTGTACACCTGTCATCACCAAATTTCACAACCAAGCCAATCTTGGCTAAAGCCGAAACTAATAACAAATTCTTCTTGATCTCTGGCACAAATAAAGCATCTAACAAAGTGAAAGAACTACCATCAGTGAGAATGATCTTACCAACTCCCATGATAGGATAAGAGGAGTTATTGGTGCATGCAATAGTATTCCCTATAGGGGCAGGCTCGTGTGAAGTGAAGAAACTATGCAACAAAGTAATATGTTTGGTTGCCCCACTATCAAAGTACCAAACATCTGCATCTATTGCAGACATACACTGCTCATGAGACGATGGGTCAAAACTGCAAACAATAGTAAACACCAATTCTTCATTCTTCACTAAATTAGTAGACTCTTTTTTCACTGTGGAGGCCTCTGCAACAACCATTTCAACCTCCTTCTTCTTTGCCTCTTTAGCAACCAGTTTTTGACAGCTCTTAATAACATGATCATTTGCTTTACAATATTTGCAAAACAATTTTGCTTTTCTGATTTCTTCTCATCTTTGTCTTCCTTCTTCGAATGTGCTACATTTGCAGATTTCTGTTTACTATTAGAAGAGATCCATTTATCTTTGCCCTTCTGAATAGCCAAGAAAGCTTGTTCTGCAACATAGAATATGGTAGAATTAGCACATGCTATGTTTGAAGCCTCTCGTTATATAAATTGGAACAACATGGAAAAACCCAAATTACACTTTCAAGGACTACTAGAGAGGTTAGAATACTTGATCAATAGCAACGAGAAGAAGAATCTACATCGGAACCCTCTTGTTCTTGAGACACAGGAAAGGAATGTACCATCCTTGTCTCAAGTACCGAATGCAAAAGATGAAGACAACCTATCTTCCATACACAAATATTCACCCAAATTTTTAAGAGAAATCCAAGAAGAGAAATGGAGAAGAGAGCAAGAAACCCATCCTCCTATTCAAGAAATAGATGACTTGCAAGAACAACTTCCCCAAGACATCCCCTCTATCTATGATGATGTAGAGGAAGAGCATCTGAGTGAACAAATAGATTTTGAATCGAATTCTTTGCAAGAATTACCTCATTTCACAGGACCTTGGGAAGCAAAGTCTATTAGCATGAGAGCACCCACTATAATAGTGAGGGACGAAGAATCAGCAATCTATAGAAACACAGAAGTAATCAAGAACACTAAATTACATTGCCATCTCACTCTAGAGGAGTTGTTAAAGATTAAACCAAAATTGCGAAAGCACATAGCAAACCAATTCCCCGAGCTTGCTATTGCTCCCTTCCAGATACGATCACACGTGAAGGTACCAGAGATACCCAATGAAAGAATTGGAGATGTGAGTGAGGGAGAGGAAGGTTACACCTATCTTCCAATAACCCACAAGGGCTACACCACCAAAGCCATCTTAGATTCAGGGGCCACAGTAGCCATCGCTACCACTGCATTATGGAAATGTTGGGATAAGCTAGCACTAAGACCCACCAAGATGAAGCTACAAATGGCTGATGGACATATTGAGAAGCCATTAGGCTTACTTGAAGGTATATCTCTCACCACTTGCCGTGTGGAGTTTGAACATACTTTTGCCATTTGTGATTTTGGGAAAAATCATGCTTATGAGATGATTTTAGGACGACCATTCATGCGTCAATTGCAAATTGTACAAGATTGGGGAACTAATTCTTCATACTTGCAACATTTGGGAGTAACCACTAAAGTCAATCTTAAAGACTATTCCCATCGAGATGTACCCCCAATATAATGGAACACCATCCATAAGACACAGGAAGAAACAGATTCGGTACACTCATTGGAATCAAACCCCTCATGGTTGCACGAGGATACTCATCTATGGATGTGTAAGGTAGCCAAACAAGAGGAAGAACAATTAGAAGAAAGGACTTTAGGTTCAGAATGACATCCATGAGATCTTAGCTACGATGGACATCACGGTGAATGAAGAACAATAGACCCCTCATTGTGATGAAGACGGATATGACATTTCCATCTTTATGATTGAACCTATTGAGGAAGACTTTATCCTAGAAGAATGCTTGGAAGTGACCCAAGAACCGAACGAGAGTAGTGATGAGGACCTAGAATCCATCATCATGGAACCTTTTTGTTCCACAGAAGAGGAATATCTTTATTTTGTAGAATTCAAAACCCCTGAAGAGGAAACAAAAAGTCAAATGGAGTGACATAAGTCACTCACAGAATATATAGAAAGTAAGCAAAAGAAGAGAAAGAAATCACCCAAGAGAGAAGAAGAACCACTCATGGAAGTACCCAAGAACTTCAAGAAGTATGAAATAGAAGATAGAAGATTCATGGTACGAATGCCTAAAAGAAAAGCCAACGTTGGAGAAGTATATGATAATCGAGAGAAAACCAAAAAAATCATAGCTACCATAGAAGAAGGAGAAGAAAAATGTACATACATAGGGCATGATTTGACGAATGAAGAAGAAGAAGAGTTAATTGCTCGATTGTGAGAATATAGAGATGTGTTCGGTTGGAGTTATAAAGACGTGAAAGGAGTAGAACTAGATATATGTTCCCATAGAATCCCTATGACTCTAGAGGCCAAGCCTGCTAAACAGAAACCATACATATAATGACAACTATGCTGCTAAGATTAAAGAAGAGATAGATCATTTGATAGACACAGGATCCATTTACAAAATCGAGCATACAAAACGGGTATCCCCCATTGTGGTTGTGCCCAAGAAGAATGGAAAATTGCATGTGTGTATTAACCTTAAAAAAGTTAATTCCGCCACTATTAGAGATAGTTATCCTCTTCCTATCTCAGAACACTTATTGGAACGAGTTGCGGGCAAGGAAGTCTATAGCTTTCTTGATGGTTTATCAGGCTATAATCAAGTGCCATTGCTCCAAAAGATCAACACAAGATGACTTTTGCCATAGAATGGGGCATATTTGCATTTCACATGATGCCATTTTGACTGAAAGATGCACACACCACTTTCCAATGACTGATGTGTCATGTTTTTAAGGAATTGTTACGCAAGATTTTGCAAGTTTATGTCGATGATAGATGTACTCATTTGAATATGAGGCAGAAGCATATCCTAGAATTAAGACAAGTATTTGATAAATGTTGAGAATATCAAAGTTTTCTGAACTCAAAAAAGTGTGTTTTCATGGTCAGGCAAGGCAAAATTCTAGGAACATTGTTTCAAAGAACAACATTTTGATGGATGAAGAGAAAGTGAAAGTAATTGCAGACCTACCTAGGCCAAAGAACGTAAAAGAGATACACGCCTTCATGGGTCATTGAGGTTATTACAGATGATTTATACACATGTATGCAATCATAGCAAATCCTCTGTACTCTCTTTTGACCAACTTTGAATGGACATATGAATGTGAGAATTCATTCAATGAACTTAAACGATGCTTATGCTTAGCACATATATTAACAACTCCAGATTGGAGCAAGACATTCCATGTACATGTGGATGCATCCAACTATGCCATAGGATGTGTTTTGGTGCAACCTACAAATGAAGGTAATATAGATCTCCCCATAGCTTAAGTGAGCATATAATTAAATGCAACAGAAAGAAACTACACCACTACGGAGGGAGAAGGATTAGGAATGATCTACGCATAAAGAAATACAGGCATTACTTGTTGGCAAATAAGTTCAAGTTCTTCACGGATCATCAAGCTTTATTGTACTTATTCAATAAGCCTTGTAATACCGGACAACTGATACGATGGTTTCTATTACTGATGGAGTACAACTTTGAAGTAGTAGTCAGGAAGGGAAAGACCCAACTTAGAGCTGACCATCTCTCAAGACTAACCATAGGAGAAGCTCCTCAAGGAATAGCAGATGAACTACTAGATGCATATTTGTTTAACCTCAAAATAGTACCGGAATAGGCTAAGCCGATTGTCCATATTCTCACATTTGGACCCAAGAATCCAAGGGTTAGGATCAGAGAAGGAGAGATTACCAAGGCACAAAGATATCAAATAATAGCAGGAAGTATACATAAATAGGATAATCAAAAGATTCTTGATTCTTTTATAGACAAATCAAAATACTCGAATTGGTTGCAATTAGCACATGTAGGTGCATTAAAACAACATCATTCAAAACATCATACATTGCAGACTGTGCATAGATTAGGAGTATATTGGCCTTCTATGGAAGCACATGTCTATAAGCTATGTAAAGAATGTCTTGTCTGTTGTGAAAGATCATCGGTAGAACATGCTACGTTATATCATATCTCTTTCACACTAGAATGGAGTGAACCTTTAGTGATGTACTTGAGGACGAAAACATTCCCTGAAGGAATGACTTTAGCAAGACAATTAAGTCTAGAGCAGGAAGCTCAAGACTACTCACTTATTGGCAACAACCTATACAAATGAGCAAGAGACGAATACCTAAGGCAGTGTGTTCATGAGGATGATTACTTGAGCTTATTGGAGACTTGCACACCAAGGTGTTGCAGGAGGTCATTTTGGCCTAGATAGGATAATCAAAGCCATATAATTTGTAGGATTATGGTGGACCACTCTTGATGCACATGCCTATGTTAAGAGATGTGACGTGTGCCAAAGAACTCAGTTTCCTACTCGCAGAGATGAAATACCATTGAAACCCATGATGGGAGGATGTGCATTTTCCAAGTGGGGCATAGATTTTATAGGACCCATTAACCCCCCAGCAAAAGGTACTCATGCTGAATACATCATAGTTGCGATAGATTATCTTACCAAATGGGTAAAGGCTAAGGCCACAAAAAAGAATGATGCACACACAACTGCAAAATTATTATTTGAAAATGTTTTTATAAGATATGGACTATCTATAGAGATAGTGAGCGATCGAGGAAATCACTTTCTAAACCAAGTCATTGAATATTTATTATAGGATTTTATGGTGATTGACAAGAAATTTGCACCATATCATCCTCAGGCCAATGGTCAAGCAGAAAGCACTAACAAGATCCTCTATAATGTACTGACAAAACTCGTGAACAACAAACGTTCAAATTGGGACAAATAGTTACATCATGTTGTTTGGGCATATCGAGTGGCCTACAAGACCGTACTCAATGCAACTCCCTTTTAGATGGTTTTTGGTCAAAATGTTGTGCTTCCTTTGGACTTTTTGATACCCACCCTTAAGGTCGCATAAGAACACCAATGGGCCAACCATGAATTATCATCAAGGATAATGGACTTGGAATGATTAGGAGAAACCAGGCTGAAAGTAGCAGCAGGTATATATGCAACAAAGAAGTGACAGAAAGCCTGTTTCAATGCACATGTGAAAGATAAAGGCTTAAAGGAAGGTGATTTAGTCCTAGTGTATACGCTGAAAAAACATGTACATAAATTAGAAAAGTGAGGTTATGGACCTATGATCATTAACAGACTCTCGATAAGTGGAGAGATATACAATTACCCACCCTAGAAGGAGATATAATGCCGAATTACATTAGTGGTTGTAGAATCAATCTTTATAAGGAACCTCTTACTGAGGATATGCTTAGAAGACTCACATTGGCAAAGAAGCGTAAGGATGAAGAAAAGAGAATACGTGCGGAAACTCAGGCAGAAGCTATAGAACACATTAAGTGCATGAAGCTAAGAAGACAAGGACTAGGGAGAGAACACTATAACCATCTGGAAACAACACCTAGATACCCCATGGCCATGTGTCAAGCAAAGTCAATTACTCATCTTAGCATAGTGGATAGGAGACCATTCATTGCAGTCAGGCTAGAGCACGGCAACCCTCGCCACAAGCTCAGGGCTTTAATTGATTTGATGGAGAGTGTTAATCTCCAAAAGAACAAGCTATCCTTGATGTTAGACCACTCTATATCAAGAATAACTTCAGACTCCACTCAATTTTGGAAATCAATTATCAAACTATCAAGAATTGATCAACTGTGGAAAAATTACTTCTCTAGAAAGTCTGCTGAAGATTAATCACTCATTGACTAATCATTCGTGTAAAGTTTTTGATAAAACTTTGTAGAATGTGTCGCCTAGAGGTTGTGCATCTTCTCCAAGTTAAATCACTTCAAATGATTGAGTAGAATGTGAGAAATGACTCAAACACTTTACCTATGTTTGAAACTGCCTCTCTCTAATGACGACTTTGACACCTGTAACTTCTAAGCTATGGTTCTCCCAACTTATAGCCCGTTAGCCATAGATGGCTTACCTCTCAACTTAAATTTTGAGTCCTCATTTGTGTAAAACTTTACACTGTGCACTGAGCACTGTCCATTTCTTTGATCACAAAATCTGCGCCTATTTCAGAAGACACTCAGAACTTTTCACATACAAATGTTCCTATTCAAAATTCTCTCAGCCTGTTTACAATTGGACTCTCAAACTTTAGCCATAGATGGATTAACTATTGACTTAGATGTTTACAAAAGGATTTCTCAAAAGATTAACCACAGAAAGAGAATCAAGAAAAAGATCGATGCGCAATTCTTTGAAAAATTTTCTTCTCATATCTTTTCATACATCTGATGGATGATACATACAATGTTCATCATCTACTCATCTATAGTCTTCTCTATCACTTCTATATCTCTCTCTCGACTATGAGAACTTATATATATATATATATATATATATATATATATATATATATATATATATATATATATATATATATATATATATATATATATATATATACATACAAGTCTAACTCGTCATTCTTTCAAACACATTGAAACATTTACAAGGATAATGTACAAAAGGAAAATTTCTGATTCTATTCTTCTCTTTGAAACTGATCTTCAATCTTCCATTTATCTTTCCACTTCTGGACTTCATGTAATCACTAATTGTTGATTGTTCTGCTCCAATAGCTCCCCCTCAATCATCAATTGTGATTACCTGCATCTTCTTTATCCCTGCCATATCTTTAAACTCTGCAACTTTGGTCCATCCAAACTTTTTGTCATCATATCAGCAAGTTGTTCTTTTGTAGGAGTATGCATGACTTCAATTTCTTTATCAATAACCTTCTCTCTCAAAAAATGATATTGAATTTTAATATGTTTAGTTCTAGCCTGAAACACAGGATTTGCTGCCAAATATAAAGAACTCATATTGTCTCCACAAATGATAGGAATACTCTGAATCACATCAAAACTCTTCATAAGTGTCTTTAGCCATATTACTTCCTTTGTAGCTTCCACCATGCCTTTGTATTCTGCTTCTGTAGATGATAAAGCAACTGTATGTTGCTTCTTAGAACACCATGAGATTATCTTGTCTCCCACATAGCACAAATATCCATGTGTTGATCTTCTATCATCCATATTACCTGCCCAATCTGCATCACTATATATTTTGACTCTTGTATCTGAAGTAAACCCATAGTACAACCCTTCTTTGAGTGTACCCTTGATGTACTTAAGTGCTCTTTGTCCTGCAATCCAATGTTCCTTTCTAGGACAATGCATGAATTGAGATAGAACTCCAACTGCATATGACAAATCAGGTCTTGTTAATGTAGCATAAATCAAGCTACCCACCAAACTCTGATAGAGCTTCATATCTTTGAATTCTTCTCCTCCATATTTATTCAATCTATGATTCACTTCCATTGGAGTTGGTGCTATCCTGCAATCTTCCATTTTAAATTTGGTTAGCAAATTTTTCAGATACCTTTCTTGAGTTACATATACTCCATGTTGAGTATATGAAATCTCCATTCCCAAGAAGAATGACAAATTTCCCAAGTCATTGATTTTGAACTCTTTCTCCATCTGTTTCTTAATCATTTGTATACCTTTGTCATCTGTTCCTGTAAGTATTATGTCATCAACATAAATACAAACATAAATAAATCCATCTTCACTTGCTTTGACTAGCAAGCTACTATCTGCCTTTGATGCTTGAAATCCAAGTTCCTTCAAGAACTTTACAAGCCTATAATTCCATGCCCTTGGGGCCTGCTTGAACCCATACAAAGCTCTCTTGAGCTTACATACATGATTTGGATACACTTGATCTTTGAGCCCTTCTGGTTGCTCCATGTAAACTTCATCTGAAATGTAACCATTCAAAAAAGCATTTTTAACATCTAATTGAGATAATTTCCAACCTTTGCAAGCAGCAATTGCTATGAGTGTTCTGATGGTTATCATTTTTGCCACAGGACTATAAGTCTCATCATAGTCCACTCCATATGTCTGTGCATATCCCTTCACAACAAGTCTGGCTTTGTACCTAGACACACTTCCATCTGCAAACCTTTTTGTTTTGTAAACCCACTTACAACCAATGATTTTCTGGCTATTAGGTTTAGGAACCAGATCCCATGTCTGATTTTCCATCAATGCATCATACTCCTCTTGCATAGCTTCTTCCCAATTCTTCTTCCCTTTGGCTTCATCATATGTAGATGGATCTTCATCTGCTTTTATCATGTAAGCATAATCCTTAGTAGTCAAGAATGAAGTATCATAGCTATACCTTGTAGGTTGCCATTTGTGCCTTGTAGACCTCTTGAGTTCTCCACTTCTTGAGGTTTCTGGTTCATCACACTCTGGATCAAACCTTGGCACTTCTTCACCTTCAACCTGTATTTCATTTTTCTCTTCTTCATCAAATATCTGAACCTTTGTTTTACCTTTCTTCTGATTCATAATTTCTTCAACTTCTGCATACACATTAGATGTACATACCAAGTACTTTGCTCATCAAATGTAACATCCTTGGACACAAGGAATTGTTTTGTAGATGGACTCCACAATCTATAACCCATCTGCTTGTCATCATAACCAATGAATACATACTTCTCTGCTTTAGGCTCCAATTTATGCCTCAATTGAGATGGCACATATGCATATGCCAAGCATCCAAATATTTTACAATGATCCAAAGTAGGTCTCTTACCCCACCAAGCTTCATATGGTGTCATACCCTGCAAAGCTTTACAAGGCAATCTATTAACCAAATATGTGGCTGTATTCATAGCCTCAGTCCACAAATAATTTGGGCAATTCTTCTCTTTCATCATAGATCTTGCAAATTCAACAAGTGTCTTGTTTCTTCTTTCTGCTACCCCATTTTGTTGAGGAGAGTACCTGCAAGTAAGTTCTCTCTTTATACCTGCATTCCACAAGTAATCACTGAACTCATTAGAGAAATACTCTTCCCCTCCATCCGACCTTAACCTCTTCAATTTTTTACTTGTAATTCTCTCTGCATATGCATGATAGTGTTTAAATGTATTAAACACTTCTGATTTGTCTTTGATCACATAGATTGTGATCCACCTGGTAGCATCATCAACATATATAACATAATATCTTGAACCATTTATACTAAAGTCCTTTGAAGGACCCCACACATCTGTATGTACCAATTCAAGTCTTTTTGAATACATAAAACCATGCTTATTGTATGATTGCTTATGAGCCTTACCTAACTGACATGCTTCACATCTGTATGTCATGTGTTGACCTGCAATGTTAGGCAATCCAAGTACTGAACCATTGTTTATCATTTCTTTGATACCTCTCTCATTAAAATGTCCAAGTCTTTTGTGCCAAAGATCCAATTCAGATACCTTCTGCTCTCCATATGTAAACATAGCATGCCCAATATTTCCTTCATAATAAGAGTCGAATCTTCTTTCTGATCTGATGCATAATTGTAGTAGGTGTTATTATAGGATTGACTTTGGAAGTTTCTTCCTCCACCTCTTCCAAAAGAATTCCTACCACCTCTACCTCTGAAGTTTCCTCTCTGAAATCTACCACCTCTTGCTCTTTGATTAAAGTTCTGACTAAAATTACCATTGGTTTGATTATTATGCCAACAATCATGAGATAGATGATTGGTCTTACCACATATCCAACAAGCTCTGAAATTATCTTTGTTATTTCTGCCTCTTCCTCTACTCCTACCATTTCCTCTTCCTCTTAGGAAGTTTGCTTAGCTTGAAGTACCTTCATCTTCACCTAATTGTTGCTTTCCTTTGTTAGCTTTCTTCTTGTCTTTAGAGTACATTGCATGACCTGCACTCTTGTCAACATATCCTTTGATATCATTCTCAAAAGTTAGCATATGTCCTAACAATTGATTCAAATCAGGAGTGAAATGATCTAATGAAAGTTCTGTAGACAAAATAAAAGGCTTCCACTTCTCATCTCCTCTTAGTCCTATGAGAATTTGTCTTCTTCAATATCCTCATCCACTGCACCTAAAGAATCTGCAATGTCCTTCATCTTTGTCACATAATCAAATATTGATTGTGAAGCCTTCTTCTTGAAAGTAGTAAACTCTGCCCATAATGAAGCCTTCCTTGACTTGGTTGTGTTCTGAAAATGCTCTTCCAAAGCATTCCAAATGTCACTTGCACTTTCAAGACCTCTAATGTGAGGTAGCAAGTAGTCATTGACTGTCATATAGATAATGCTCCTAGCTTGAGCATCTCTCTTCATCCAATTCTTCAAATCTGACAATTCCTCCCTAGCTGGAACACTAGGATCTCTAAATTGAGGCTTTTCTTCTTCTCTTGTAATGTAAGCTATCAAGTCTTTGCTCATAAGATGAGCTTCCATCCTCATTGACCATGCAGGATAGTTCTCTCTATCCAATTTCTCAATTTGGAGACTATCTCCCATCCTTTCTTCACCTGTACTATCAAATCTTTAATTCTTATAAGAAATGAATGTACCTTGGCTTCGAATGTTACTCCTTCTGATCCTTTTGACAACCTTAATGTGTCTTCCTTTACTCTTTCTTCACACTTTATCCTTTTGATCCTTCGAGATGTAAAGTTTGTATGTCTACAGCAATCGGAGTCTTCCTTTCCTCAATTTTGATACAACCTGCTCTCATACCACTGATGGAGAGTGTTAATCTCCAAAAGAACAAGCTATCCTTGATGTTAGACCACTCTATATCAAGAATAACTTCAGACTCCACTCAATTTTGGAAATCAATTATCAAACTATCAAGAATTGATCAACTATGGAAAAATTACTTCTCTGGAAAGTCTACTGCAGATTAATCACTCATTGACTAATCATTCGTGTAAAGTTTTTGATAAAACTTTGTAGAATGTGTCCGCTAGAGGTTGCGCACCTTCTCCAAGTTAAATCACTTCAAATGATTGAGTAGAATGTGAGAAATGACTCAAACACTTCACCTATGTTTGAAACTGCCTCTCTGTAATGACGACTTTGACACCTGTAACTTCTAAGCTATGGTTCTCCCAACTTATAGACTGTTTAATCAAATGCTTTTAGCCATAGATGGCTTACCTCTCAACTTAAATTTTGAGTCCTCATTTGTGTAAAACTTTACACTGTGCACTAAGCACTGTTCATTTCTTTGATCACGAAATCTGCACATGTTTCAGAAGACACTCAAAACTTTTCACATACAAATGTTCCTATTCAAAATTCTCTCAGCGTGTTTACAATTGGACTCTCAAACTTTAGCCATAGATGGATTAACTATGGACTTAGATGTGTACAAAAGGATTTCTCAAAAGATTAACCACAGAAAGAGAATCAAGAAAAAGATCGACGCGCAATTCTCTAAAAAATTTTTCTTCTCATATCTTTTCATACATCTGATGGATGATACATACAATGTTCATCATCTACTCATCTATAGTCTTCTCTATCACTTCTATATCTCTCTCTCGACTATGAGAACTTATATATATATATATATATATATATATATATATATATATATATATATATATATATATATATATATATATATATATATATATATATATATATATATATATATATATATATATATATATGAGTCTAACTCATCATTCTTTCAAACACATCGAAACATTTACAAGGATAATGTACAAAAGGAAAATTTCTAATTCTATTCTTCTCTTTGAAACTGATATTCAATCTTCCATTTATCTTTCCACTTCTGGACTTCATGTAATCACTAATTGTTGATTGTTCTGCTCCAACATGATTCAGGTGCTGCGGCTAGTGCAAATAGATGGTCCCATTATAAGGACTCAGGAATAGAAATGCGGTCTATTGAGGCATACCTCATAGGGCTAGGAGGCATGGAAACCCCGTCCATGGGTGAGGTGGACCTTCCTATCCTCATACATGAAGTGACCATGATAGTGAAGCTCCTAGTGTGCCATGATGACGACCTGATAGAACCCCTAATCCTTGGCCAAGATTGGCTATAGGATCACTCAGTGGACCTAAATCTTAGACAAGGCTCCCTACATATTGGAACCTTAGATCAACAACGAGTGACACCGCTTGACTTCCCTAACAACAGTCCACCTGAGGTATGTAACCCTAGCCCCTATGCGATGATTGTGAAGGAGGACTGGAAGATCTTTGACCACATGAGTTAAATTACATCTACACAAACCCATGTGGGCTTGGCAATGGACTAGTGTTTCTCAAGAGAACATCAACAGATTTTCCCTTGGTCTTCTTGCAAACTAGAAGGGGTCACCACCCAACAGATGGGCCAAATGGGGACTATCAGTGGACAAATGGGGACCATCAGTGGTCAGGTGGGTTACATCAGTGGTCATGTGGACTGCATCAATAGCTAAATGGCCACTATTGCCGTCGATGGCCATCCTTCCACACTTACTACGGACTGGCCTAGATCTATGGTACATAATGCCTCACTTCCTAATGGGAAAGTTTCGCAAGTGTTGGAACTCCATTCTTTTCCAAAGCAGAGTGTCAAACATACCTCTCACCCTAAACAACAAAGGAGTCACCCACGATTGAGGAACCCAAACTGATGATAATACCAGATGACACAAAGCAGGCAACAATATCAACAACCCAAAGCAAGTGGCACAAGAGAAGTATGGGTGCCAAAAGGATAGAACACACCAATAGTTTCCAACAATGCATACAATGATAGGAAGAAGTTAGGGAAGAAGTAGAGTCAGCATCCAACATCTCGTTGACCTTCTTCTACAAGTACGAACATTCGACCGATTTGGATCGCCAAGAAGTACCTGAAGAATTGACCCACACCCACGTAGATTTGGGTACCTAAACATTGTATTATAGCTCAAAAATCAAGCCTTGTAATATATATCCCTTTGAAATTTCTTCACCCATCGACACCACAACCACCACTATCACCTTTTGTACCTCCACAGAAGAATACTACCCACTCATCAACCCTTAGGAAATGGGTGCTGAAATGCATCCAAAAGCCACCACATGACCCTTTGTACAACATAACGTCCATATCAACTAACCTTCATCCTTGTAATAATTCACTCACAACTGATCCTTGTATGAATTCACCCACACTAACCCACTGTCACCTATAATGCAAGACTATTTGAAAGCAATGAATACATTATCTAAAGCATGTAGGTGTCTAGTGACCTACATTAGTCTTTGAAAATCATTACATAAACCACTTCACAACACTCGGCTACACGGGTTACACATCGGTTATGGAAAGGGATTGCGGTCTCACCTTATTGGGATCATGATTAATTTCCATACTAATGTGCTAATCTTTTGTAGCAGATCTTCTCCGCATTCATCTCGCTCATCATGCAGACTAAAGGACCTTCTACGGTTGGCCCTAGGGTGCCGATGGTCAATTTTGGCATTTTACTAGCTGAGCCATATCCTACGTTACAGCCACCACAGTTTTAGGGATTATCAGGAACAATGCTGATAGATGATCCTCCTTTGGGATACACTAAAAAAGTGCATAGCAATTCTCATTGGTTCCAAGGTCTAGCAGGACATTTGGGGGATGCATACTTCATCTTTGATGCCATGTTGACTTTTGACAATATTAAGTGGGGCAAGTTTCAATTTTTCTCCAGAGAATTTGAAGCACTTCAAAATTTAGAAGAGTTAAAGCACATTTGGGCGAGAGCGGGTTTTACAGAATATTTCAATGATCCATTGCCCAAACCTGACTTTTATAGATGCTACTACCTGGTAACTACACTTCAGGCCTCCGAGAACAAGGACTTGCTCGAAACTTTCATTCTTCCATCCTCAGTAAATGACCCCCCTTACAAGAAGTTTTATCTTTCCAAAGATCTCATTCGGGTAGCAATTAAGGTCCACGAGACTCACATGCCGACATAGCGTGAAAGTTTTATTCCATAGCTGATGAAGCGTGGTGATGTTTTGAAGTGGGAGGATATTTTGGCCATTACATCGGAACTCTCTAAGCTGTTGCACATATGTATGCAACATTTTGCATTCCCAACTCAGGATTGCTTTACCATCCCATAGAAACACATCTGGTTCGGATTATATCTAGCATGCATTGGGCCCCAAACCATACATCTTGCTAATTGGATTATCGAGTAGTTGTATTTAGCTCAGCAGAGATGGGAAAGAAAACATGTCATCCACAAATGTTGCACCCTTACTAGAATTGTTTACATGTGTTTGGCATATGATTTGCCCATAGAACGCGTGATGATTAGTGAAGAATTAAAAACATTCAAAGGAACTACCAAGAAGGCTAAGAAAGCTAGAAAGGGATGGGCAGACAAATGCATGCGTGGTTCTATCCCATGCTTACATGTTCCAGAGTCCCCATCACCTCAATTGTCCCCAGAACAGTCACCAACAGAACCCCCCACACCTGTATAGCCCATTTGTATAAGCCTTTCACAACCTATTATCACCAAAGGTACTACTAGTGTGGTGACTTATTAAGAAAACCACCATTGATGAACCTACCACTATAGTAGGAGAACTTCCCACCACCATTCGTGGGGAAGCTTGTAATTTCCCTATACCTAACTTGGAGGCAGAACCAACGAATACCACCTTTGATTTTGAAATGCATGATGCTTTCTCTAGTGAATTCCAATTTCCAAAAGGATAATTTTTTTCACAGGAGTATGAACATCCCAATTACCCTAGCAGCCCCCCTGATCAACCACAAGAACAAGTAGTCTCCAGCTCAGAAGATGAGAGAACAAAAACTGACAATGAGGACAGTGATGATGAAGCCAGTCAGGCTAGCCACAACTCTCAAGAGGACATGCAAAATGACGAACAAGAGTAGCAAACTAAAGCTTAAGGTGACACAAGTACCCATAAAGATGACACGTTTGAAGATGGCGCCTACACTTTGGCAATCAAGAATTTATATCATACTATGTAGGCAGTCTGGGCATGCAAACAACTATCCGAAGTAGAAAGTCAAGATATTCTTGAACAAGAACTCGATACTGGAGGTTTCAAAGAAGCTTTCATTCAAGGCTTCAGGGACTTAGTTAAATTAGTTCGGATCAATGAAGCACTCCATGATTTGTAGCAGAAATCACTACCGAAGTTTGACCCACGACACATCCGTTTACTATCCAAGCCAGATGAGTATATTCGTGTACCAACAGATGCCCAATCTTCACACCATGCCAGGGAAGCTTGAGTTATTTCAGAAGACCCTATAGAAGAAGTGATCATAGTCTTCGAATCCCTGCCTCATCCTTCTACTATAACTACCACTACCATCATCGAAGTACCCACCACACCACCTGATCCTCTTTCACCTCCCACCCCTCCAATTTCTCCTCTACACCCCACCTTACCTAGATCATCCATGTATATAGCAAGTGTTGTAGTAGAAGCCTTTGTTGCCTCAACCCCGCAAACTCTCCCGCAACCCTCCAACCTATCCTTCCCCCTCTAGCTCCCACCATTCCTCCCAATCCATTTCCCACTCCATCCTTTCCTTCTTGTCCCATCCCTCCACAGCCTATATTCCCATTTCCCCCCCCAATGACCTTCTTCCCTGTCTCACCTCCCTGCCCAACTACCTTTCCTTTATCCTCCTGTCTCCATGAAGCAATACGCGAAATCCAATCTATCATTTATTCATCCACCTTAGTAAACACTGTATTCACACCCACTCATGCACCCACTACCACACCACTCTTCATAGTCACTGCACTCGACACCATGTCCAGCGACATGAGCATTTCACCACCCACTGCACCATCACTCACCTCATCTATTCCACCACCCCATTTAGGCACGTCCCACTTCTCCACAGTCACCACTGCATCCACCTTCCCATCCCTCTTTCCCCTTACCCTTGCATCAACACCAACACCCAGAGCATCTTCACTCACTCCACCATTAATATTGTCGCCCACGATTGACACCGCTTTTCTGCCAGATGTTTTCTTGCATTACACAAGTTCGAGATGAATTTGCATCTCTCGGGAGCAGCCACCAGACACTACAACAAACAATTACAGATTTACAAGTGCAATTGAACTCTTTACCCATTGAGAATGTCTCCCTTAATGCGTGATATCAAGATCTATGCGAAGCCTACCATACCCTCGAATTAGAAAGCAAACAAAAGATGAAGGAAGCAATTACTAATATCGACAACCTTTTAGGGGCCCAAACAATTAGAAATGTGGCACTCACTCAAAATATGGGACTGCTACAACACCACTTCATAGCGGCCAAGGAAGAAAATCAGCGATTGCAAGAACAAAAGAGAGAAAATCTTGAAGCAGCTTTGGATCAATCGGATGAACCTTTGAGTCACAGTCGCTTTAAAGCAGTACCCTCTGAATCTATGCTGATATTATTAGAAGATCATGTACGACTCTTAGAGGATTATGACAACATGAATGAAGCATATCAGAAGCTACAAAACGACCATAAAGTGCTACTGTTGTGAACACCTGCACAACAACCACCACCAACTCCTGAAGTCACCTCTCTAGAGATTATAGAGGAACTCAATACTTTATGTGCTCAGGTACTTACTCTTCAAGTGCAGATTGCTACTTTCTCTAACCCCCCATGCCAGATTCCCCACTTGAACTCCCAAATGATGAAGAAACTGTGTCTATCCCGGTGGAGGAAACTTATGAAAAGGCCTACAAACCACAACCCATCCCAGGTGGACGTGTCAGAGCCGAAGGCCAAGAAACCTTTGAACTCCATACACCCACATGGATGAAGTCAGTAGAAGAACTTGGAAAGACCCACTCTACATGGGTGGAGGCACAATTACATGCCATGGATATGATAGAGGAACACATATTAAAATCACCTTACTTCACTCATGTGGCCCCTCGAAGGTATATCTCAAGCCATGAGCTTCAATATAAATCGTACTTCATGGTAGAATATCAATTGGCAATAGAAAAGGAGACAAGTAAGAAAGCATCTCATGCCATTCATTTCGAGCCTGAAGACCTGCCATTGGAAGCACAGAAAGGTGAAATCTTTCAACCAACTTGGCATCAAGAGTTGCTACAAAAATATCTAGAGATGATGCACACATGGGTCAAGGCACCATTGTATTTGAAGTACAACCCATGCTGGGGACCTATACCAAGACGCTGCTCCTAGAAAACCGTCACAATTAAAGCTCAAAATAATAATCAGTGCCAAGATTGGCTTAATTATCCTTATTTCACTCCACCACATGGACCCCCTATAGTTGGATACATGATGGCCACGATTCACCATTGGCTCCCTCACTTACACCTCGTGGATGATGTTGCAGCACATATGACTATCAAAATATTTGATATGATGAAGAATGTCTTTAAAATCTTCTGTCGTGTCAAAGCACTACATGTCAACACCGGGGGATTTGAGCATGGTAATCAGCACTTGGCATATGATGCGAGCACTACACCATCGCTCTGAGTGTGTTATGCTTGGCACTGCCGAATCAAGTACTTACTGGCTTGCTATAAGACGACATTTGAAGAGATGTTTACCACCAATTTTTGGGAGTACCATTTGGAGGTTTTTATAAGCATGCCTACACATCTACTTCAGTTATTTGCCTATGAACAACTGGTGTACTCCACACACTACCAACTTCTGCCTCCCAATGAACCTTAGCCCATATACTAGGAAAAACTTGAAGCTGATCTGGCATGAGGTATTCACATCATGGAGCACACCCTCTCTCATGACTTCCTACAAAACTATATCATGCAGACCCCACAACAAATTTCTATCGGGAATGACAGACGTGAGAGGGAGGGGGTATTGGCAGTAGCCAAAGGCACAGACGATGAGGAAGCATGTGAAGGCAGATTACAAAGATTCGTGGAGAGCCAAGCAGTCATTTTTTCTCTAAGAAATATATTTGATAATACTTTTTCAAAACTCCCAACTGTGGTTTTCATCACTCTTGTACCATATGTATTATAGAAGCACACACTTTTGTAATTAGCAGCTCCATTTTGTGCAAGCCAAGGAGTCCCCAAGCTTGAGGACCTTAGGTAGAGCAAGCATACCAATTTTGGCTATTTTTAGATCTTGTTTAGACCTTCAAATAGTGCCTAGAACCTATTTTTTAACTATGCCAAACACTATATGTGAAACCAGTTAAAACTAGTAAAAAAACTATAAATAGAGCTAGAGAGCTCATTTTTGAGGTTAGCTAGTGTAGAATTGTATGAGTTAGTGTGAGCTTGAGCTTGTAAGAGTGATCTTGAGTAATAGAATCTCCTTTCAACCTTCCATTGTGTCTTGCTTATCTCTTTCTTGTGTGTGTGTGTGTGCATCTCTATGCTTCTCACATTCACTCTCACTACATCTCACATTCATGATCTTCATATCACTCCTATCTCTTCCACAGATTGGCATTGAGGAGGTGAAGCTTCTTAACGTTGTGCTTACCATTGTCCTAGAGCAACAACATGTTTCAGACATGATGGTAGGGTTATTTTCTCCAAATTGAACTAACCATGAGATATAGAAAGTCACATGAAATCTAAGGTTCAAGATGATTTCCTTTGCATCCATGATAGGCAGCTCCACTTGGGGATGCTCTTGCTTCCGTATGGTATGTGCAAGAAGATCTTCGATGCATTTTGACTCTTATTTATCTTGAAAGGTAGTTGTTGTCCATTTGGATTTATTTGTTCTCTTAGTTTTATACCTTCTTTGTTGCTAGTGCATCCGTATTACCATTAGATGCTATTGTAATTTATCATGCCTTTTTTCATGTAATTATTGACTCTCTTACTATGTTTTTGCAACTGTCTCTCTTTTTTGACGCCCATTATCTCTCCAAGACATAGATGAGGGTTCCCTCCCATGCAATAGAAGAATCATATTTAACTTTGGCTACCTAAATGCCATAAGCATAATTTGACACATCTAGTGGAATATGTTTATGTTGCAAAAAAGTTGAAATTGGAAGGAATCATAAGGAGTTCATAAGTTTGAGTTAGTAGATAGAAATGGAAGCTTGGAACATGATTCAAATTTTCACTAGGGATGGTTGAAAGGCTTGATAAGGAGGAATCTTGATCCTCAAAGTAGTAAATGTTCATCATTGATAGATTCAATGGTTAAAAAATTCAATGAAGTCATAAATGTGTATAAAAGGGGCTTACCTTCTTAGGAAATCAAGAATGATGAAGTTAGATCTATGTTTAAGGGTGGGGATGCAAATATGTGAAGGAAAATGTCCCTTCTAGCTATGATGTCTCCAATGTGAGTAGTCATATACAAGTAAAGAGGTGCATGAAGTGTGGTCTATTCCTTGCTCTTGGAAGTTTGGAGATCAAGCCTACGATATTTATGTGTGTGTGTCTCTCTCTCTCTTTCACTCCCTCTCTCTCCCGTTCCCTCTTCATTGCCCTCTCTCTGTCTCTATCTTTCTCTCTCTCTCTCTCTCTCTCCCCTCTCCATCTTCCCCCCCCTCTCTCTCTCTCTCTTTCTTTCTTTCTCCCTCCCTCCCTTTATCATTTTGTATATGTGGACTCCCTTAGTCTCCATCTGTGAGCTTTCTTAGTCCACATTCTTTCATTCTAGCAGTTCACCTCGCTCTCTCTCTCTCTCTCTTGCCAATTCATCTCTTTCTATCTCTCTGCCAATTCATCTCTCTCTCCATAGCCCTCTCTCTCTCTCTCCACCTATTTGTTTCTTCCATTCAATGCACTAAGGTAATCTATGTGTGTGTCTGTGTGTGCCTACTATGGCTAGAATATGGGAAAGGCTAATGAAAAAAAGGTTCAACCAATTAACCAACCTTCTATCGATCAAGATGTGTTGATCTTTGTTGAGCAAGATAGTTTGACCTTCATCATCAAATTTTGGTCCAGCTTGGTGAATGTAAATGGTGTGCTAGGGTCTGATACATTTTTCTAAGATTATGCTGTATGTCACATATACACACACATGCACATGCACACACACACACACAGACACACACACAAAGACACAAACACACACACACAATCACACACACACATACACACACACACACACACACACACACACACACACACACACATATATATATATATATATATATATATATATACACACACACCCACACACACACACACTCACACACACAAACATCTCTATGTACAATCACATATATACATACATGTTGGAAATCAAGCTCCAACCTTAGAATCAGAATCACTGATTCACTGGTTCCAAGTCAAGCCTCATAAAGGAAGGAAGGATTGCCAGCTTCATCTGCCAAAAGTTGAATCTAAATCCCCTCCTTTACATCATCTAATTTCACTAATCACACTTAGTTCTTGCGATAGTAGAAACAAGGAGTGATCCCTACTTTTAGGCATCTTTTCAACTTATATATAGTCAAATAACTCATCTAGATGATCAATTTCCACATGTTTGAGTGCATTTATATTGAATACAGGAGGAAAGAAAGCCTCCTACCTGCTGTTAGCTGATATTTAGGTAGTCATATCTCTTCATTTGTTTTTGGAATCATCTAGCTGGTTAGCTCTCACTTGAGACTAGAGTTTCTACTTCATATCCTATCTTATTCTTATCTTTTATGGCTTGTTGGGTTAATAGTGTATTGTTCTAAAGCTAGATTATATCTCTAGTCTATACTCTACATAGCTTGGGAGATCTTGCTTAAATGGAGTGTGGTCACTATCTATGAGTAGTTAAGTTGATTGCTTTTAAGGCACTGATTCTCTAAGTAAGTTTTAGAATTTTGAGCTTGGTAACTTGCATTGGGTGCCCCATTGAGTTTGGATATAATGGATCAAAGCTCTTAGGCTCATAATTCATTGCATTAGAACTATGAGAAAAAAGTATTTTAGTGTGCATAGGTGTGAGATAGTGTACTTATGAGGCCATTCATTCTTATAGTTGCATAAGGGATGTCTTAATCCTTCCCCCATTAGTGCTATGAGAGAAATTATACATCATCCAAAGGACATAAAAGAAGGCTATAAGAAAAAAAGCTCCTAAATTAAAGAGGAGCTTTTGGTTCAACTGTTGTTCAGCAAGAAGATGAAGAGTGTGCTATTTGTTGAAGGTTTAAGACATCAAAGTCATCTAATTGTACACTCTTGGATAACGTATGTAGACATTTTATTTCTTAATACCTCTTGGATCAAGATTCACTTAGAGAAAAGGATCATATTAGAAGATGGAGACCATGACTGAGTACAATACTTAGATTGTGAACTTAGAATATAAAAACTATCCACCTTAGAGGTCTAGATGTGTGGATTTCTCATAAGCAAGAGCACATTGCGAATTACTAGTGGAATTGATGTAGAACCTAGATTGGGAGAAAAACCTACTCATGATCAGCTAAAATTTTAGAGAATGGAATGAAAAACACAATAAGGTTATCTTCATCATATTGTATCACCTTCGAAATGCAATCATATGACACACTAAAAGGTAATACGGTTCTATGGAAGTGTGTGAAACCCTAGAGAGACTATATTGAGCTACAAATAAGGTTAGGAGGATACAATTGATGAATGATTTGAGCAATAAAAGAAAAACACCTAGTAAGAATATAGATGACTTCATTATGAAGGTTAAATAGTTAACTAATGCACTAAGCTACATAGGTTGTCACATAGATGATTATGATAATGTTTTGGACCCTTAATGGCGAGATGGATGATGAGAAGTGGAAAGAGTTTACCACTTTATGGTCATGTAAAAGGAAATATCCCTAATTTCAACAATTTTTGGGCCTTAATGGTCATTGAGGAGGTGAAGAGAACAAGTCATCACTAGGGAAAGAAAAGGAGTAGAATCCATCAGGAGTAAGAGGAAAACTGTCATATCAAAGAAGAAGAAGGCATATAGGAAAATCAGGATGATACAATTAGTCAAGGTACAATGTGAGCAAAAACAACAAAACTTTTGATGCTATGTGTGCGATAGGTATGTCCACTATGCTAGAGATTCATATCCAAGCAACAAAGGAAAAATCAAAATGAACTATTCAAGGTAATTATGAATCGTCTTCTTCCACGCATGAGAATGAAAGTATGTTAGCAATGATGCAGGTGTTTGACTAGAAGACTCAAGGAAGCAATAAAAATTTCTTTCCAAATGTGAAAGTACCATCCAAGAAAGGGAAGGCTAAGGTAGGTGATGACATTGCACATGCCATCACACACATTGGTGAGGTGATTTTAGATGGATCATAGAAAGCTAAATTCTCAAAGGATGTACTTCATGTGACCACTATTACTAAGAATCTAGTATTTATAATCAAATGGTTGAGAGCAATTTGTATGTAAAGTTGAATAAAGAAGGATGATTTTTGGAGAACCCAAAATATGGTTAAAAAATCTTGGCTAGAGAAAATCAATAAGAGAATATTTAGAATGGAAGTGAAGTCAAATTACAACCACAGTATCTACTTCACATTTGAAGCGATAAGGTAGTTGAGGTTGATTTATGGCATGAGGTATGAAGACATCAATGTGAAAAGATTGAAGGACGTGGAAAATAAGAGGTTAGAGAATGTTTTGCCAAGTTTCCATAATCAAGGTTTGAGGAATCTATGTGGAGCTTTCTAATTGGAAAGAAAGAGCAACTACAGGACGTCTCATCCACTAGATAGTATATATATAGATGCATGGGGGACAATAGAGGAGATGTCAATTGGAGGTAGTAGATGCTTTGTATTTTTCATTCATGATTGCAAAAGACTTACTTGGCTTTATTTTACTAGACATACATCAGACGTATTATTTTATTTCAAAAACATCAAAGCCCTAATTGAGAAGGAATGTGACAAGTATATTAGATGTATATGGCTAGATGGAGGGGAGAGTAATTCTCTCATTGATTTCCTCCAAAGCAATGGTATCAAAAGACAAAATACATGCATGTATACATCCCAAAGGAATAGGGTAATAAAAAGGAAGAATAGCCATATAGCAAAATGAGCAAGATATCTGATGAAGGAAATGGGGGTCTTGAACTCTTGTTGGGTAGATGCATCCCCAACATCAATCCACATTATGAACATAGCAGCCACATGAGGTATAAATTATATGTGAAGCTTTTACCAAAGGTAGCTACATGTTACTCACTTAAACGTACCTAGGTGCACATGTAATGTGGTATTTCTAAATGCACTTAGAAGTAAATTGATTGGATGATAGACTAGAAAAGTTTGTATTCATAGGATATGTAATTGAAACAAAATGGATATTGGTGTTAGAATTCTTCTATCAAAGAGTTGAAGATATCAAAGTATTTTTATTTTGATAAGTTATTGCTTTGGTATTCTTCAAATGTATTTGTGTAGGATAGTGCAGATGAAGACCCTAGTCATGATGAAGTACTATTGAGCATGGAGATCAGTGGGACTCAACTTTCAAATGGATCAATTTGTTAACACTATTTTCTTTTTCTGAAAAAAATCCAAAAAATCACAAAACTTCCACAAAATGAATTTGAAAAAACCTTTTAACATACACATTAATTATAATATAAAGGTTAATGAAAAATTAAAGCATATATTAAGCGATTTTTTATATTTACGTTCATAACCTCCCAAGATACCATGCTAATTAATAAGAATAAAAATAATAATCAAATGTGATTTCTTATCTTAGGTCCACTGGGCATGGGTCTTCCCTCCTTTTTGCCATGCCTAGTGATGTCTATGTCAAAGACTCTCTTGCCGTTGGAAATATTCAAGATATTAACATTCTAGGTGCTCCTAGCCCTCTTGTCTTGGAGATATTCTCAAATCACACGAACATGCTTAGGAATATTGATCGTTGTTCTGTAAAATGTAAAATGTTTTCTTGACTGCTTGTCAACATTCTCCTTTAAGGCCTCCAATAATAGTGTGCCCCATTGTATAGTTGACCTTGGTTGTGAAATTATCCATGCACTTGTTCAAGCTTATAGGTTTCCTGCGGGCCTCAACATCACTTTTTCCTATAGATGGACTGTGTAAAGAAATACTTAAGAGAAACCCTTTCACTATAATGTTCATCAAGATTTTGTATCTACCATTATCTTTGTCTTAAAACATTATCTTTTGCCTTGTATTACTTACTTAGTTTCTTGTTGGAAGGCTTCTAAACAATTCATTAATGAGGTTATTATTCTAGCTGGTAGATTCTTGTGGTCGGGGGCGGGGGGTGTGGGGGCAAAACTCTTCAAAGATCCATGAAATCTCTTGGAATACCTTTTGTTTGCCAAAGAAAGAGCGAGGGCTTGGTATTTCATGTCCTTTAAAAATAGAAAAAAATATTTCTACTAAATGGATAGCTAGATCTCTATCTTATATTGATTTTTGGGCCATTCTTCTAGAAAGAAATACTAATCTTTTTGTCCTTGAAAAATGAAGCTTAAACAAACCACAATCTCTGGCACATTATCTATTCCCCTTAGTAATTTAAACATATGGGAAGAGACTTAGTTTGTAACATGATTTGAGCACTTATAAACATTTTATTTTCTAGGAATCCACTTCAACGAGTCAAACCACTAATAAGGCTAAGTGCTCTCTCCATAGAAAAGATCATAAGTGTTTTAAATATGGTTTTATTACATGGAGAGCATTCATGCTTAATGGGGATATGTTAAGAAATGATCACATTCTTTATTTATCTAATTTTTCTTTTGGCTACAAGCAAGTTTTTCTCAATAGAAAATTTATTCCAAAAGAGTCCTTTGCTAAAGCTATCTACAATACATAAGTGAAGCTTGGTGACATTGCCAATAACATGTTAGAAGCTTTCAAATATCAAAGGAGCTCTATGGGGTCCATTATGTCTAAACTTAATAGGAGATGGCACATCAATTAGACTAAACCTTAGTGGCATCACACGTTTGGTTGCATGTGTCATTCCCCTTGAGAGTACAAAACTCCTTGTTTGAGTGTATTATCTTGCATGATGGGCTATGGATAGGCGACAATATCAAAAGATGTGGTGTTGGAAAGGGGTTGTATAAAGTATGTGGGACTAAGGAAAATTGAATTAATCTCTTTATCACTCGTAAAGTGGCCAAAATGTAATCAGACATGGTGCATGAATGCTCTTAGATCATTTCTCAAATCACCCTTGGATACAAAAAAACTATTGTGGAATGCAAACCAAGAGACTTAACATTGATCTTTGGAATGTTTATAAGTTTCAAATATTATGATTCCAATGATGCACCTCTTCATCACAAGGATTAGTTATCTATAATAAAATTTCCCCCTTCCTCTAAGTTAAGAGAGTCCTTATTATCTTGTACTTATCCATTCATTGTAATATAGTTTATTCATTACCTTGATGTTTTCTATTATGCCTTGCTTCTCTATTTAAGTATTTAGATGTATCCATGTCGTGATGCCACTCTATGTAATGGTCCTTTATCAATACGACATTTCTTTTGTTGTTTTCTAAAGGAAAAAAAAAAGAAAAAGTGAGATCCTCAAGTAGAGTATCCGTACATCTTGATTATCATGGCACCATTTATGGGGCCCATGTCTAGGTTTTTACAACTTTTCCAAATCTTTATGGTTGAATAAAAAGTTTTCTATGCGTTATTTTAGAGTTGGTTTTACACCTGTAAATTGCTCGTCTATGTAGCAATTACGTTCAATCCCACTGGATTCACCTCTTGTACTATTAGGACCACCATCAGCCCAAGAGATGACTCTCGTTCCGACCTTATGCCTCTATATATATAGATTTTTGAACCAACAATAACCATAGGATTAACTAAAGTGTACATGTGCATGGGCAATCTCCACCATTACTTTAACATCTTCCACTCGAGTCCAATAGTGGTAGGTCTATTCGACACTAGAGATAAGCCTCTCTAGACTCAAGTTAACTCAGGTTCACTTGAGTTAGAAGGCTCTAGAGATCTTTGTAAAACACCCTATGCACATGCCCCTCATGGGGATTGAATGAAAAACCTCCTCCTTCTCCCCCTTGGGACTTGACCACTAGGCTAAGTGGATTACTTGTTTTACACAACACATGAACATATGCTTAGATTTAATATCAAGATTTTTGGCCTTACATGATAATGACCAAATGATGCCGAATATCAACTTTTTCCAAACTAATTGTATGCTCATGTCCAAAACGTACTTCATAACATTCTTCCTCCCCTTGGGAAGCATTTTCATCCTCAAAATCAGAGCTATATATAACAAGCTATAGGCATACCCTCGAGCCTCATGTTCTAATCTAGAAGATCATGTTTTCATCTTTGTAATGGGATTCACGTCATATTCCAAATAAAAAGAGGGGCTTCTATTGTATAATCCCTACCTGGCTTATTCATAACACAATCCGGCTTTTCACTTCACAAACTTATCCTAGTGCAAACTAGGGAACGACTAATAAGGGTCGATCACAACACATCCCTTGTCAATCCCTTGTTTTTATTATGTGCTATCTAGGTGCTAACATGTGAAATGTTGGATTCAAAATACTAGGACATTTTGGGGCATCATAATTGCATGGATCTTGTAACTAGGGCTTCATAGTTACATGGATCTTGTAACTAGGGCTTCCAAAATACTAGGACATTTTTGGGCATCATAGTTACATGGATCTTGTTGGATTCAAAATACTAGGACATTTTTGGGCATCATAGTTACATGGATCTTGTAACTAGGGCTTCCATATCATTCAAATTTTGGTTGAAAATCAGATTACTAGGCTTGAAAATCATTGACAAAATGTAGGTTTGAGACATACACTTTTGGTAAACTTCACATCAAATTAACCAAATTAAATTGAGAATGAACTTCTCATGAATTAGCCTTTAGCTCTAAGCTCTTGACAATTATCAATCGTATGAGCAATTCCTAATTTTTGTTAACAATAGTGTATTGAATGATGTTTTTATCCCTAAACTTTAGGGTGAATCTAGAACGAGTTACCTCTATATGTCTTATTTTGGAAAAAACTGATTCCAAAATTTAATCCTGTTTAGGATCTTTGTGTCGTATGAGGTAACCCTCATGAGTCATTCATGAGAATATTGCCAGTGCTTTGGCAAAATCTTTTAGTACTTACAATCGCAACTACTTGGACCAACTTTTCCAAGTGTGATAAATACTTGTTCACCAAGCGACAATGATGAAGACTTAGTATTTTATCTGTAACACATCTTCCATTGTCTATGAAGCTCATTGAATTACCCTAGGGATCAGTCTTTTAGAGACTTCCACTCAAAGAAAACCTAAGCATTTGCAAGTAGCCCTATTTTGTTGCCATTCAAACGAGCATGAAAATTGAACGATTGACTTTCAGGGGGCCTACTTTTCCTAAGCAAGACCCCTAATATGTGATACCTAAGTATCAATTTCGGAAAAAAGAGAACTAGCTACTTGAGCTGCAATGTGGCTAGGGGCTTTGCAACTAACTAGTTTGCCATTTCTCTAATTGTCTAACTTGAGTTAGAAAAAGAAGGTAATGATTGGGAAAGTAGATTTGTTCAAATACTTAGCAAAAAAATTAGAAAAAATCCATGCTTCATCATATGCCAATGCATGTTTTTGCATGCAAATGCATGTGACTGCATTCATGTGGTCGCATGTTTGTTCCTTTTCATGCACCAAACTTAGATCAAGCAATTCTTGAGCTTGCTTTGCATAGACCCAAGCATCCATGCACAAACAATCTACTTGCTACCTTTCAAAAAGATATAAACATACATGTTCACAAACTTGAGTGCATCTTATATCTTTTTTTAAGCTAGAAAGAATTTTATGTGCATAAAATAGTCTTTTAAAAGAAGAAATGCACCAACGTTCTTTCATTCCTATGTGGTGATATATAGATGCATGCTTGTGCTTAGTGGGTGTTTCAATATGCTTATACTCTTTCATTTAGCTTTCATTCATTCGCATCAATATTATAAAAAATGATGATTGCTACCAAGCCTCAAAGATAATAAGATGCACTCTACATGAAAGCCAAGAGCAAAAATAAGTATTGAAAACAATCATTAACTTGGAAAATATTTATCTGCTATTTGTGTTGCGTCCGCCAATTGTCCAATGGAAGAGCCATTCTCCATTTTCGTTAGCTTTGGTCCATACTTCATGCTCACATATTTACCCCTCCTCTATATTGCTATATTTAACAATTGTTTGGATGTGTGCATTTCGGATAGCTCCTTCACATCGCACGGAGAAGGCTAAGATTCGAGTCTCTCCCTCACTCTACAAGCCTCAACCTCTTTTATGATGAAGCAAGAGCATGCACATTCAATTTTATTGAGATTAACTGATATCGCCGTTGTTCTAGGGTTCATGGTCTGAACTAGAATTTCACCACCATGTGGTCTCGGGATCAAGACCTAGTAGTTGTAGCAATGGCCACGGCTATTTATGCTTAGACTCAAGAGTTACTTTTATGATGCTAGCATCAATATTTATTTTATTAGAGAATATAACAACTAGAACCAAATTACAGTCGACATCACTGCTAGAGTAGTTACAATATGACATGATAGCGTGAGCTCAGAGTCCTAGACATGGCAAGGTGGAGTTTGCTAAGCAATGCCTTTTTATTTCTCATCAAACAAAAACATGTCTGTGCAATTGAACAATGTCACAAAGTACAATAAACTAATAACGTTCTCGGGAAGTTGCACACACGGCTGGTGGATCAGTCAACCGTTAAATCCCTCGGCACACGCAGGGTGTTTGAGAAAATCTCAGGTACGTTAGGTATATGTATATATATATATATATATATATATATATATATATATATATATATATATATATATATATATATATATATATATATATATATATATGTATGTATGTATGTATATATATATATATATATATATATATATATATATATGTATGTATGTATGTATATATATATATATATATATATATATATTATGTCTAAGGTAAACGAAATTCTAAATTACAGAAAAATCTAAGAAATGTCTAATAGGTAATTGTAACACTTTATACTTCTAAGAACCGTATGGCTGGGCTGCCCTATACCTATCAATAGCTTCTTGAGGAGAAGGTAGAATCAAGGTTTCCTCAGTTATATTTTCTTTTATAATTTCATCTTCTTGGGTTTCTATATGTTGAGGTTGCGTCTCTCTAATTAAGGGTGATGGAAACGAATCTATACTATCTTGAGGGTCAGGAGATGCAATCGAGAATAATGTTAAAAACCTAGAAAGACAATAATCATGAGATACTGATATTAAAGATTCGTGTGTAATAATGTCTTTAAATACTTCTACTTCGACTTCTAAAGTTGCATTACTTTCAGATTCAATTGTATGTTCAGAAGACATCGACAATAAAGATAATGGGAATAGAAATTGAATTAATGCTAATGACAATAATAGGTGTTTACAATGATATAGATCAATTTTTCTAAATGATGTAATCTATCTAAAAGGTTGCTAAAACCTAATGATTCCTATACAAAATCTTAATCAAAGATAAGTTCTATGGGTTTATATCAGATTGACGGATTTCTAGATTGTTGACTTCTTCTCTTTTGTTTGTAATGCTCCTCGATTCTTCTTCTTTTAATGTCTACAAGAAACGTTAGGATATATAAGTATTTCACAATAAATCATTTATATTTAAACATATGCTTATATGTCCATGCTAACATACACTTACTTGGATATTAACACACAATCTATTACATGTTAACACACTTGTTCACACTCTCATGCACATACAAATATGCTAATACATATGCTAACCTTTTTTATACTAACATATTTTTTAGAAAATCACTAATTCAATCATGCTCATACATGCTAATCATGCATACATTAATACACATATTCATATATACTAAAATAACCATGCTCATATTAATGCACATTCATGCTCACTTCATATATGCATATGAGAATGCATTTAACATTATGATATGCATTCATACATATTATGTATTCACCCAACTAATATATGCTAAAACATATATTCTCACTCTCATGCATACACTATGTGCTTTACATATGTGCTTTACAAACATAAAATACACACAAATAATAAATATACTCTTTCTTTGTTGTGTAAATAAGGTTCACCAACCTACGAGAAATAAGAAACCCATCTAATTGAGATCACCGCCTATGTTAGACAAACATGAAGCATGAATGATAGATATCTTTTCATTTTTTCTTGGAAGGCAATGATATAGAAATCATTACATCGATTCAATGAACATTTTTTTACTATGTGGATATCCTACCAAAGTTCTATCCAAACATTAGCTGCATATACCTCACCTCTCAAACTGTGAAGTTGGAGATAATAGTTATAAAATTTAGCATTTGTTTAGGCAATCTAAGATTACAAATATATCATAATTTTTTGTCATTCATCATCGTTCTTTCTCTCTTAACACACTCTTTCCTTCTCTCTCTCTCTTTCTCTTTTTCTTTCTTTCTCTCTCTCTCTCCTCCTTTCTTTCTCTCTCTCTAACTCTTTTTATTGCAATTGTTGACATTGGTCCAAACATTGCCGAGACCGAGAAAATAAATCAATGCTCTGGAAATATATAAACATCATTTGACAGAAGAATATCATTTCAAAACAAAATGAGACTTTTGAAGCATTGGAGCACTAGATCGTCCAGGCTCCAGCTAGGAGTGCTTTTTAGGAATTCTTTCTATATCATTTAAGATGATATCTTATTAACCCTCAGACTGTTTTCCTAGATCATTTGAGAATTCTGTACAAAGTAACCCACTACGAGCAGTGAATTCAGAAGTTACAACTCACTGAAATTCTGCTATATGGCATAAGTTAACCTATGTGATTTATCAAAATATTTTTTATTTTTAAGTCGAGAATCTTTCAATTTAGCTACAACTTCATCTAATCTTTCATTCCCTTGCTCAAGTTGCTAAATTCTTAGAGCTAATAAATATTCAGTAGATAGATTATCTTCCCAAGGAAGTGTACTCCAAGTAAGGATTTGAGTATGCACTGGAAAAATTGGCTTCTGGCAGTACATGAGCTCTGCCGGCATAAATCCCCTCATTCTACTGCAGATCATTCTGTCAGCCCACAAAGCAAATGACAAAAATTTCGGCCAATTCTTAAGTTCTCCTTTGCAAGCTTTAGAAATCGCTTTAATGATAGGAGAATGCTCTCTTTCAATCTTTGTGTTAGCCTCAAGGTTATATGCAGTCATAAGAGCTAAACGAATTCCATAAGAGCTAAACGAATGCAGTCATAAGAGCTAAACGAATTCCTCTTGCACATCTAATTCACCCCTATCTGCTACTACTTTTCAATATACCCAAATCTTGAAATAACATCTTCAAGAAGAAATTTACATACATTGAAAGTGGTTTTTCATCTTAGAGCTCGGCCTACAACATGGTTAGTAAGATCTTCTCATGCAAGAACTATGTATCTCATCCTATCAATACCTTTGGGCATGGTCACTAAGTGAACTTCCCACTTATAGTGTATGCACGGTGGATATGTAAGGTGTAGTGGATCCCTCTAATTTTTTCATAAGTTGCTACAAATCCTTTATGCTTAGCCCATAAATTATCATGCATGCTCTTCATGACTTGCATCTGAAGATGCCTAGTACCTAGTACCCTTTGCGGCATTTTAATCTTCCCCCTTGCATGTCTCCAAATTAGACCATCTTTTAGAAAAAAGTTGAATGCTCTTTTTCTAATATTTCTAAATCTATTTGAAGACCATGAAGGTAATCTAACTAAAGTACTAAGATACCTCCCAATATCTAGCCACTCTCCTTCATAATCATCAGAATTAAATTTTTCATATACATATACTTGGGAATCATAATTAATCATATTAGTGTGTACTTTGGCTTCATCATTCTCATCGTACCTAGCTCTGGAAAGCATATTGGCAACAGAGTTAGATTTGCCTGAAATATGAATTAAAACTAGATTTATAAATTTGATATAAGAAGTCCAGTGAAGCATTGCAATATCCGGAGAAGAACAATTTGTGATCATTCCAATTAGCGGTAAACAATCTGTTTCCACAATCACATTTGCTCCTATAAAATATTCCTTATCAGACTTTAGAGCTATGACTAAACCCCAAAGTTCTCTTATAATTTGTGGATAATGTCTTTGAGTGTTATGCAAAATTTTAGCTCCAAATCTAATAGCATATCTTCTACCCTCTTCATCATCCTGACTTATGACCCAGCCTATCCCAGTAGGACTAGTGTCAATAGTCAAGATAATAGGCTTATTATTTGTATAATCTACTCGCTTAAGGATTGGAGCTTCTTGCAATAACTTCTTTAATCTATGCATTGCTTGAGTATGTTTTTCAGTCCATAAAAATTTTCTTTTCTTCCTTAATAAATCATAAAGACAATCAGGTATATGTGCAAAATGTGGTATCCATATAACATAGAAGATACAAGCTCCTAAGAATTGACGAACTTCACTCACACTTTGACATATCTCCGAAATCTTACTAATGGCGTCAATTTTCTAAGGGTATGGCTTCCGTCCATAATGGCCACAAAGATGACCTACAATAAGGACATCATTAACAACAAAAATAGATTTCTCTATAGATAATGTTAAGCCAACTTGAATAAATCGTTGAAAGATCTTTTGGCAGTCAAGGATATGAGCCTTTAAAAATCTACGACAACCATCTTCATCGAGAGTGCTATCTTTCTCTTCTTCCAAGCAACCCTTAATGGGAATGTCATCTATAAAGGGCATAGTAATGTGAGGAATGAAATCATGCAAAACCAAATTCATTGCACTCATCATGTGTGCTACTAAATTGGTCGCACCTTGAGGTAACGTACACATCCTAACTAAGCCCAAAGGTGTTTTCATGGTAGTAATGTCTCTACTTTCTAGTGCCAATTGAAATTGATCATACCCAGAGTAGAGATCACCCATTGAATATATAGAATTTCCTGAAAATGCTTCCGCAAATTCATCCATAATTGGACATGTACCCACATTTCTTATGGTTGAAGATCTTGGATAAATTGAAGTTTTCCATTCTTCTTGGGCACAGTAAACCAACGACTTGAATAGGGAGCTAAAGAGGATTCTAAAATATGCATGTGAATTTTTTCTTTAAGTAATCTAATCATCTTTGGAAGATGAGCTTTAGGAATTGGAATAGGGTGCAAATTCCAAGGAATATGGGGAATAGTAAAAATAATCATCGGTGAAACTATCCTAGGATTTGCACATCCTATCTCTGAAGGCTCAAGAGAAAATGCTCTTCCATGGAAAATAAACAGTCATCTTATCTAAATTCTGTACAAGATTTTGAGAGATCTCGAACCAAAGTCCACTGTCATCCCGCTCAACAGTGGAATTTACTCGAAATCGTGATCTAAGTGTCTTAAAGGAGTTTTTCTTAAAGACCTAAGATACGAGGATGGTTTATACAAAGCGTCATGAATTGGATAGATTTAAGGCCATCAGGAGAACGAATTCTTGCGAAAGCACTTCCATTGTCCAATACTTTTGTCTCCATTCTTTGTTCACAAATGAATGGCTGCCCCAAAATAATTGGGTACGAGGAGTCATCATGAACGAAGAAATTATGTTACTCTTTTACATCTCCAATAGTAATAGGAACATTTGCACAAGCTCCTAGTAAATAGCCAGAAGCATTGTTGGCTGCCTTCATTTTCCATCCATGGTCCCTATCTATGGGCCATTTTCCTTCATTATATAACTCCCTCGAGACTACATTGATTTCTGATCCTGGATCTATTAATGCTACTTGCGGTTTATTATTATTACCTATCTTAACCATAGTTTCAGTGGTACCCCTAGCCCAATGTTTCTGAGTATAATGACTATTTTGGTCATCATTTCCTTTCTCCAAATGTCCAATTATTGGGCCCAAATAATTTCAATGTTTAGAAGATTCATGATACTCAGACTCATTAATTTGTACAACACTCACTTTTGGTTCATCTTGTTCTTTCCTTTCTTCCATTTCTATATCCTCCATTCTATACTCTATAGGTTCTCTTCGTCTTTTGATGATACTCATGAAATCGTCCTTCACATCAGTTCATGAAAATGCTAACCATTCTTCTAATGTCATGGTTACCTCTACTTTCATAAATTTTTCATCCATAACCTTCTGAATGTCTATTTGTTTCTCGATTTGGGAGATCAATCGGAAAGTCGACGGTTTCTTTTTCGGTTTTTCTTCCTTACTACCTTCTTCACATATGGGTTGCATTTCATTAGGTTTATCCTGATTCGTATCTTCATTTGTTGTTTTCTTTTCTAAATATTCTACTACTTTCTTTACTTTCCCCTTATTATGAGGTTTCTTATCTTGTTCCTATTGTTTTGTTTCTTGATTAGGCTCCGTTGTAGAGGGACAATCAAGCAAAAAGAAAAGAAGAAGAAAATCAAAGTCAAAAACTGGTCAATAAAGGATAAAGATCATAATACCAAAGAACCACCATCTGCACAAAGCCCCGCAGGGGCACACACACAACAAGGAAAAGCACGCAGCCGGAAGGAGGAACCAGGGCCAACAAGTATCCATGAAGTGCAAGATGATATCAGGCGGTTCCATAGCCATGAGGGTGCTTCAACCTCTTGAGCAACAGAAGGTTCAGATCAAGGCTTAAGAGCTACATCCTCATATGTCTACTAATGGCGTGCGTGGCAACCAGATTTAACAGGCAAACCAAATGCATCAGGCCTAGAGGATGTCAAGACAAATATCGAAAAGGGCCTTTAAAACGTAATGCAAGACTGATGAACAGGCAAAACTGACCAAGGGAGGTGTGCGATGACACAGACAAACAAGAAGTAAAGCCTGTCAAGGGACGACAGAGACAAAGAGGGGAGAGTGTTACAGAGCAAAGGAGCATAAGAGAAGAGCCCCAAAATTTTCAAAATAATGGGCATAATTTTTCTTCTTCAAGGTCTTCAAGAATTCCCTCAAGCCATGTAAATGCACTAGAGGAGTCCTCTAGTTGCACAATCCAAATTCATTGTAAAATATCCTTTGTAAATTAGTAGGAAATTCACCTTTTTAGTAATAAAGTGCCGGTCTCTTGTGTGAAAGGACCAAACTTAGGGCACATGTATATAAGTCACTTTATGACTCTTTGTAGAGACTTTTTTTGCCATTGTGAAGAAGGAGCACTCCTCAATTTTCGAATTTGCCTCTTTCCTGCAGATTTCTATCTTCTCTTTGATCTTGTATGTGTGTGTGATGCTTGGAATGTGTGTGTGGGACTTTTGTCTACCCCTCCCCACTGTTTTTGAGCTACTGTAGTGTGTGTGTGAGCTTGTAGGAGTTGTGGCGTGAGTGTGGGTGCTTCCCGCCATTCACCATTTTTGCCATAACTTGAAGCTGAGTTATCAGAATTGAGTGAAACCACTTCCAATAGATGGGTCTCGTCGAGAGCTTCAAAACGAGTACCCTATTGCTTATATTCGGAGTTCGGAGATGGGAGAAATCCTTGATTTTCTGAAAACTGCTGTAAGAGGTATCGCGGCAGACACTTTCAGCATTTTAGTGAGTGTGAGAGGTGGATTAGTCTTTTCTCATGCATGCAAGCTTTGCCACTTCATTTTCCATCACGTGTGCACACGTCTTCATACACTTGGTTAGGTCGTTCGATCGGATTGACATTTAAATGTGTGTTAATTTCCCACTATACGCACTTGTGTGGCAATTGAGGTACAGTCTCATTGGCACAAGTCCTTGAGTCTTCATGACACAAGTACACACGTTTTTGGCTCCGTTGCCGGGGAACACTCTGCCGAGGTGCCTTCGTGATGGTTATAGATCGAGTGTGATAGGATCATACTTGTGGAAGTAAATTTGTCCTGTGGCAAGTAGTCAATCACTTCAGCACTTGTTACTTCACATCCCAAAGGTGTGTGTGATAAGTTTTAGGTTTAGGGTTAGGAGGAAGGGAGAGAAGGAGGAGTTAGGGTTAGGTTAGACGGAGAGGAGGAGTGAAGAGAGGTGAAGTAGGAGTAGGATAAGACCACCAAAAATGTCCAAAAAAATCACCTAAAATTAGCTAGGATCAAGTTCTGTCACAAAAAGTATAAAATCCAAAAAAGTGACTCATTTGACACTTCACTGTATTCTGGTCTCGTGTGCGAGCAACGACCGGTATCGTGGATTTGGTATCGGGTGCTTCAGGCCTTCAAAGCTAGAGATTGAGCTCAAGGTGCAAGCAAAACAATACACGGGTAAGATTTCACAAAGATTATTTGACAAAAACACACTTAGAGTGCACAAACGAGTGATTAAACGCATGCGCGGTATCGCGGGGGGGAAAACTGGTTGTTTTTTGAACTACTTTGAGAAGGACAGGGGCCTAGGAGTGAAGAGGTAGGTGAGAAAGACAAGGGGCTGAAAAATTTCTTAAGTTTAGAGGTATTTTGGCTTGAGTATCGCGATTGGTTGAGGTTTGGTATCGCGATACCAAAACTCCCTTGTATCATGATACTCGCCGTAGTATCGTATCGCCAGGTACCAGTGCTGGTATCGTGATACCATTTTGGTATCGTGTCACCGGATTGGTATCGCGATCACACTTTACTACTATGGTATTGTATCGTTACCTACGGTGGTATCGTATCGTCTTACTTGGCAACTAGTATCGCGACACCATTTCGGTATCGTATCGTCCGCTCACCTGGTTAGTATCGCGATACCGTCATAAGTATCATATCATCTTGGTTCTCCGGTATCGTATCGTGAGGACCGGGATATCGTATCGTCCCATATCTCAGTATCGTATCGTCGACCCCTACAAGTATCGTATCGTCTCATTGTCAAGAGGTACATCGCGATACTAAGTTAGTATCGTATCAACCGCATAGGTGATATCGTATCGTGTGAGGAAATTGGTATCATATCGGGTGGGTTGATCAAGTATCGTATCGTGAGCAGCCTTGGTATCGCGATACCATTTTGGTATCGTGTCCCCAAAGTTGGTATCGCGATCGCACATTGCCTAGGTATCGTATCGGTACATCTCACAGTATCGTATCGTCTGCTTTCCTAAGTAGTATCACGATACCAAGTTAATATCGTATCGTGCAAGCTGGTGGTATCGTATCGCCGCTTGTTCTGGTATAGTATCGTCTCCTTACCAGGGATTGTATTGCGATACCACTTTTGGTATCGTATCGTGGCAGTCATCCGGTATCGTATCGCCTGCTGCAGACAGTATCGTATCGTGTTAACATCAAGTATCATATCGTAGCCGAGGCAGTATCGCCTGGAAGTGGTATCGTCCAGATTTGCACTAACATTCTGTCAGGCAATTTGAGGCATTAGGAGAGCCACTCAAGGAGAATCTCTGAGACATATAGAGAGACTTAGGAGGGTGAATAAACTTGAGATCAGGAAGAGTGCTAAGTAGCCGAAGAAGCATCATATCTTCTGTGGGAAGTGCTGCCCAGGTTAGTCATCACTCCATCTACTCAGAGACTTCTAGTGATTCAGAGGAGGAAATACCCATGGCTTCGGAAGACATGCAGGCTCCAACACCGAATAGGAATTTCATGTCTACTGTTGAAGGAGATTACCGTACCTCCTTACAGTATGTGTCCACTAATGCCCAGGAGATCCCCATCTACCTGGATGGCTTAAATAGATCTATGGCTAGCATGGTAACTTCCCTGAATGCCACAATTGTACCCCGACCTGCTGTCAAGTACGAGGGAGGTGCATATGTAGACAAAGTTTGTCATATCTATATTGTGACTGAATTTCCTGAGAGGATCAACAAAAGGGGAGAGTTTGCGGACCCAAACAACTCCGAAAGAACACACCCTGAAGAGTTTGTGACTACCCCTAGGGGCAGGTCTCAAGTATCACGGGTCTTGAGAGGAGATTTGATACCTCAAGACGACTACTTGTTGGAGGTCTATATGATCCACGGATCAGACTTGTTGCTTCAAACAGACTTACCTGCTCCAGGGAGAGAAGAAAGCCCCATGACATTCTATGAGCTGAAAGACCCAGATGATGAAGCTAGACTCACATACTTGGATAAGGATCAAAGGAGATATTGGCTTGTGAGTGCCTTAGACAGGGCTCGGCTGAGATATATGGGTGCGCCTATATTTCCTTAGAGAGATCAGGCAACTACCTCACAAAATCCTTTTGGGAATCAACAAGAGACGGAACATACCACATCAGGACAGACCAGCCAACGAAGTGTGCCCAACCGTACTCACGTATAGTTTGCAACTCTAGGAGTGCAAACACACAATCAGGCCCACGTAGGGATAGGTAATCAGTACCAACCACCAGTAAGACCACGACCACCAGTAGGAGGACAGCCTGGAATACCTCCAATACGACCAGCTGCCCCAGTCTTCCCTGTAATGCCAAGACCGCCTGAACCAATGAGAAGATTGAGACCTATCCAAGTGGCTAAATGTGTGAGAAACCATTATGATGGATTGGGGGAACCCTATGATCATATCGCTGAATTTAAACAAGTTCTAAGAGCGGAGCAAGTAGATGACTTCTTTGTGCAGTATGAGTCTTTTGGACTCACCCTCACAGGGACAGCTCTAACTTGGTTCCAACCCTTAGACCCAAATCAATTTGGAAATATGGAACAGTTCTTTCAAGAATTCATTGGGGAATTCACAAAGAGAGGGACTAAACACAATTCTGCGTCTTTAATCCATAGCTTTAAACAAAACCCTAATGAAACTGTGAAGACTGCTGCCCGAAGATTCAATCAATATGTGGATAGATGCCCAATGGCTGAGAGACCCACTCAACAAAAGATGATTTCATTATTTTTAGATGGGCTCACTAACGGAACTCTAAGAACACTAGTGTATGTGAAGAGGCTACAAACGTTGAGTGAGTACCTTCAAGAGTGCATTGATTTGGAAGATAACCTAGCCGAGGACCTTAAAACTACATCCAACCTCACTGATTCAAGGAGCACCGTCACATCCAACTCCAGTAACATGGAAGAATTAGCAGAATTATTAGCAAAGAAACTAGGAGTCCAGGGGCAAAGAGCTTACCAAAACCCAGCTCAAAGAGTGCCTATGCTACGGAGATGTAACTTATGTGGAGGAGAGCACCCCACACACTTGTGTGTCTGAGGAGGGGCTGGTGCACAACCTATGTATCCATACCATAGACAGCAACAACAAGGAACTTCTTGGTACTGCCACATAGAACAAAAATATACCAACCACACTACTGAGAACTGTCCCTTCAATAGGCAAGCACGCCCTTTTCAACCACCGCAGTATAGACCATATGGATACCCTCCTAGGGAGCCAGGCAGAGAGATACCAAGATACAACCCGTATCCCACACCAGTAGAAGCATCAAGGCCATACGAGCAGGCACCATATCCACCACCACAACCAGTGCTAGGACCCCAACTGTCAAAACCTCAACAAGTAGTATCGGTAAAGTATGCTCAACCAGAAGAAAACTTAGAAAGAGCCCTAGTACCAGCATCGACAATGACCAACGTAGAATCAACAAGCACAGGATATGAACCTCCTCCAGGAGAGTACTACTCGTACGAAGCCAACATGTTAGAATACGAATCCGCATATGATGCTGCTTACTATGGATATGAGGGCTATGATCAGACTTATGGAGCAGAGACGACCACCTTAATGTATACGGCTCCTAAAGCACAACCAACTATGAGACCACCTATTAGACCACCTATGCAGAGAGGACCATGCTATAGATGTGGAGGAGACCATTTCATTAAAGAATGCCCTCGACCTTACAACCCTCCACCACCTAGGATCTGGGAAGGATATTGCAGTGATTGCGGAAAAGAACATCTTTTTAGAGATTGCCCTAAGAATCCGACCAAAACTCAAAATACTGCACCAATCAATGTGATTGAGGTCATAGAAGGATCTTGAAGTGATAAGGAGTACACTGTACCACTAAAGGCTATTACTAGAGCCCAAACAAAGCAACAAAAAGGAAAACAACCGGAAGAGGAACAAGAGAGCAATAAAACTGTAGGCTCTAAAATTCAGGTAGCTGAGGATTCTGAGAACCCATGTGAGAACTCCCAAAACACAAGAGTACAAAAATGGAAGGAAAGACGAGAAAAACTCAAAGATAAATGGGCGAGAAATAAGAGTCAAGACAGTAAGAAACAAATTAAGGACTTGAAGGAGCATAAAGAACAAAAAACTCATAAGGAGATCTCTGAGCCACCACGAATTAGCTCAGAGAAAGAGAAGCCAGGATCAATTCTAGCTGACCCAAAGCCAGACGACTTGGACATGTGGTTGAAAGCTTACCAAGCTAGAATCAAAATGGGCCCAAATATAGAGCAACATGAAAGACTCTACCCTCAAGGGGAATTAGAAAAGGTGGCGTGAGTGTGGGTGCTTCCTGCCATTCACCATTTTGGCCATAACTTGAAGTAGAGTTATTAGAATCGAGTGAAACCACTTCCAGTAGATGCGTCTCGTCGAGATCTTCAAAGAGTACCCTATTGCCTATATTCGGAGTTCGGAGCTGGGAGAAATCCTTGATTTTCTGAAAACTGCTGTAAGAGGTATCGCGGCAGACACTTTCAGCATTTCAGTGAGTGTGAGAGGTGGATTAGTCTTTTCTCATGCATGCAAGCTTTGCCACTTCATTTTCCATCACGTGTGCACACGTCTTCATACACTTGGTTAGGTCGTTCGATCGAATTGACATTTAAATGTGTGTTAATTTCCCACTATACACACTTGTGTGGCAATTGAGGTATAGTCTCATTGGCACAAGTCCTTGAGTCTTCATGACACAAGTACACATCCGTCCTAGGTGATTCATTAATTGACTCAATAGTTTCACCCTCTTTTCTAGCCCTTGGTGTTCGTTTAGACTGTCCCTCTTCATCACGTTTCATTTTCTTGTCTACATTAATTTCATGAGCATAAACTGAGAACATATCTACTGGCTCATTCCAACATGTCTTGGATCTAATATCTGAGCTTGTAGCATATAAGTTCTCAATTGATAACTTGCCCCTACTAGAAATATCATAAACTTGATTCCAAAAGTCACAATTAGAGTCATCACTATCAAGCCTACAAGCATATGTATTTTGGCTTGTGGAGGCTTCAAAGAAGGTTTTCATACCCCCTTTCCCATAATTTGATGCCAAAGGCCTTTTTGTTACATAGTTACAAATCTTTCAATCAACTTCCGTGACCCAATTCCTATCCTTGGCCTCTTTGAATAAGTTACATGTCCAGTGTGGATGATCTAAATCATCACACCAGAGACATTTGCGGGCTTGGTTAAATGTTCTTCTAGCAGGCATCTCCTAGGATTTTTCTCTAATTCTTTTGGTTTCTCCTGATCTCTCAATCTAATCTCTTGCATACTCTTTATAGTAGCTATTTCAGTTGCCAAAGTCTCCATATGTTTGGCAAGTGATTCTACTGATGTTTTTAACAGAGAAATTTCTCACTCATCTTTACTAGGGTTATGAGAAGTGGGATCATTTTCTAACTTTCCAAGTGCATCTCTTTCATTTATTCTTGGAGTTTGCATCTGATTATGCTTCTGTCTTTGAGCTAACCTATGGACAACCGCTCGAATGTTATCCCAATTTCCAGTAAGCCCGCTCGTAGTCCCTCCATCCTCAAGCATTGGTTCTAGCTCACATCTAAGAGAAGGGTCTAACATGCTTAGGAAACTTCGTAATTTATTCGGTTCTAGAGCTGTTCGGTCTGCTTGAGGCATTTGGTTAAATTTTACATCAAACTTAGTTAAAACCTGAGTTATATGTTGATCTAGTTTCATTGTTCCTATCCATCTCATGAATGTAGCTTTATTATTCTTACTGTAATCTTCATGTGAAAATTCAGTAATAAGCTGAGTTTTAAAATTTGCCCAAGTCATGTTTGGTTGAACTACTCTCAAGTGGATTCTCTCTAACCATGAGCAATACGTATAAATGTGTCTTTTTATGGTCTTTAGGTAACCCGTATTGTTCTATCAATTGTTCATAATATTTAAGATAAGCAGTTGCATTTGTCCCATTAAATTCCCCCCTATCCATTTTAATTGAGTCTATTATCTTCCAAATACGTTGCTCTTCAAAATGGTTAGCCATATTAGATAAGTCTAACTTTACTGATAGATATGAAATATAAGTATGTAGTTCACGTAATAGTACGTCTATTTCTTGTTCTTGATGCGATGCCATGGTAAAAGATACTGTGCAAATAGAAGTAAAGAAAATATTCCTACGACTCTACAAATAGAAATAAAGGAACTTTTCCTACTACTTTGCAAATAGAAATAAAGAAACTTTTCCTACTATTTTTCAAATAGAAATAAAGAAACTTTTCCCACTATTTTGCAAATAGAAATAAAGAAACTTTTCCTGCTATTTTGCAAATAGAAATAAAGAAAATATACTTGATTAAACTCGATGTAGAGGCTCTTTGTGTTTGTGATTTGTGCAAAGTCTTTACATTAAGGGTGATCAAAGTAATCTAATACATCAATTCTAAGTATGCATGTGCTATCGTTGCTTTCACAAAAGTTGAGAGACAAAGGTGGCATGATAAGGATCCTTCTACTTGTAACTCTCTGTGGAGGCGCTCAAGTCAAAATGAAATTAAAATATACCTTTATACCTAAGGTGTCGCGCTGAACCTTCATGTCGTTTTCACCAAATTTCAGAACGCTTTCCACCTTCCAGTTGACGACCAGGAAAATTAAAAAATGTTTATTGACATTGAAACTAGAAGAATCGAGGAGCATTACAAACAAAAGAGAAGAAGTCAACAATCCAAAAATCCATCAATCTGATTTAAACTCATAGAAATTATCTTTGATTAAGCTTTTGTATAGGAATCATTAGGTTTTAGAAACCTTTTAGATAGATTACATCATTTAGAAAAATTGATCTATATCATTGTAAACACCTATTATTGTCATTAGCATTAATTCAATTTCTATTCCCATTATCTTTATTGTCGATGTCTTCTGAACATACAATCGAATCTGAAAGTAACACAACTTTAGAAGTCAAAGTAGAAGTAGTTAAAGAAATTATTACACACAAATCTTTAATATCAATATCTCATGATTATTGTCTTTCTAGGTTTTTAACATTATTCTCCATTGCATCTCCTGACCCTCAAGATAGTATAGATTCGTTTCCACCACCCTTAATTAGACATATGCAACCTCAACATATAGAAACCCAAGAAGACGAAATTATATAGACGAAATTATAGAAAAAGAACCTAATGTATCTAGATGAGATTGTATCAAACACCCTGCGTGTGCCGAGGGATTTAGTGGTTGATTGATCCACCAGCCGTGCGTCCGCAACTTCCCGATATTTGGAAGGTGCTCAGGTCAAAATGACCAGCCCTCCACAGCCAAGAGATCACAAGGTTTCAGAGTCAGCTTTAACTACCAAGAATGTTGACGCTTCTGCTTCAATCGCCAAATTTCCTATGTGCATATACTAAACAGAATTTAAAATATACCTTTATACATAAGGTGTTGCGCCGAACCTTCTAGTCAGGTTCACCAAATGTCAGGAAGTTGCGGACGCACGGCTGGTGGATCAGTCAACCGCTAAATCCCTCAGCACACGCAGGGTGTTTGAGACAATCTCATGCACGTTAAGTGTGTGTATATATATATATATATATATATATATATATATATATATATATATATATATATATATATATATATATATATATATTTATTTATTTATTTATATCTAGGGTAAATGAAATTTTAAATTACTGAAAAATCTAAGAAATGTCTAATAGGTAATTGTAACACTTTATACTTCTAAGAACCGTATGGCTGGGCTGCCATATACCTATCAATACTTCTTGAGGAGAAGGTAGAATCAAGGTTTCCTCAGTTATATTTTCTTTTATAATTTCTTCTTCTTGGGTTTCTATATGTTGAGGTTGCCTACGTCTAATTAAGGGTGGTGGAAACGAATCTATACTATCTTGAGGGTCAGGAGATGCAATCGAGAATAATGTTTAAAACCTAGAAAGACAATAATCATGAGATACTAATATTAAAGATTCATGTGTAATAATGTCTTTAACTACTTCTACTTCGACTTCTAAAGTTGCGTTACTTTTAGATTCAATTTTATGTTCAGAAGACATCGACAATAAAGATAATGGGAATAGAAATTGAATTAATGCTAATGATAATAGTAGGTGTTTACAATGATATAGATCAATTTTTCTAAATGATGTAATCTATCTAAAAGGTTGCTAAAACCTAATGATTCCTATACAAGAGCTTAATCAAAGATAAGTTCTATGGGTTTATACCTGATTGACGGATTTCTGGATTGTTGACTTCTTGTCTTTTGTTCGTAATGCTCCTCGATTCTTCTTCTTTTAATGTCTGCAAAAAACATTAGGATATATAAGTATTTCACAATAAATCATTTATATTTAAATATGCAACACATGCTTATATGTCCATGCTAATATACACTTACTTGGATACTAACACACACTCTATTACATGTTAACACACTTGTTCACACTCTCATGCACATACAAATATGCTAATACATATACTAACCTTTTTTATACTAACATATTTTTTAGAAAATCACTAACTCAATCATGCTCATACATGCTGATCATGCATACATTAATACACATACTCATATATACTAAAATAACCATGCTCATATTAATGCACATTCATGCTCACTTCATATATGCATATGAGAATGCATTTAACATTATGATATACATACATACATATTATGCATTCACCCAACTAATATATGCTAAAACATATATTCTCACTCTCATGCATACACTATGTGCTTTACATATGTGCTTTACAAACATAAAATACACACAAATAATAAATATACTCTTTGTTTATTGTGCAAATAAGGTTCACCAACCTACGAGAAATAAGAAACCCATCTAATTTAGATCACCGCCTATGTTAGACAAACATGAAGCATGAATGATAGATAGCTTTTCATTTTATCTTGGAAGGCAAATGATATAGAAATCATTACATCGATTCAATGAACATTTTTTTACTATGTGGATATCCTACCAAAGTTCTATCCAAACATTAGCTGCATATACCTCACCTCTCAAATTGTGAAGTTGGAGATAATACTTATAAAATTTAGCATTTGTTTAGGCAATATAAGATTACAAATATATCATAATTTTTCTATCACTCATCATCTTTCTCTCTCTCTTAACACACTCGTTCCTTCTATCTCTCTCTGTCTCTCTCTCTCTCTCTCTTTCTCTCTCTCTCTCTCTTTCTCTCTCTCTCTCTCTCTCGTGTAAACATCATTTGACAGAAGAATATCATTTCAAAACAAACTGAGACTTTCAAAGCGTTGGAGCATTAGATCGTCCAGGCTCCAGCTAGGAGTGCTTTTCAGGAATTCTTCCTATATCATTTAAGATGATATCTTATTAACCCTCCGACTGTTTTCCTGGATCATCTGAGAATTCTGTGTTGGAGTTAGACGTCTGCGGAAGCACATGAACAGCACAAGGAAGAAGAAGAAGCTTAGGGAAAAAAACCTCCTAAAGAGGGAAAAGAGTGCCCCGGCGGTCCTAGTGTGTTCACACACATCACTACCTAAATATATCAACAAATCCCCCCTGGGGGTGATGCGGTGAACAAGGAGCTGGCACTCATGTATAAGGAAGTGCCAAGCTATGTGGAAATCACTCCACAAAAGGAAATAAGCCCAAAGCTTTGCGGAAAGCTTCAAACTTCTCCCTAGGCAGAGCCTTCGTGAAAAGGTTTGCAATGTTCTCTTGCGTGGGCACATATGCCAAGTTGATCTCCCCAGCAGAGAACCTCTCCCTGACATAGTGATAATGCACCTCAATGTGCTTAGTGCGAGCATGGAACACATGGTTTCTCGCAACTACCAATGCGCTCTGACTATCAGTGAAGATGGTGGTGGCAGAAGACTAGCCAACACCCAAATCAGCCATAAGGCGTCTAAGCCACACACACTCAACAGTCACTATGAAAGCTGCCCTATACTCAGCCTCACAACTGGAAGTGGCCACAGTAGGCTGCTTCTTGCTCAACCAAGATATACATGAGCTACCAAGCATGAAGCAAAAACCACTGGTGGACACACGAGTGTCATAACAACCAACCCAATCTGAGTCAGAAAAAGCATGGAAATCTGGAGGTAGTGATCCCCCCTTGGGATAAAACAACCCAAGTATTGCATAAACTGAATGCCCAAATAGTGATGGAAATGCCCCAAATCAGACATCTCAAATGAGGCATGCAAATCAGCCTTGAAATCAGCAATATGCTTCTCAATAGGACCAGTGAGCAGCATGTCATCAACGTAGACAACAATGATCAGAAGCACATCATTAGCACGCTTAGCATATAAGGTGCTTTCATTTGGACTGTTCTCAAAACCATGTGCAACCATATAGGCATGTATCTTCTCATACCAAGCACGTGGTGCTTGCTTTAAACCATATAATGCCTTCTTTAATCTGCACAGCTCGTTTTCATGCCCTTTCTGCACAAAGCCACGGGGCTGAAAAACATACACTTCTTCATGCAAGTCACCATTCAAAAATGCTGTTTTAATGTCCAATTGATGTACATTCCAACCATGATGGGCTGCAAGTGCACAAATGCTCCGAATAGTAGTCATACAGCATGTAGGTGCAAAGGTCTCATCAAAATCAATGCCTCTTTCTTGCGCATAACCCTTTGCAACAAGCCTAGCCTTATACCTATCAACTATACCATCAAGTTTACGCTTCAACTTGTATACCCACTTAGTGCCAATGGCCTTCTTTCCAGGAGGCAAGTCACATAAAGACCATGTACCATTCTTCATTATAGCATCGTATTTAGATTGCATAGCAGCCATCCAATTTTCTGAATTCTATGCTTCATTAAAAGAAACAGGCTCATTCTCATCACAGAGACTAGACGCAGCCATAGCATAGCAATCTGATGCAAAGGAGGCACTATGAGAGCCTAAACGAGTACGATATGACAAAGGTGCATCTAATTTGCTATCACGCAAAGTCTGCACCAGCCATTTTTGCATAGTTTTTGCCTGCTCAATATTAGCTCTCTCATCAACAAGCACATCATGTAAATGTGCATCAGAAATGGAATGATCTGCATCATCATATGAAACCTGCAAAGGCTGAGGAGTTGCCTCATTAGGACCACCACTAGACTGTCCACCTGTAAAAAGAGGCATCAAAGTATCATACATGTCTTTGGAGCTAACAAATGTCTCCTTAATACATGAAAGCAATGGCTGAATAACATCTTCCACAAAGACAACATCACGACTAACCATAATGCGTTTAGTCTGTGGATGATACAGATGATAGCCTTTAGTTTCAGAACTGTACCCAACAAAAATACATTTTACTGCCTTATCATCCAATTTTTTGCGATGTTGTTCAGGCACTAGTGCATATGGCAAACAACCAAAAACATGCAGATGAGCAACAGATGGCTTGCGGTCATGCCAAGCCTCATATGGAGTGATAGACTGCAGCACTTTAGTGGGACACCTGTTCAGTACATATGTTGCACACATGACAGCCTCAAGCCAGAAACTATGTGGTAAAGCCTGACTTTTGACCATGCACCTCGCCATCTCCATGAGTGACATGTTCTTTCGTTCAGCAACTCCATTCTGTTGGGGTCTATACGGTACTGTACACTAGTGTTTTATCCCACGTTCAGCTAGAAATGCATTAAAATCAGAAGACATATATTCCCCTCCTCGATCAAAACGGAGGGTGCCCATTTCACATGCTGACAGATTTTCAGCCAAAACCAAAAACTGTTTAAAGCACATGAACACTTCGGACTTTGCTTTGAGTGGATATACCCATGCATGCCTGGAAAAATCATCAATGAAAGTCACGAAGTAAAGGTAATTTCCTAAAGAGGGTGTCTGCATAAGACCACAGACATCACTATGTACAAGCTCCAATTTCTATGTAGCCCGAACTGAACCATCTTTTGGAAAGGAGGAACGCTTCATTTTGCCCAGAATACAGCCTTCACAAACATGTTTTCCAGGTGCCTCAAGTTTGGGCAACGAGGACACCATTTTAGATTTCTGCAGGCGTAGCAAACTAGCAAAATTCAGATGACCAAAGCGTGCATGCCAAAGCTTTGCATCTGACATAGCCTGCACATCATTTACTGCACATGCCAAATCATTTACAGATCTTTCATAGTCTATGAGCTTATACAGCCCATGACATAAAATGCCAGAAGCAATAATCACATCGCCATTTGACAGATCATGTATTGTACACTTGTCATCAACAAATTTCACAACCAAGCCAATCTTGGCTAATGCAGAAACTGATAACAGGTTCTTTTTGATCCCTGGCACAAATAAAACATCTGACAAAGTGAAAGAACTACCATCAGCAGTAGTGAAAATGATCTTACCAACTCCCATAACAGGATAAGAGGAGTTGTTGGTGCATGTAAGTATTCCCTGTATGGGGCAGGGTCGAGTGAAGAGAAGAAACTGCGCTACGAGGTAATATGTTTGGTCACCCCACTGTCAAAATACCAAACATCTGAGTCTACTGCAGACATGCAGTGCTCATGAGAAGATGGGTCAAAACTGCTGACAGTAATCAACGCCCATTCTTCTTCCTACACAGTAATACATGCTTGAAATGCTTTGTTTTCCGAAAACTCATGACAAAAATGAATTTGTTACTAGAACCATCTCAAATTTAGAAGATTTGTGATAGCGTCGGAGTGAGTAGGAAAGGTTATAAAGAAATTTCAAAAGTTTGGTGTGAATTTTTAAAATTTAACAAAGTTAGAAGTTTTGGATTGCCTAGACCCCATCATGTAGGAAAGTTTCGGCTCTGCTTGAATAAAAAGATCACATCAGTATTTGGTGAATATATACATATTCACAATAACGTACCTTACGAAGTAGGAAAACAAAAGTTACATTTCACTTACAATGCATTTAACAACATATGGATAGATATTATAAAACTTCACACATACATGGTTCAGTTCTATAATATAAAAGAACATAAATGTTCTGGTCTATTGAAATTTGTAATAAAACTTGATGAAGCTGAGCTTAAAAAACATCAAAAGATGGAGAGGATAAGTATTGCACTGATGAACAAAGCTTTGGACTATAGCCTTGGGAAATTGGATACTCTGTCTCTCAAAGTACAATCAGAAATGGAGCTATGGTGGGTTGGCTGTGCTCAAGTTCCATCTGAGAGCCATAAAACACTTAAATGGCTATTCTCATAGACAAACATTCCAAATGTTATCCAAAGGCATCACGTAGGAGAATTTTTGAATGTCAAAGACTACGGGAACTTTCAAGTTGAGTGGCATTTGAGTGGAGACCTAAAGACGCTTAAATGCATGTTTGTATAAGTGGGGGAGCAAATTCTAAGTACCCTTGCTTGTACTGCATGCAAAGCCCAGGCACAAATGGATGGATTGCTAGAGCTGAGGCTGAAGAGGCTCCTTCCAGACAAAATGTTATTCTTCATAACTACTCATCTTATTCAATGATTTGGGATCCCATACTTCCAATAGCATTGACAAATGTACACATATGTACACTACATGCATAGTTAAGAATCATTGACAAGTTGGTCCATCTTCACTTGGATTATGCATATTCTATCAAGCCTACAACGCTTGCAGATGAGTGCAAAAAAAAAAAGTGAATGTCTTCTTTCAGAAATGGGATTTCATGGTGGTGTTCATCTAAGAAAAGATCCAAATCTTTCACAAAATACAGGTGATGTACTACACGATGTCTCAATGGGAGGTGCAAAAGCAAGGATATTCTTCAACAACCATGATGACAAACAACTAAATGCCATGTGGAATTGTTGGAAAAAATTTTGTGAGGTCACAACTAATGTAAAAAGCAAACCAAAAATAGCAAAAAAGAGAATGGAGGTGTGGGTCAAACTAGATAATCTTTTGAAGGTCATGAGGCAGCAGGTAACATCAAAAAGTTATGTGACAGATTTTAGAAAGGTGACCACAGAGTTATAGAAACCATCATAGAGGCATGGGATGCCAAAGACATAACATACTATTTGGTGAGTTCCAAAGATGTTTTGTTCAATTTTTTAATTCAAATAAAGATCTAATGAGATTCTTCTGCTCTTCTAGCATATTCTTCTTGTGCATGGTGCATTCTTTGCAGAAAAAGAACCACTTGCCATGTGGAACACCCAACGCATGGAAAAATCTCATTATCAAGCAAGGACAAGCTTCTTTAGGTGTATGTTGAGCCCATAAAAGTCATGTGGTCAAAGTCAACTATAGTCAAAGTCAAAAGGTCAAAGTAAAATGGTCAAAGTCAACAAGGTCAAGGTCAAAGTCAACAGGTGCAAAGTCAAAGTGCTAAAGTGCAGGTGTCAAAGTGCACAGGTAGTGCACAATTAATTGTCCACAAAGGGTAAATTGGAGAAAGTGGGTTGCAGGTTGCAGAGGTATTTTCTCTAATTTCCCTAAGGTTCAAAGTGTTTTTAAAGTATTTTGGAAGGTTCAGGTGAACCCTCTCTTATGTGCAAAAGTGAAGACTTAAAAGGAAATCTGAGGGTATGTGAAGCGGCAGCAGACGCACAGGGGAAAGTATGCTCCCCCAATTAAAATTTTTGGGTTTTAGTCTAAAGTCACTACAGGACAAAACAATGAGTCGTTGGCTGCCACTTGTGAAGACAATCTTGGGACATCAACGTGAACACCAAGATACTATTGCAGTTAGGAGCGTATGTGATCGACACACTCAAATCAAGGCAAGGAATATTCTTGGACCAATGCTAGAGTAAGCAAGAGAAGCATAGTCTAAGTGAAGCAAGAGAGAGAAGTGCAAGAGTCACTAGTGTGCGACGCAGAGAAGTGGAGTTGAAGGAGTGCATGGAGAGGGACTAAGGGATTGTGCAGAGAGTGCTAAGCTAGTCCCCCAAGGATCTCAAGGTCTCCTTGCAGTGTGCGCATGTCGACATAAGGTGTTCATTCCTCCCCCTTAGTGGAAGCTTGGTGCAAGGTGTGCACAAGGATAAGCTTGAAGCAGGTGGAGGTCTCGTGCGGAGGCTGGCGGCAAGAAGACTTTCGGGTATTTGGTATTTTGTCATTGAGCACTCTGTGGGATTGTGCACAGAAGTATTGGTTTGTATTGTGCTTCAAACATTGTAACTGTCTTACTGTAATCAATCGGTAGAAGCTTCTAAGGTGTATTGCCTCTCCTGGTCTTTTCCTTTTCTCCTACAAACCCTCAAACTCCTTCTTGTCTAAGAATCCCCCAACAAAATTTGGCACGGCCGGTGGGACTTCCAAGGAGATTTGAGCTTAGGAGAAACCAAGTGCAAAGTATAGCAGAGGTCACATGTCTACAGTGCTACTTCATCATCCAAAAGGTAAATATTCTTATCAAGTGTCTCACATTAAGTGGACTATGAGCAGCTCATGACCGCAACCCGGTTCCAAACATTGAGGGTCACCTGCAAGCAAACAAGAAGGAAGGTTGCTAGAAGGTCCTCCAATCCACTATCTTCAACCTCATCAGTAAAGAGCATGGCGGGACAGGTAGACTTGGAAACCTTACTCTCAAGATTAAATATAAAGTTTCCTTCTTTCAAAGGCCTAGCTCAGAAGGATCGAGATGAACACATAAGAAGGTTTTTGGCACTATGTAAGACTAGAGGCTTAATGGGTAGGGAGGATGCCTTCTTGATTCTCTTCCCTGCCACATTAGAAGGCTTAGCAGATAAGTGGTTCAACCAGTTTGCTGAAAACCATTTTACAACTTGGGATTTGATGAAAGAGGCATTTAAAAATCAATTCCAGCAGGGCAACACTGCGGAGATCATCATAGAAGAACTAGAAAATTCAAGATTGGGTCCAAGAGAAAAGTTCCCAGAGTTTGTGACTAGGGCCAAAGCACTAATGGTTAAATTGCCAGATCCACCACATGATTTTTTTGTTAAGAAATGGTTAGCCAAGCCCCTACTAGTGGCCACCCAATGCAAACTTAAGGAATTAGTGTTACCTACAGCCTCCATAGAGGAGTTCATCAACACAACTACACGCCTGGAGCAGATAAGGCACCATTATGGAGCTACTTCTTGCCAACCAACATATGGTACAGAAATGGAGGATCCAGTGATCCAACTAAGGAAGGAGCTGGAGGGCTTAAAAAGAAATAAGCCCTACAAAGAGGAGGAGAATGTTGTTGCTCAGTTGAGAAGGGAGATTGAAGCACTAAAGCTCCAAAAGGAGGAGGAGGCCCAAGCAGAGGAATTGGCTCAGCTGCGACAGGAGCTGCAGGAACTCAAAGGGGATGGCATCAAGAGTGGACTTTGGTGTTCCAGGTGTAGCAAGCAAGGGCATATAGTAAGTGAATGTCCTCTGTTAAGTGTGACTTGCCAATTATGCAGGAAATTTGGTCATGAGGCCCATGAATGCCAATCAAGGGGAATACCTGCAACAACATACTGGACACAAGGAGGACCCCTACCCCCAGCAAATGTGATGGCAGCTGCACCCAATCAAGGTAACACTTATAACCCTAGACAGAGAGATAACTTTGGAAGTGGGCCAAGGAGGCCAATTATTTGTTTCAGATGTGGAGAATGTGGGCACTATCAAAGTAGGTGCACTCCCAGAAAATGCCCCACCTTGCAGAAACTGCCCAGAGGCCAGAGACCACTATACAAATTGTTGTCCTAAGAATCAAGCCTCTTCATCCGGGCCCCACATTCAAATGATTTCTGTGTGCAAAGAAGAAAGGATAGATCAAGTCCATGTGCCATCTCCATCTACCAGGGTGGTGCATTTAGAAGAAATTGAAGCCTTTACAGTGTTGACAAGAAGCAAGGGGAAGGCTCCAGTGGACATGGGTCAAAAATCAGTGATTAATGGATTAAACAAAGACAAAGGTGTGTCTGAGTACAAAGCCACCACATGTGCAAACACAAGGCAAAAAGAAAATTTCATAGGTACCGGTGATGCTATTGGACATGCATTCAACAGGGCTCATGAGGAGTTTGATAAGACAAATGGAGCCCAGGCTTTTAAGGAATCAGAAGCTTCCAGACTACTCAAGTCCATGAAAAAGGAGGTTAGTATTTTTGATTTAATAAAGATGGATGGGAAGTTCAGGTCAGAACTCTTGCAGATAATTGATGAAATGTCCACAACAACTTTACTGGCAGAGGCTGCTGTTATGCATAAAGATAAAAATGTAGGGGAAGCACCCCTCATAGATTACAAGAGCCCTCGACTAACAATCTCTATTAAAGGTCATGAGTTTCAAGGAGTTATTGTGGATGGTGGTTCTGGCATTAGCTTGATGCCTGAATATACCATGAAAACGATTGGACTATACCCTTCACGACCTGCCCACTTCACTGTAACAATGGCAGACCAAAGCATAGTAAGGCCTATGGGAGTGGTCCCTGGAGTTCCAGTCAAGATACAAGGTACCATCTTTAACTTGGACTTTGTTGTTTTAAGGCTGCCACAGGTCGAAGGAAGCTTCCCCCTGTTAATTGGGAGACCTTGGTTAAGGCATGCCAATGTGTTGCATGATTGGGGCAAGGACACAATGTGGGTAAAACAAGAGGGAAAGGAGTTGCAACAGATAATTTTAGAAGATGGACCAGACAATCAGAGAAATACTAGCATGATGCAGACAATTGGTATTTGTATGGAAGAAGAAGTGGTGGTCAACCCAGAAGCAGACCTATTTGAAGGAGCAGATTTATATGAAGATGAAAACATGTTGGCTTGGTTCCATGCAGAAGACCCATCTTCCTGCTATGGAATTTTTCCAAACTCAAGTAAAGAAGAAGCATATGAAGAAAAAGAGGAAATCACTCAGGTTGAAATAGTCTCAGTCAAAGGCCATGGAAAAGAGAAGAAAAGCAAAGTCCGTAAGTGCAGCCGTGATGAAGATGCTTCAAATCATATGTCAATGGCCACTGTTTTATGGATCCTGGTATGGATATCATCTATTGTGTCAATTTTTATGATAGTAAGTGCAAGGCTTTACAATGATGTGGACGGAGTACCTGCAAGTCTTTGGAAACAAAAGATGCAGTATGGAGGAGATAATATTGTACTGAATGATTTAAGGTGGGTCTATCAAAGCGTCCGCATGCCCAAAAAGAAGATAAAACAAATGAAGTGCAACACAATTCAAGGTTATGGAGGAGTTTTTCGGGGTCAACATATAAAGATCATGGCTAAAGGCCTATCATGAAGCCACATGAAGAATTATGGATCACCTGAAACCTGCAAAATTTGTCCAGGTTGTACATAGTCTTTTCTCGTCATTTTTACTTAAGTTTTAGTAGTTTTCTTTATCCATTTCATGTTTGTTTCTTGAGTTTTTAGCAAATTTAGCAGCCATTTCATCAACTTTGCAAAGGTACAATTTTTGGAATTTTTAGGATTTTTTTAAGAAATTTTCAAGCATTTTTTAGAATTTTTTCTAGCATTTTTCTCCTTTTCACAAATTTTTTTGAAGATTTTTTGGATTTTTTTTGCAACTTTTTTGGATTTTTAATGTATTTTTCTTTGGTTTTTTGAAAAAAAAAGGGGCCCCCCAGGGCGTTGTCGTAGAGATATTCATCTCTACTCTTATGTCTTGATCAAAGTTTTGGATTATTATCTTGATTTCTACACCTTGTGAAACACAAGGGACTGATGAAGACTTGAGCTAGCTGGACATGAATGATAAAAAAGGACAACAATTGGTTTTTATCAATTGATATGTAAAGTTGTTTTTTGATAGAACTTTAGAAAATATATGGGACAATACTATCATTTGAAGATGTCACACAAAAAGATTTTTGACAAACTCTAATCACAGAGTTTAAATCGCACTAGAAAAGGATGGGAATGGGCTGAAGATCGAGGAGGAAAGTAGCTAATTACACATGCAGAAAGAGTAGGCATTCAAGGGTCGACGTTCATGAAACGGAAAGAGCTCCAAGCCATTCGGGAAAAAAAAGGAATGGTAGAGAAGATAAAGGCGCATGTGGAGGGGAGCCAGAAAAGAGGAGAATTCGATTTTTCTGAAGGAGGCCATTTTCATTATGCATATCTGGCAGAAATCAGACAAAACGGGATGGATCAATGAAAATTTGGGGGGCGCTCATGGGAAGGCTCTCGGTTTCTCCCTTTTGAATCATATAAACAGAAGTAGTTTCGGCAGGAAAAGGAAGTCAAATTCACAACGTGACCTTTGGCGTAGAGCAGACGAGAGAGAAGCTGCAGACGGAGCGTCAGATTGATAGTAGAAGGTCATTTATTGCGAAATTCAACAGAAGAACAGAGACGCAGAGCTTTGGCGAGAAGAGAAGTGCTGGTCAAAAGCCCTTCGATTTGAAATAGACAGGAGGATGCTTGTTGTTTATGCTGAGCGAAAGAAGACAAAGATGGCGCTGACTTCACTCTGATTATGCTCTAAGGTCGCTTCTTATGTGCTATCAATATAATTCTAATTATCATCGTTGTAGATGGATGAATAGTGACTTTGATCTGTATACAATAAGATTGAAGCGACTAATCTTCTTCCACAGTCATGCAATTAAGAAGTTTTGAATATATAATTTCGGTTTTATGACAACTGTCCATGGCTTGCGAATACAGTACAATTAAAGGATTTGAATTTTGAAGTGTTTATCTATTCATCTGATTGAACTGCCGACAGAGGTAGAATCTTCTTTATGGATACCATCTGTAGAGAAAGAGACGAATGTTTTAGTCATCTGGGACTGTAAGAACTTCAATTCTACTTTGGAATCATTGCTTCTGTAAAGGATTGCTGCTGAAAAATATGGAAGTTAAAGAGGAACGGATGAAGGAACTATGCACGCGCTGCTTTCTAGGAACTATATGATTATCGCCGTTAAGCTTTGACTAGATAACTTGCATCTTTAGTTAGCAACGTCTGACTTGTTTTTAATCGTAGAGCTAACGAATTTGATTAAACAAATAGTGTTCATGCAGGCATGCATTGATTCTTGTGACATGTGTTCAACCGTCAGTTAGGATTTGTACAGATCTGAGTATTAATGGCTAATAGAAGCACAGTTTATACAGTTCTTTGTGATTAAATACAATTTGAATTATCTTCTTTACCGATTAGTATATGAAATATTGCGAAGCTAAATCATCAGGTTGAAGGTTGAGGGATTATTGTTGCTCCAACGTAACTTGCTCACTCGGAATTTTGACATGGCAAACATTTTCTGCGCAAACATCTGACACTTTGAGTTTTCATTAATCGTAAAGCATTTGCTGCATGAAAATATCACAAATCTTTTCTGATACTGTGTGTTTTCATTAATCGTGAAGCATTTGCTCTAAGAAATTCGAATGCTACTTTATTCTATTCTATATGAACGACAAAACTTTATAGCAAATACGTGAGTTTATTGAAAGTTTTCTTTCATCTTATATGTTCGAAAGAATGTCAAGGTTTATTTTCATTAACATGTTTTCGAGTAAAAGGTAATCATGAACTAAAACAGTTGATCATGGAAACAACATATGGATTTATGTGTTGAAATTACATGCATTCTAAAATGATTTTTTTTCATCTTTTATTACTAATGCTTTTGTTATAAGTATATGAAGACTAACCTGAACGTGCTTGTTTTAAAAACCGCAAAGATCTTCACCTCCGAACACATGTACTGTGCATAGTATTGGTTTTGTTTTCCGCATAGCTCCTGGTTTGAATGCAGATCTCAAGACATCTCTGAAGAATTCACTGTTCATGTACCAATTTACATTGAAGGTGCCATCATTTGATCATGCATACTTTATCTTACTATGATACATACTCACTTCCAATTCTTATATAAATGAGAGAATATCCCTCATATTTGTTCTCATACAAAACGATCACTATGAATGAATAACAAGTTACTATGAATGCTAAATTCGATTATTACAACATATATTAGAAAACGTAGATACATAAACGTTCACATCAACTCTTAGTTAATTCAGATGATTTCGTCAGTTAAAAAAAAAAGTCATTGCATTATGAATTGAACCTTCTACATATATATGAACGAATGATTTTTTTATTGAACTATGACCTTTAATTCTAGATTTATTAAATTTATGAAGAATAAACCATCCCCGCAATTCTGCTGTTTAGCTTCGTTAATTGGAATTCCTGTGTAACCATGCGTGAGAGCAAAAGATTCATCTATGTGAGTCAAAATTATGAAAGAGTAATTAATTCACTCTCTTAAGTTTGCATTCTCTTTGAGTCTTCTTTACCTGAGATTGCTCCAAGCACCCCGAGTGAGCCGTATTCCGGCGGTTGGCTTGATCCACCGCCCGCTGCTTTCGCGCCGACAACTTCGGAAGGATTTCCTCACTCGAGTTGTCATATGGAAGAATAAAAATATTTTGCTTTATAGTCGGTTAAATGATATCTCCCTCACAAAATTTTTAATGTATTGATTTAAAATGACTGATGTTTCTCTCTTAGTACCTGCAGGCAATAAAAATCATGAGGAGCTGGACTAAACAAAGATCTTCTTATCTAAAAGCCTCAAGTTTATAGTTGGATACAAGGAAGTATTATGACATATATTTTAATCATGCTCATATGTGTGTATATGCATGGGTATGTGTCATGTGTACGCATGAACATTGATGTTGATTACAAGGGTGTGAATGTATTACAATGATTATGGATCTTTATGTTTATGTTCTTGTATATGTGATTTCTTAAAGAAATTAAGATATGTATATAATTATGTATTCCTAAAAAAATTCCTACTCTTGTACATCTATAGTTGTCTACTTAACTGTATTTATGTTGTTAAATAAATGTGCTTTAGTTGTGTTAGATATGAGTAGTGAGTTATTAGGCCTTTATGCTTGCCTCCTTTGATGAACAAGAAAACTTTGAGAGTATAAGAATTTGTTCCTATGAGTTTGCCTATAGGTAAGTTCAAAAACCATATGTATACTTACTTTTTGAATATACCTATTTATTTTTCATAGTAAAATCATCCTACCCTATTATTAACCTATGTGATTATTTACCTTAGATTATCAATTTAAAATAGTTACTTTATCCTAAGTCCTTTGTTAAACCCATGTGTAAATTTGTACTTATAAACCTTTGTCACTTCGTGATTAACATATGTTTAATTAGTTATTAAATAATTATTAAAAATAACTATTAAATAACTATGATAAATAACTAAATGGCTAATTAAATAATTATCAATGACTAATTATAATAATTATTAATTATAACATATACATTAAATAACTTAATAAATTAATAGTTATTTTATTGTTTTTTATGAAAATATTTTATTAGAATACTAACTAAATTTTACGTGTGCATGAGTGAAGTTATGTGTGTTAATTAACTAAGTGTGTGTACTAGTTAACTAGTAAATGCAGTGCGTGTGATGTGTATTAGTTAAGTAGGTATATGTCTTAGTTATCTATTTGAGTGCATGCGCACATAGGTTCCTATGTATGTATATATATGTATTAAGAAATGTGTTTTTCTTTTCTAAAGCTCCTCTGTCTGCAGATCATTGAAGAGATTACAAAGGAGAATACGAAAACACAAGCATACGAGATTTCAAGATCACAAAATTACGATATTTGAAAATTGTTTATTAAGTTGTATAGGATTATCTATTAAGAGAATTGTATTAGCACTTATGATAAACTTTTGTATAGGCTTATTGTATAGGCTTAAATAAGATTGATTTTGAAATTATTTCATATGTCTAAAGAATCAGGATCTACAAGTAGTTCTAAACTAGTATCTTCAAACGATTCTGATATTAAGAATCAAGAATTAGAAAACTTAATAATAGGAACATTGCTTCCGTCTTCAATTGATAGTTCCAATAATAACGAAAATATAGAAGTTGAAATTATTAAAGATAAAGTAGTTAATGAAACTTTACACACGTTAGATTACGATCGTCTTCTTTCTAGAATTTTACCTTTAATTACCATAGTTTTGCTAGAACCGGAGGACAAGAAAGACTTATTCCCACCTAACTTAGTTAGAAAACCTAACTCAAATCAAATTGAGAACGGAGAAGTTGACTTTGTTAAAGATAAAATTACAAACGAGAACTTAGTTTTGTCTTATCAATTAAAAGCTATAGAAAATTATAGAAACGCTCGTCCTTACGGTCCTTAGTCTAAATAATTAGTTCTTAATTTACACTCCCATATATTAGAAACATATAGGTTTTTATCACACCTAAACTGAAAAACCAACCGAAGGCCCTAGGCATACTTAGAAGCACCCTGCGTGCAGTCACACAGTTAGGTTAGCGTGATTCTTGTAGATGAACGTCAGCGTCCCTTCACATCCCTCTACGACAACGTTTTATTTTTTGCAAAAAAAAAAAAATCCCCCCCCCTCCCCCCCCCTTCCCCCCCCCTCCCCCACCCCGCCGCCCCCCTCCCCCCCCTTCCCCACCCCTCCCCCACCCCGCCGCCCCCCTCCCCCCCCCTCTCCCCTCCCCCCCCTCCCCCCCCTCCCCCCCCCTCCCCCCTCCCCTCCTCCCCCCCCCCCTCCCCCCCCCTCCCCCCCCCCTCCCCCCCCCTCCCCCCCCCCTCCCCCCCCCTCCCCCCCCTTGCCCCCCCCCTCCCCCCCCCTCCCCCCCCCCTCCCCCCCCCTCCCCCCCTCCCCCCCCCCTCCCACCCCCTCCCCCCCCCTCCCCCCCCCCCCTCCCCCCCCCCTCCCCCCCCCTAGGCATACTTAGAAGCACCCTGCGTGCAGTCACACGGTTAGGTTAGCGTGATTCTTGTAGATGAACGTCAGCCTCCCTTCACACCCCTCTACGACAGCGTTTTATTTTTTTGCAAAAAAAAAAAATCCCCCCCCCTCCCCCCCCCCTTCCCACCCCCCTCCCCCACCCCGCCGCCCCCCTCCCCCCCCTCCCTCTCCCCTCCCCCCCCCCCCCCTCCCCCCCCTCCCCCCCCTCCCCCCTCCCCTCCTCCCCCCCCCTCCCCCCTCCCCCCCCTCCCCCCCCTCCCCCCCCACCCCCACCGACCAACCCCTCATCGACCATCCCCCCCACCCCTTGCCCCCCCCCCCTCCCCCTCCCCCCCCCCCCCCCCCCCCTCCCCCCCCCCCCCCCCCCCTCCCCCCCCCCCCCCCTCCCTGTCACAGCCTGTTTTTCTATCCAGCCCTTTTCAGTGCTTGGGGGGTATGCCCTGTGGCGCCAAATTGTGCGCAACTATGAGGGGTACTAGTACTCCTCATACCAAGCTCTCATTGCCTTCTTCAACACGAGTTGCTAATCGAATATAAACGTGTTCTGGCAATCTTCTTGGTGTCCCTTGTGCTATCTCATGCATTTTGTGGGTTGGAACGTCTCAAGTGGTATCAGAGCAACGACCCTAGGGGAAGCCTCTGGACGGGCGGACTGTCACACCAGTGCTGGCAGCGCCATCTAACGTCCCGGGCCCATCCGTGGGAAGTTCTTTTGACATCGCAAGAGGTATTTTGCCCTCCCTCCCTCCCTCAAGCAAGGCACCCTCTTGCTCCCCCTCCCCCCCCCCCCCTCCCCTTTCAAGCAAGGCAACCCCTTGCCCCCCCCCCCCCCCCCCCTCCCTCCCCTTCCCTTTCCCCCCCCCCCCTTCCCCCCCCCCCCCCTCCCCTTTCAAGCAAGGCAACCCCTTGCCCCCCCCCCCCCCCCTTTTTTCAAGCAAGGCAACCCCTTGCCCTCCCGCCGTCCTCGCGCTATCTACCGTCCGCACCGCGCTAGCCGCTGCCATCCCCGCGCTATACGTCGTCGGTCCCCGCCGTACCTATCACGCAACTCCGAACCCCGTTTAACCGGTGAACCTCTCCCTAGCTGCTAGGTGCCCGCGTGCCCTAGAATTCCTCCTACTAGGCTCCCGCTTCCTTCCGAGTTGCCGCCGGTTGGCTACACGCCACCATGGCCAGCAAACACGACGTTGGCACGGCCGGTCTAACTTCGGGGACGGAACGCGCCAAGAACGTGACTGAACGGCGCCGCCGTCACAAGGCCCAACGGGCTGCCTTAGAAGAGGAACTCAACCGCCTTCTCTTGGTGAACGCCGAGCTACATGAACGACTCCAGGAGGCCGAACTCAACGCCGACATCCACACCCAACCCGAATCCGACCAAGCTCCATCACATCCTGACCCCGTCCACGATCGCATAGATAGACTCGAAGACACCCTCTCTAGATTAACTACCCTAGTAGAATCCCATCTCCTAGCCAAGGACCAATCTCAACCCCAACCACAACCGCAGTCAAGCACCCAACCAGCTCCCCAACCCACTCCGACCCACACATCCCAACAACCACCAACTCCTTTGAATCCAACTCCGATCACTCAAATGCAACCGGTGGACATCGACGACCCCGACTCCTTCGGCTTCTTCAAACCGAACCCCCCCGACAAGTACCGAGGCGGCCGAAGCTCCATTGCCGTCAACCGATGGATCGAAGGTATGGAAAGCTACCTCCAGATGCTCCGGGTTGGCCGCAACCATTGGACGCGCATCGCCGGCCAATTCTTACAAGACGAAGCCTCAGCATGGTACATGGTGGAACACAAGAAGCAAGCCTGGCCCTCATGGGATCATTTTATGGCGGCCATCGTCGACTACTTTGTACCTCGCAACGAAGCGTTCCAAGCACGTGACGAATGGCGCAACCTTCGTCAAGACAAGTTCATCGGGCCTTATGTATCACAATATCGCAGGCTCATGCTTCGCATCAACGACATGGCTGAAATTGATCGCTTACACGGCTTCCTCTATGGGTGCTCCCCGTACTACCGCAAAGAAGTGGAGAAGCAAGACCCCCAGACTTGGGAGGATGCAGTCTGCATTGCAGAACGGCTCAATGACGCTTACTCCAACCGGCTGGCTCGTTCAACCGACGGAAGCCAAGCTCCCCGCAAAGACTCAACTTCGAACAAAGAGCAAACCTCCACATACCGCAGATCAACCGAACAACAACGTGGTCAAGGTTTCAAAGCCCTCCCGGCCCCACCAGACAACCGTTCAGGGTCCCCAAACCGAAACAACCAAACCCGGCGCGACCCCCGACCGGTCTGCAAGCATTGCCAAGGCAGTCACCCCACTGAGAAATGCTGGCGGAAACGAACCGACACTAGGGTGCAAGCAACGAAGACCGAAGAGGCATCCACCTCCGGCCCGAAAATCACCGAGATTCACAGTGACGAATCAGACGACTCCTCCCCCCGCGGACCATCCACATCAAAGGGCAAGGCTCAGTGCCATTCAGTTGCATTACCCATCATACACCAAGTGTTCATTATGGGAGAAGTCACAGGTGAACGCATGCCGGTGATGCTGGACACGGGTGCAACCCACAACTTCATGACTCCGCAGTGTGCTCAACGCCTTGGACTCAAGATCAGTAAACGGCTTCGCATGTCTGTGGTTTTTGCTCAGGGAGAGGCCAGTCATGTGCGTTACGCCGACGGTGTCCCAGTCAGGTTAGGCCAATGGTTTGGTCACCTGAACTTCCTGATTATACCGATGGAAACATTCGAAGTCATCCTAGGCCTCGAGTTTATGGATAAACACATGATCTCCTTTTTCGGCAAAGGGGTAGACAAAGTGCTTCTCGATCAGAGTGGGCAGGCCATCGTCGTCGACTGCAATCGAGTCCAGGCTCCTCGTACGGACGAACCTTCTGACAGTGAACCAAGGGAATCTAAGCAGAAACATACGAGCAAAGAGAAAGCACAAGCGCGAGCGTCAACCTCCACACACACGCCATCACCATTATCACACAAGCAATTTCGACGAGCAGTCTATCAAGGTGGAATCGCACACTTATGCGTTCTCAGACCGGTCGCAGAGGAGACGGGACCACGGCCGATCGACGTCTCAAAGATTGGGCACCCAAGTTTCCAGATGCTAATGGAAGAATTTTCAGATGTTCTCAAGGATACCCTTCCACCCGGTCTCCCCCCTTTACGTAATGTCCAACATCGGATCGACACGCTCCCGGACCACCCACCACCGTCGCGAGCTCCATACAGGATGAATGAGGCCGACCTTCAGGAGCTGAAGAGGCAATTACAGGAACTTGAAGTGCAAGGATACATCCGACCAAGCAGCTCCCCATATGGAGCCCCGGTCCTATTTGTGAAGAAGAAAGACGGCTCCCTACGCCTCTGCATCGACTACCGAGCACTCAACAAAGGCACAATCAAGAGCAGATACCCCGTACCCGTGATGGAGGAACTTCTAGATCGCCTGGGCAAGGCACGATACTTCACGCGCATAGACCTCCGATCCGGATACCATCAAATCAGGGTGGCCCAAGAACACATCGAGAAGACGGCCTTCCGCACACGCTACGGCAGCTATGAGTGGCTCGTCATGCCATTCGGGCTTACAGGTGCTCCGGCTACCTTCTGTCGAGAGATGAATGATGGCTTTCGAGACATGCTCGACCTCTTTCTCATCATCTACATTGACGACCTACTGATTTATAGCCGAACATTAGAAGAGCATTATGAGCACGTTCGGGCGGTCTTGTTATGACTACGGCAACGTCGGCTCTTCGCCAAACCAAGCAAGTGCGAGTTCTGCATGAAGAAGGTGGAATTCTTGGGGTTCATCGTTTCTGAACTGGGCCTCCACGCCGACCCCCAGAAAGTCGAAGCAGTACTCAAGTGGGCCCCCCCAAAGACCATCAAAGAGGTGCGAGAATTCATCGGCTTTTGCCAATTTCTCCGCCGTTTCATCCAAGGTTTCAGCAAGATCGCGACCCCGCTCTTGGAGTTGGTCAAAGAAAAGGAGCCCTTCAAGTGGGGAGCAAACGAAGAAGACGCCTTCGAAGCATTGAAGGTGGCTATGTGCAATGCCCCGGTTCTCAAACTTCCCGAATTCGACAAACCTTTTGAAGTTCACACAGATGCTTCAGGCTCAGCCATTGGCGGCGTCCTCATACAAGACGGACAACCCATTGCCTACGAGTCGCATAAACTCACTGGCCCCGAGCTCAGATGGAGCACACATGAGCAAGAAATGTTAGCCGTTATCCATTGCCTACGCAAGTGGCGGCACTACATTCTGGACAAGCACACAAAGGTCTTCACGGACAACATCTCCTTGAGATACTTTACATCTCAACCCAAGTTAAGCCCAAAGCAAGCAAGATGGCAGGATTTTCTTGCCGAATTCGATATCGAGATCATTCACAAGCCGGGGAAACAGAACGTGATGCCAGATGCACTTAGTCGAAGACCCGAACTCCAGGCAATATCCACCGTATCTTCGGATCTCAGAGGCAGAATTCAACAAGCACAAGCACAAGATGCCCAAGTTCAAGAACTACTTCAGGAAATGCAAACGGCTCAAGCCCCGCAGCGCTACACACTATAAGAAGGCCTTCTCCACCGCAAAGGAAAAATTTATGTCCCGAACGGCTTAGAGCTACGCAAAGAGCTACTGTGGGAGGCACATGATTGCAAAGTGGCCGGCCATGGAAGTCAAAACCGCAGCTATGAGACGCTCCACAAACACTTGTATTGGCCTCGCATGAAGGCACAGGTCCAGGAATATGTAGAAACATGCCCAACATGTCAGTTAGTCCGTCAAGATAGGGTAAAACCCGCCGGCCTTCTGCAACCACTCCCGATTCCCAACCGACCGTGGGACATGATTAGCATGGACTTCATCACTGAACTCCCACCGTCTTCAGGGTTCAACACCATCTTCGTTGTGGTGGACTACTTCACCAAACAAGCACACTTTATCCCGGCCAAACCCCCGCTCAACGCCAAGGCCGTGGCTCAGCTTTTCTTCACACATATCGTGAGTTATCACGGGTTGCCTCTCGCCATAGTGTCGGACCGGGACGGCCGTTTCCTAAGCCGGCTATGGACGGAGCTTTTCCGCATCTTGGGGACGCAACTTAGGTTCTCCTCATCTTATCATCCACAAACAGACGGGCAAACCGAACGGGTCAACCAGACGATCGAAGATTACATCCGGAACTATGTTAGAACCGACCAAAAGGATTGGGCGAAGCACTTAGACATTCTAGAGTTTCACTACAATGCTTCCGTCCACTCAAGCACGAAGATGACCCCATTCGAGTTGGCGACCGGCAAAGAGGTAATCACGCCCTTGGCTCTCACGCAAGACTCCACACTTGCAACAAACGACCCCGATTGCGGAGCTTTCTTGGATCAGTGGAAGACAAAGTTAGAAGAAGCAAAGTCCAGCTTGCAAAGAAGCAAAGAACGCATGGCTCACTATGCAAACAAGAAACGACGACCCGGCGAAGAATTTCAAGTCGGTGACCTTGTCCTCGTCAGCGCACGAAATATCACTCTCCCAAAGAACATCACGCAGAAATTCAACCATCGCTACTACGGACCATACAAAGTGGAGAAGCGGATCAATGAAGTCACTTATAGCTTGGAGCTTCCCGACAACGTGCAATTTCACAACGCCTTTCACGTCAGCCTCCTGAAGCGGTTCAAACCCGACTCCAAGTACGGATGCGAGATCCCAGTGCTGCACGACGGAGAGAACCAGTTCGAGGCAGAAGCGATCTTACGGGACCGGATCACTCGCGATGGTCCCCAGTTCCTCATTAAATTCAAAGGACGACCCTTAGTCGATTCGGAATGGCTTCCGGCCAACACCTTTGGGCCCAACCATCCATTAGTTCGCAAGTATTATCGCCACACTTAAGCCCCATGTAATGTTCCCAAATTTTTGTAATCACACCAACTTTTGTAAGACCCGAACCCGCTTGTTGAGGACACCAAGCTCTTCAAGCCGGGGGAGGATGTCACAGCCTGTTTTTCTATCCAGCCCTTTTCAGTGCTTGGGGGGTATGCCCTGTGGCGCCAAATTGTGCGCAACTATGAGGGGTACTAGTACTCCTCATACCAAGCTCTCATTGCCTTCTTCAACACGAGTTGCTAATCGAATATAAACGTGTTCTGGCAATCTTCTTGGTGTCCCTTGTGCTATCTCATGCATTTTGTGGGTTGGAACGTCTCACTCCCCCCCCCCCCCCCCCCCTCCCCCCCCTCCCCCCCCCTCCCCCCCCCCCTCCCACCCCCTCCCCCCCCCCCCCTCCCCCCCCCCACCCCCTCCCCCCCCCCCCCCCCTCCCCCCCCCCCCTCCCCCCCCCCCCTCCCCCCCCCCCCTCCCCCCCCTCTCCCCCCCCCCCCCTCCCCCCCCTCCCTCCCCTCCCCCCCTCCGCCCCCCCCCCCCCTCCCCCCCCCTCCCCCCCCCTCCCCCCCCTCCCCCCCCCTCCCCGCCCCCCCTCCTCCCCCCCTGCCCCCCCCCCCCCCGTTCTAACACAACTCCCCCCCCCCCCCCCCCCATTTTTATTTTTTATTTATTTTATTTATTATTTTATTTTTATTTTTTATTTTTATTTTTTATTTTATTTATTTTATTATTTACTTTCTTTGTTTCTTTTATTTTTTTATTATTATTTTTCTTTTTCGTTTATTTTTCTGTATGGGCGTTCGAGGAAAAAGAAAAAAAAAAGAAACTTATTATTATTTTTTTTATTTTTTATGGCTCAAGGCTTTTGGCTCGGGATCGTGCCTCGCTTGGCCGTTTTTTACAAAACTGGAGTCATTTTCATGTTTTTTGGCTCCTCTGGAATCAGTTTTTGGCTTAATTTTTCCAAATTCCCACATTTTCTATGAGTTTTGGTCAAAACCCTCAAGTTTTGAGCACATTTATCACATGTTTTTATTTCACCACATTGTCCACATGGTATATTCTCACCTCATCTTACATTTGGTTTTTATATTTCCCATATGTACCCTCTGTGGCCCTCCAGTTTCATCATTTTAACCCCCTCCAGACCCCTGATTCCTACTCCCAATCCCTCCCTTTACCAATCTGCATAGCCACATCATTACCCCTCCCTGCCCCATCCATCTCCCCACCCTCAACCCTCCCTTCCCATTCCTTTCTACCCTCCCATTGCCCCCTTTTTGCTTTTCCATAACAACATCCCACTTTTGGTTCTTCTCTGTTCTTGATTCTGGTGGAATTGGTTGCTGCTCAGATGTCCTCTTCTACTTTTGCCAGCTCCATTATCCTGGTGTCCTATATGCTCAGAGTTTTGGCTATAGCTCTCCGGGACGGAGAGCACATTAGGAGGTGGGCAACTGTTGAGCCCATAAAAGTCATGTGGTCAAAGTCAACTATAGTCAAAGTCAAAAGGTCAAAGTCAACTAGTCAAAGTCAACAAGGTCAAGGTCAAAGTCAACATGTGTAAAGTCAAAGTGCTAAAGTGCAGGTGTCAAAGGGCACAGGTAGTGCACAATTATTGTCCACAAAGGGTAAATTGGAGAAAGTGGGTTGCAGGTTGCAGAGGTATTTTCTCTAATTTCCCTAAGGTTCAAAGTGTTTTTAAAGTATTTTGGAAGGTTCAGGTGAACCCTCTCTTATGTGCAAAAGTGAAGACTTAAAAGGAAATGTGAGGGTATGTGAAGCGGCAGAGGTGTGCACAAGGATAAAGCTTGAAGCAGGTGGAGGTCTGGTGCGGAGGCTGGCGGCAAGAAGCCTTTGGGGTATTTGGTATTTTGTCATTGAGCACTCTGTGGGATTGTGCACAGAAGTATTGGTTTGTATTGTGCTTCAAACATTGTAATTGTCTTACTGTAATCAATCGGCAGAAGCTTCCAAGGTGTATTGCCTCTCCTGGTCTTTTCCTTTTCTCCTACAAACCCTCAAACTCCTTCTTGTCTAAGAATCCCCCAACAATGTACAAGGAAAGGAGGAGGAGTAACAAAGAGCAATGCCTTTAGAGAGCTTTTCGATTGGTTCTTTAGAAGACAATTACAAAGGACCTCATGCCAAATATAATCAGAAGGATGTGACTATCACCAGACAAAATCATCATGTATCAATATCACAAAATGAAAAAGACTACGTTTCAAACAGAGCTTTAATATTTGCAATGTCTTTTATTTCTTTATTTCATGTATGTATTAAGCTTTGAAAAGAAATATGTCTATTACCATCAGATGACTTTGACCAGAGAACTCTTCATGGATCAATAACAATTAATATTAGGCCATGGATCAGTTACACCAAAAAAGTTTGCAATGCCTTATATCACATTGGGCAATTTCTGTATATGTACATTTGTTGAGATATAGAATTTGAAAAAATGAAGTCATTCCTTGAGCCTCTTAAAAGAGATTGGCTCTGGCAAATCACCTCCATATCTGAGGAACTCTTTTCTCCTGTATCCAGCAATGCTTTTTAAATCTGACACCCCTGCAACCATTGCATAGCTTGAATAACAAAGAAAGTACCCTGCCCTTGAAGCATTGAGTCCTAGGGCATATCCAAAAATTCTGAATGCAGCTGCTCTTTCAAGCAACAAAACTCTAAAAGCATTAAAGGCTATTGGAGTAAAACCCATGTATTTGGATAGAGTCCTCAAGCAGAACAAATGGAAAGTTTGGCTCCTCACTAGAGTGCTTATGAATAACACAAAAAGTGTCTAGGTTCAAGTTTGGAAGATAGTGGATAATAGAATGAATATCTACCTTTGCTTTTCCTTTCTCTTCTATGGCTTTTCTTGTTCCCTTGCCCCTGCCAAGGTAACTTTCTTCATCCAATAAAGTTAACTGTGGTAAATATGAAAAACAAGGTCAGATGAAGTGCAAGCACACTTTAGGAGTCATGAAAAGTAACTTGAAACAATAAGACATAAAGCAAGAGACACGACTGATGCAAGCGATAAGGGTCTTTAGAGAAATTCAGACGGTCGTTATCGCTTGCATCGGTCGTCATCAATATCTCTTTGCAAACTACCTAGAAACATGTTATATTTGCTGAATGAGGGGAATTCTTACAAGCTAGATATCTATTATCAATGCTACATGGAACTCCTAGACACGACCGATGCAAGCGATAAGGCCCACTGGAAAATATCCGATGGGCCTTATCGCTTGCATCGGTCGTGATCAATTTCTGGCAGTCTAATGGAGATCTTGGCCAAATCCGATAGAAGCTAGAGATTTTGCATCCGTCCGATCTCATATCCTTAGCCTTAAATTCTTGAGAATATTTTCAACTGTAGACCTTGACGTTATCTTCCTCAAGTCCAAACACGATCGATGCAAGCAATAAGGCCCAACAAAAAATATCCGATGGGCCTTATCGCTTGCATCAGTCGTGATCAACTTCTCACAGTCTAAATGGAGACCTTGGAGAAACTCTATTGCCCGCATCTCATCTCCTTAGCCTAAGAATCATGAGTATACTTTACTCTATACCTTGACGCTAGAGATTTTGCATCAGTCCCATCTCATATCCTTAGCCTAAAATTCTTGAGAAAGCAAGCGATAAGTCCCATCTCATATCTTTACCTTAACACGATCGATGCAAGCGATGAGGCCCAATGGAAAATATTCGATGGGCCTTATCGCTTGCATCGGTTGTGGTCGATTTCTGACTAAAAATGGCGATCTTGGACAAAAGCTAAAATTAATAAGAATATATTAAACATACCTTGACCTCATCTTCCTCCTAGCCTATAATTCTTAAGAAAGCAAGTGATAAGTCCCATCTCATATCCTTACCTTAACATGACCGATGCAAGCGATGAGGCCCAACAAAAAATATTCGATGGGTGTTATCGCTTGCATCGGTCGTGGTCGATTTCTCACTAAAAATGGAGATCTTGGACAAAAGCTAAAATTAATAAGAATATATTAAACATATCTTGACCTCATCTTCCTCCTCGATGAGCTCTTTTGAGTCAATACAAATTGTTCCTTTGTCCTCAGCAACATCCAAGAATGAATAGCCGTGCCCAAACGACTATATTCTAAGTTGCTTCTGATGCTCATCAAAATCTTCATCAGCAAGCCTTGGCTTCTCTGAGATAGCTTTCTCAAAGCATCTTGAAAGGGCTTGTGATGAATCTTTGAACTCTTCATTAGACAAATCCAAATCAAGATACAAAAATTCTTCTTTTCTTTCTCCTTTCTTATTGATGAATCTCCTTGCAACTTCTTCTGACTCAGCTATAGCTGCAAGACAGTAGTCCTCCCTTAGATTGAAAAGTTCCTAAATGCAAAATAGAGGTATAAAATCTTTTCCAGAGATAAAGTAAAAAGGTAGATTTGGGAGAAGTAGGGACTTCTCAGACACTTGAACTTCTTCAGTTGGCTCCCTTATTGTAGTCTCTGCTTTAAAAGTGGCCACATCAAAACCTTTGACCTACTCTTCTTCTGCTTGGAGATTGATCTCCTCAACAATCTCCATGACACCTTTCATAGTTTTTGAGCTTCCCTCAAGTGTCAGCTCTAAGAAAGGCTCATCTTCAACATGAACATTTTCCTCCTTTTCAACTGAGATGTGATCAAGCCATATCAAGAAGGCAATGTTTAAAGGGAGCAAGCAGTAGTCCCTTTCATGCTCTAGGCATAAATCAAGCTTCCCTGGCAAAGGGGATATCCTTTTGCATTTTCTCGTGATTTTTGCCCTATCTATTGGATCCTTCCCAAAGATGTGAGGATGGACATAGGTTTTCTGAGAAATAGAAAGGATCTTTCCATTGATCAACCCCAAGAAAATCTCCCACTCATCCTTAAGAAAACTTTTTGATTTCTCTAGGAGTTTTTCAAAATCAATTTTGGGATTGAATATCGTTATTGCATCAGGAAAATAATCTACACTTAAACCCTCTTGAACCATGAAATCAAGAAGTTTCTCTGATGGAGAGACAGTAAGGATCTCATTCATTCCCTTCATCTTAGCTGCAGCTTCTCTTGTATGTATGAGGAGAACACAACCGATGCAAGTGACTATAGCGAGTCAACGTAGGTCAAATGGGGAAAATCTCTTGTACCAGTCGTGTCGAGGACGAAAACAAAATACACATGTAATTGAGAAAAATTCTCTCAAGGTTCAAAATTTGAATTTGTGAAGGAAGTTGCTATTTATAGGCGAGGAGGGAGGAAGTAATGGTCAAATGACGTGGACCAATCACTGAGTGCCACGTGGTAGAGCATATAGTGGTTGATTCAATGGATAGATGATGTGGACCAATCAAATTATGCCACATGGCAAAAGATGTTGGAATTCACAACTGCTATATGATGTGCACCAATCGTGGCATGCCATGTGGCATTAACGGTCAACTCAGTTCTGGGACCTATTTAAGCTTCCCTGTTGATTTCTTTCATTTTTTTTTGTCAACACTTTCCAAGCGTTGAGGTTCCATCTCCACCAAGTTTTCAAGCTGCTTCTTCACAATTTCTATAGAGACCCTTTCTGCGTTAGGTAATACGGACACGACCGATCGAGGCGATCAGGGTACATCTGAGATTTTTGGATAACCCTAATTGCTTGGATCGGTCATGTTTCTTAAATGGCATCGAGTCCTTGTATGCTTGAGTATTATGCATTGAAAGCTATATTTGAACTTGTATATATTGAAATTTGATGATGAATTCAAGGACGACCGATGTAAGCAATAAGGGACATCCAGGCAACTACGAATGATTCTTATCGCTTGGATCGGTCGTGTCTCTGAAAGTGCAAAGAGTTATTGATCATAGCTTGCAAATTATGTTTTTCTAAGTGATACTTGAGTATTTTGCATTCTAAGATATATTTGAACTAGTATTGACTGATATTTGATGATGAATTCAAGGACTACCGATGCAAGCGATTAGGGACATCCTGGCATTTACGAATGACTCATATCACTTGGATCAGTCGTGTCTCTGACAGTGGAAAGCGTAATTGATCATAGCTTGCAAATTATGTTTTTTCTTACTGATACTTGAGTATTTTGCATTGTAAGATACATTTGAACTAGTACTGATTGATATTTGATGATGAATTCAAGGACGACCGATGCAAGCCATTAGGGTCATCCGAGCATTTCCGGATGACTCTTATCGCTTGGTTCGGTCGTGTCTCTGACAGTGGAAAGAGTCCTTGATCAAAATGTTTGAGAGTAAGTTTCCTAATTCCTTGCCTTAAGACTCTCATTTTGTGTAGAGTATGGCTAGGACCAAAAAGACAGCAAGGAAGTTGTACCCTGAGGGTCAGGACCAAAATGCCTAGGAACAAAATGCCTAGGAAGAAAATGTCCAGGAGCAAAATCCCCAGAAGGTTCAAGGCAATGTATCAAACAAGCATTCAAAGAAAAGGGTCAAGTACCATGTAAAGTCTTTGAGGGAAATTAGAAGAGCACAAAAGTCTGTGGGATTGTTGATCCCTAGACTTCCATTTATGAGAGTTGTCAAGCAGATCTCAACCAACCTCTGTTCTTTGATGAAGAACTCATCCTTTATCAATGTGAGGTGGCCAACTCAAGCATTGCTATGCCTGCAAGAAGCTACAGAGGACTTTGCTATTGATTTTATGAATGATGCCTATTTATGTGCTGCTCATGCACATAGGGTAACACTAATGGCGAAGGATTATGTTATTGTTTCAAGAATAAGATATAAATTTGATAAATCTCTGGTTCCTATTGATCACCATGATATTTCAAATATACCTCCAACTCGAGCACCCAAAACAACAGTTGTCATTGAAGAGATCAACCCTAAGGTCACTCATGATCATGAAACTAGAACTGTAGCAAATAGTGAGGAGGAGAGGAAAAAGCAGGGATTATTTACAGAGGAAAGTGTCATCTTAACAAAGATTGAAAAGTTACAGAAAGCAAATAAAGAGCTCCTTAAGAAAGTGATGGGCAAATAATAGTTAATGTTGCAATGCCATGGCAAAAAGATTGGTTTCTTGACATTAGACCTGAAGACAACAAAATGTTGAGGGAGCTTCATGTTGAAATATCAGATAGTGTGGTAAACATTTCACTCAGGTATATCAAAAAAGTGCTCTTGTATTGCTTAATTTTCAAGTTCCTTAACTGAATTTTTATTTCTTGATTTGTAGGGTTCTTCTTCAACAATGTGAGGAAGCGGTTCAAAGGAAAGTATTTATTGTAGATCCTCTGGTGACACACTGTTTTTTGCATAAACATGGAGATGCCAAGTCCTTTCTACAGGATTTTACAGAAGAGGTAGAATGTGTTATCTACCCATATATTGAAAAGTAAGTATTCATCTGCATTTTGGAAAGATATTTATTTCATTCAAGAAAGTATATTTACATGAACTCATTGATAGGGGCCATTGGAGTCTGATTATTGTTGACTTCAATGCATACCAAGCTCTTTTCCTCAATTCTCTTCAATCACAACATGGGAATTGCAAAGTGTAAGTTGCTATACATTTTGTTGTTCTCTATTTAAGAGCCATGCCATCCATTCTGATTTTTACTTTACAATGCAGTGCTCAAAAGCTTCTCAAGATGCATATTGATCAGAATTTTCTTGGAATTGCTAAAATGAATGAACAAAAGCAATTTGGATACATACAAATTCATGTGCCATTGCAGAGGGACTCAACATCATGTTGACTTCAATGCATACCAAGCTCTTTTCCTCAATTCTCTTCAATCACAACATGGGAATTGCAAAGTGTAAGTTGGTATACATTTTGTTGTTCTCTATTTAAGAGCCATGCCATCCATTCTGATTTTTACTTTACAATGCAGTGCTCCAAAGCTTCTCAAGATGCATATTGATCAGAATTTTCTTGGAATTGCTAAAATGAATGAACAAAAGCAATTTGGATACATACAAATTCATGTGCCATTGCAGAGGGACTCAACATCATGTGGTTGGAGAGTGATTGCAAATTCAATTCAGGACTGTAAAACCTTCTTGCAAAGAAGGTTTTACAGTCCTGAATTGAATTTATCAGACTACCCAGATGCATGGATCATCTTGATCAGAGAGAGAGAGAGCAATAAATGGCATCATGAAACATGCAATCTGCCCCTATGATCCAGACTCACCTCCACCCCCTCCACCTGATAAAAAAAAGTCTGAAGATAAAAAGAAAGGGCTTCCTCTTCACTCACCATTAAAGCATGGGACCAAGAAAAAGAGTCAAGCTGAAAGCTCCAAAAAGGGATAGACGCAACAGAGAAAACAGGGCTCCAAAAATGATAGAAAGGGTTGAATCATTTTTGAGTCTTAGATTGAAATCTATTGTAAAAACAACATAGGTTGGAAGATAATGTACGAATTGTATGTACATATGCCAATCTTCATCTGGAAGATGGTCATTGTAACCATATTTATTTGCCTTTACAATATTTATATGCCTTGAGAAATATACAGTTGTATTGAAACTCTGATAGTTAAACAAAATTTCATTGCATGGTCCAATTAAATTTGTTCGTGTCACAAATATGACTGCATTGTGGGTTTCTTACTTCATTACTATTGGAAAGTTTAAATTGGAGAAGATACAGAAGAATATAAAGAATTAAGAGGACACGACTGATGCAAGCGATACGGGGAATTGGAGAATTTTGGATTGCCCCTATCGCTTGCATCGGTCGTATTATCCATTTCAACATAGGATCCCCTTTTAGCAACCTTGCATGAGATGAGCTGTTGCTAGTTGTTTTTATACTCATGAGTGAAATATTTACGCAAGGTCACTTGTTGAAGTCTCTCGTGGTAGTTTGCTAACATGACCGATCTAAGCGATAAGGGCCATCCGACAAGTTCAGATTGCACTAGTCGCTTGCATCGGTCGTCTTCTCTAATCTCGTCTCCTCTGTTTTATGCCTTAAGTCATGCTCTTCATATTTTGAAATATCAAACCTTGGATTGGAATTTGGACCAGGTTCTCCACCCTCTCTTATATTACTTGTTATGTGTACCCCGATATTTTCTCTTGCATTACTTGAGGACAGAAAAGATGGATAGAATCAAATTATTTTATTGAGACTAATGTGCACCTTTGATAGACTATAATAATTAAATTGAAATTAGATATTGAATTCGCACGAGGTTCTCCACCCTCTCTTATATTACTTGTTATGTGTACCCTGATATTTTCTCTTGCATTACTTGAGGACAGAAAAGATGGATAGAATCAAATTATTTTATTGAGACTAATGTGCACCTTTGATAGACTATAATAATTAAATTGGAATTCTAGATCTCTTGTTCATCTAGAATTAACTTATGCAAGTTCCTGTATAATTATTTCTTAGTTGGAACCTCATCAGAATGTTAAGATTAAACAAAAAAATGCCAAGATGAGTTTAGATGAAGGGGAATAATTGAAGTCATCAATTCACTCCTGCAAATAAAAATCAATGGAAATATGAAATAAAGGACCTAAAAAATATCTATGAATGTCTTCGTTTATATTCTTATCATTGTGCAATCTTGAAAGTAAATTACAAAATGCAAATATGAATATACACATTTAAAATTCATAATTTACCACACATTGTTTGTCACCATCTTGCAAAGAAAATTCAATGAAAGTATCAATAGAAGCTTCTATAGAGGAAGATACATTATGTAAGAATGTGAGGGTTAACTTGTTACAATCTTAAGGGTTGGAATTTAATCACCCTTGGTGGCATGTAACTCATGCAAGATAATGATTTCTATGATCTAATGTTAACTATTGCATCATCAATTGAGAATCTGCATTGTGATGATACCTCATCAAGGTATTCTAGGAGCTCTCTTACATTTCTGAGATTCCAATTTGTAGTGACAATTATTTTCCTTGATTGAAAATCTGGATGAATTAGTACTTCTAACTCAAATTCTGGACAGCTCTCCTCTGAGTCCAAGGCTATCCAAAGTCCAAGCTTTTTTTTCCACTTCTATAGTCATATCCTAGAACCAGAGATTGTCGACATATCTGATATGAGATTGAAAGAGAATTGGGACTAAATTTACATAAAATAATGTCACCTAGATTTTGAACTTTTTTGATATCCCATTCCCTACCTAAAACATCATCAATCTCTGAAATAGAGACTCTCCTATTCAACCACATTGTTTTTGTTTTCTGTTATAACATGTTTTTAAAGCATGCTACAAAGACATGAATAGGCAAAAACCATTGAATCTTTATCCTTCTCGAAATTCGGCCTGCTGACATTGCCTTTTGGATGTCAAATTTAGTTTTGTATAGAAAACTTGAAACTGTTGAATGATCAGGAGCATCCCAATCTAATGAAGAGATGCAAGGACATGGTACATGTACAAGATTTTCATAAGAAATCCTCCCTGATGGCACTTGATAATCTGCATAATGGACAAATAACTCTATGCTATTGAAAAATTGAACAGAGTTGTCTGCATACATGAGTTTTGCATATTCCTTATGAAGAACTCTGAATGTTCCTGTTAAACATTCAACATGTTGCCATTCCACAATATTGGAAGGAAAGATATCTGCAATACAAAAACATATGTTTTATTATACAAAAACAACTAGAATGATAGAAGAGCATTGTCAAACTTCACTTATAGTACGAAGGGAATCGCAGATGGTTTTCTAGAACAAGATCCTTAGCGGTGTACACATGTTGTACTCGTGCAAACCAACCGCATCTCTTCAATTTGAAACTGAGAATACGTCCTTTTCAGTGGTTTCTTGTGTTGTCTCTTTTGGCACGCTTGACTTTATGGGCACCTCTGCAGCTAGGAAGCATAGTTACCCATTCATTTACTTTCACAGAAAGAGGTTTCCACAAAGAATCCTCTCTTCTGTTGTAAACCTCACATGAGGTTACATGATTGGAAGGACGACGAGAAGAAGAAGCCATTTGAACTTAGAAGAAGAAGAATGTTCAAAGCGAGAAATCGACGTTCAGAACTTTTGGCAGTATTTATAGAGAAAAAGGCTTTGTACACGTGGAAACTTTTGATTTGATGTAAAGCCTGTCGCTGAATGATCATGAAATTTTGTGAATCCAAAAATATTTCGTATCTTCAAAAATCAATTCCTTCTTGGAAATTTGAGAATATGCTTTGTGTAGTGTGCCAGAGTGTCTTTTTTTGCATCAATTGTACATTGAATACGAGACTCTTCATCACTTTAGCGGTGCTTTTAGAGTAAATTGTATTAAAATAAGAAATTCTTCATACGGTTAAAAGAGACAGCAATGTTATATTCTTGTACATGTGGAAAGACTCTATTTGTCAATTTCCTTAATCTCTCATTAGCAAACAACCCCTTTTCAGTCGTTTTTCGCCCTAATGTCACTAAAATTATGCCATAAGGCATAATGATACTTGAGTTACTTATATCTTAGAGATACTGGTTTGGAAATTGTAAATTTCTTTGTATCTAAATTCGAATCAAGCAGAGCCAAAAAATGGATTCTTCGAGCTACCCTTGAAAGAAATGCTATTCCAAAATCTTCAGATATATAACCCAATTTGCGAAGCCTAACTTCTGCCTCATCCTATGTGAGTTCTCAGCAGCGTCAGATTCTCTGTCTCTCTCAATCTACACACAAGCGTGCACACGTGAGTGTCAAGTTCTAACTCATGACACATGAGTCATAATTCTTTGTGTGCGTGTTCATGAGCCTAAAAGTATCTACTGATTCATCCGATGAATCACTCAAAAATGCAATCATTTCAAACCTAGAATGAAAACACAAAATATAACAAGGCGTATACTACTGGCAACCATACATGCATCCATCTATTTAAGTGGGCGACCAAAGACATATGCAAGAAATTTGGAAAATTCAATAAAACAAAAACGTCTCTTGCAAAATCTATGTGCCCACACGTCCCAAAATCCATCCAAGTATAGTTATATCAAGATCCATCCAAGTATAGTTATATCAAGGGTTGATTCAGGTCCCGTTCGTGCCTGTATGTGTGTGGACGCATTTATATGCGTGAACTCTTTGCATGCGATCGTGGATATAATGTAATAGAGGGTTTAGAGTTAACCAATAAACATTTTTTAATTTTCTTGGTCATAAAACTGGAAGGTGGAAAACTTTTCGACAACGTGATGAGCGTGACACAATGGAAAAGCACTTCTCTTTGCATAGGAAGGGCATAGTTCATGCCACACATCTTGAATACAGAAGCTGCTTGATCAAATCCCGTAAAACTGGTCCCCCTCACATAAGACACCCTCTTGAAACACAATTTTCCTTTTGCTGTATGACATGGCACCAAGTAGGAAAAATGGAAATCTTCACAATACTGAAGGGAAAATAGAAATCTTCAAGAAAACCACAAACGAGGATACTCAAATTCTTGAGAAGAAGATGATGAAGCCCTTCCAAGGTCTCCAGGGAAATTCTAGCTCTCATACAAATGCAAGAAACTAATGAATATTATGACCACCACATGCTAGAGAGATGACTCTCCTCTCAACCAAATGCCTCTACATATAACTCTGTCTAAGGGACTTTCATCTTGGGCAGGTGGATTCTAACCATCCATGTGTTAGTCATGTAATTGCATGTGTGCCAAGTGTCCTAGTTAACTCAAGTTAACTCAACTGGATGCTTCTAAAAGGCTCTAGATCTCTTTGGGCCCATATACCCCATGGGGATTGAACCCAAGATCACTTGCTTCTTCACACTCTTGAGACTTAACCACTATGCTAAGTGGATCACTTGTTTACAAGATCACATGAAATCTTCATAAGTCTAGACTCAAGATCTTTGGTCATACATACGGGTGAACAAACGGTGCCCGATTTCAAATCTGTTTGAACCGGTCAGATCCTTAGATCATAGACTTACTTTATTGTAGCTTCCCAGTCATCTCACAAATAGGCTATTGATAGAGAGAAACATCAAATGCATCTCCAACATCATGAAAACCTAACCCTACACATGTTTCCATAGGATTGACAATATGTTTGCAATCTTCAAGTCCAAGTGTTGCAATAATGTGATAATATATATTTCTTGACACAAAGTTATTCCCCTATCAACTTGCATAAATGGAATGCCCAAGTAATATACAACTATGATCAAAAGTACATTATCTACATGGTTAACATATAAGGTGCCCTTAGTTGGATTGTTCTCAAAAACATTTGCAATCAATTATGCATGTATCTTTTCATACAAAGCATATTATACTTATTTCAAACCATATGATGTCTTTTTCAACCTACACACTTTGTTTTCATGCCCTTTCTACATAGAACCATGGGGCTGAAATAAATGTAGTTTATTTCCAACTTTCTACATAGAACCATGGGGCTGAAATAAATGTAGTTTATTTCCAACTAATTTCAACCATGATGAGTTGCAACTACACAAATGCTATTGAACAATGGTCTTTGGCATGTGGGAGCAAAGGTCTCATCAAAATCAATGCCACTATGTTTATTTGACAAAAATTCTCACCTTGTACATGTCAACTATTCCATCAGGCAACTTATACACCCATTTCGTGTTAATGGCCTTTTTGCCTAGAGATAAATCACATAAAGACCAAGTATCACATAGTAGCATCATATTTTTATTCCATAAAAGTCGTCCAATTTTTTGAATTTAATGCTTAATCAACAGAAACAAGCTCATTCTCATCGCAAAGGATACAAAGACCCACTACATAGCAATTTGATGTAAGGGAAAGACTTTGAGAGCCTGAATGAGTACAATAGGTCAATGGTCCATATAATTTGCTAGGTATGCACCAATCATTTAGGCATAGTTTTTGCCTCTTCTATGTCAACTTCTCACCAGCAAGTGTATCATGTGAATCTACATTAAAAATGGAATGATCTGTATTATCATTTAGAACCTCTGAAGGCTAGGAAATTGCATCATTTGGGCTAGCACTCGGCTAGCCACCTATAAGGAGAGCTAGCAAAGTGCCATACACATCCATTGAGCTAGCTAATGTCTCGTTGGTACATGAATGTAATGGCTGAGTTACATCTTCCACAAAAGCAAAAACACGCTAACCAAAATGTGTTTAATTTGTGGATGATACATACGACAACCTTTTCTTTTCAAAAGATATCGAACAAAAGGTGAAGGGTTGTGTAAAGTGTGTGGGACTGAGTAGTACAGAAGTCATCTCTTTATCACTTGTAACATGGACAAGAGGTATCACACTTGGGGCATAGATGTTCGTCCATCACTGCCCCACATACCCTTGGATACCAAAAAAAAATTCCAACGGACTGATAGACTTGACATTGCTCTTTGGAACCTTTTAGAGGTTTTAAATATTGTGGAATGTATACCATGGCACTTGACATTGCTCTTTGGAACCTTTAGAGGTTTGAAATATTGTGGAATGTACACGATGGCATAGGAATCGAGTTCTCTACAATAATGATAGAGAATACTTTAGTTTCAATTGCTCTGATGCACAGGATAAGAGTGACTCCTTGAGTGTCAAAGCCAATGCACCTGTTTATGAGGAGGATTGTTTATCTATAATAGAATGGTCCCTCCCCCCCCCAAAGAAAAAAAAGAGAGTTCTTGTTATCTGTTAGTATATGATCAATGTCTACCCCTCATGATTGTATGCACATTTTGTTATGCACCCATTATGAGGAGAAGCCAAGCGTGCATTACCCTATTGATGGGAATCCTGACTTGCACGTTGGATGAAGGTCATATTGGACCATGTAAGGTATTGTAAGGAAAGGGAGTTACCAGGGTCCCCAATTGTGTGTTTCGGGGCAGCAGTGAGCAGCCCTGCCTGTGCGGGGGGTCCAAGGGGGCCAGAAGGCTCCTTGGTGGGGGTCCGGGGGCAGCACCCCTGACACGATAGTAAAGGGAATATTCCATGGAATATTTTCTCTTGGAGTCAGAAGCCGCCCACACTCTACCGCCCATGTATAGCTGTCCATGGAAGGCCACCCATGATCCTATATATATACATGACTTCTGGACTATCTGAGACATCGAATTGAGCCAGCATACCTTTACCTTGTATCTCCCTATCTAAAGTTGTATAGATCACCATTTAAGCTCTACCTTGAGAGCTCACACGTGGAAAATGCCATCATCTTTGTACTTGATGTTAGTAGAAAATTGTTGAGATTCTCCTATATCTGTTATCTTCTCTGCGACCACTCCTGTGTTATATTGCGTAACTATTTTCTTACATTATCTTCATACTCACCCATTTATTCAACTATGGTTTTTTCATTTCTATGATAATTTCTCTTATGCCTTGGTTCTCTAGATAAGTATTTTGATCGATTGGATGCTTTAGCGATCAGTGTTTGTATCCATTCCTTAATGGCTCATATAAACGGTGCGTTATTAATACACCATTTCTTTGTCTAGATCACGGCGTCAGTATATGCGTCGGTAATTTGCTGGAATTACCGACGCATATACCGACGCTCTCTTTTTAACTGGGCCCGAACCCGTAATTCGTCATTCTGCTCGTTTTGAATGTAGAACTTCTGCTTTCGGGTTTGCGCGCGCCAACAGCAGAACTTTGTTTGTCATCCTCTCTCTCTCTCTCCCTCTCTCCCTCCCTTCCCTCTCTCTCTCTCTCCCTCTCTCTCTCTCTCCCTCCCTCTCTCTCACTATCTCTCTCTCTCTCTCTCTCTCCCTCTCTCCCTCTCTCTCTCTCTCACTCTCTCTCCGTCTCTCTCCCTCTCTCTTTCTCTCTCCCTCGCTCTCTCTCTCTCTTTTCTTTTTCTATGTTTTTTCTTTACTAATATGTTCTTTGTTTGGTTTTGCAAGAGATTTTGGGATCAAATCTTTGGAAATTCCTCGAAGAAGAACTTCAAGTGGATTTTGACGATCGTGTCAAACAATTCTCTCTCTCTCTCTCTCCCTCTCCTTCCCTCTCTCTCTCTCTCTCTAAACACACCTCTATTTTTATAGATCTGATGATTTGGTAAGTAGATCGCACATATTGTATCGCTCTGTTTTCTTTCTTTATGTTTTTGCTTTTCTAATATCTTCTCTCTTTAGTTTTGCAAGAGATTTTTGAGATCAAATCTTTGGAAATTCAACAAAGGAGAATTTCAAGTGGATTTTGACAACTTTGATTCAAAAACTACATAAATGTAAGTAAAACATATATCACTCTTTTATCTTTCTTTATATTTTTGTTTTCTAATATCTTCTCTCTTTATTTTTGTTTGTTTGAGAGAGAGAGAGAGGGGGGGGGGAGGGTTACATGCATATGCATGCATGCATGCATATGCATACATGCATGCATATGCATAAATGCATGCATATGCATACATGCATGCATATGCATACATGAATGCATATGCATACATGCATGCATATGCATACATGCATGCATGCATATGCATACATGCATGCATATGCATACATGCATGCATATGTATACATGAATGCATATGCATACATGCATGCATGAGGGATATGCATATGCATACATGCATGCATGTATGTATGTATGTATCTATGTATGTATGCATATGCATGTATGTATGTATGTAAGTATGCATGCATGCATGTATGTATGTATGCATATGCATGCATGCATGTATGCATATGCATGCATGCATGTATGCATATGCATGCATGTATGTATGCATGCATGTATGTATGCATGCATGTATGCATATGCATGCATATGTATACATGAATGCATGCATGAGGGATATGCATATGCATACATGCATGCATATGCAAAAATGCATGCATATGCATACATACATACATATATGCATATGCATACATGCATGCATGCATATGCATACATGCATGCATGCATATGCATACATGCATGCATGGATGCATGCATATGCATACATGAGGGATATGCATATGCATACATGCATGCATGCATATGCATACATACATACATATATGCATATGCATACATACATACATACATATGCATACATACATACATATATGCATGTGCATGCATGTATGCATATGCATGCATATGTATACATGAATGCATGCATGAGGGATATGCATATGCATACATGCATGCATGTATGTATGTATGTATGTATGTATGTATGTATGTATGTATGTATGTATGTATGTATGTATGTATGTATGTATGTATGTATGCATGCATGTATGTATGTATGCATATGCATGCATGCATGTATGCATATGCATGCATGCATGTATGCATATGCATGCATGCATGTATGCATATGCATGCATGTATGTATGCATGCATGTATGCATATGCATGCATGTATGTATGCATGCATGTATGCATATGCATGCATGTATGCATATGCATGCATATGTATACATGAATGCATGCATGAGGGATATGCATATGCATACATGCATGCATGCATGCATATGCATACATGCATGCATGCATATGCATACATGCATGCATGCATATGCATACATGCATGCATGCATATGCATACATGCATGCATGCATATGCATACATACATACATATATGCATATGCATACATACATACATACATATGCATATGCATACATACATACATACATATGCATATGCATACATGCTTAAGCATCCATATGCATTCATGTATCCATATGCATTCATGTATGTATGCATATGCATACATGCATGCACGCATATGCATACATGCATGCATATGTATACATGAATGCATATGCATGCATGTATGTATGAATGCATGAGGGATATGCATATGCATACATGAATGCATGCATGAGGGATATGCATATGCATACATGCATACATGCATGCATGCATATGCATACATACATACATATATGCATATGCATACATACATACATACATATGCATATACATACATACATACATATGCATATGCATACATGCTTAAGCATCCATATGCATTCATGCATCCATATGCATTCATGTATGTATGCATATGCATACATGCATGCAGGCATATGCATACATGCATGCATATGCATACATGCATGCATATGCATACATGCATGCATATGTATACATGAATGCATATGCATGCATGTATGTATGAATGCATGAGGGATATGCATATGCATACATGCATGCATATGCATACATGCATGCATATGCATACATACATGAATGCATATGCATACATGCATGAATGCATATGTATACATGAATGCATATGTATACATGAATGCATATGCATACATGCTTAAGCATGCATATGCATACATGCATCCATATGCATTCATGCATCCATATGCATTCATGCATCCATATGCATACCTGAATGCATATGCATACATGCATACAAGCAAGCATATACATACATGCATGCAAGCAAGCATATGCATACATGCATCCATATGCATTCATGCATCCATATGCATACATGAATGCATATGCATATGCATATGCATACATGCATACAAGCAAGCATATACATACATGCATGCATATGCATACATACATGAATACATATGTATACATGCTTAAGCATGCATATGCATATGCATACATGCATACAAGCAAGCATATACATACATGCATGCATATGCATACATACATAAATACATATGTATACATGCTTAAGCATGCATATGCATATGTAAGCAAGCAAGCATATACATACGTGTATATGTACATGTATGTATACAAGCAAGCATGTGCATACAAGCAAGCATATGCATATTCGTTTGAGTCTTCAAATAGGCCCTAGAACCTAATTTTTAACTAGGCCGGACACTAGGTCTGGACACGGCCAAAACCTAGTCAAAAACTATAAATAGAGCTAGAGAGCTCATTTTTCAGGTTAGCTTGTAATTGATTTAAACTTGTATGAGCTTTTTGGAAGTAATCTAAAGAACTCCATTGCTTCTCACTCTTTGTCTTACCTTGTGTGCACGTGTGTGTGTATGTGTGTGCATGATAGTGTGCTTCTCACTCACGCACTTGTGCCTTCACTTGCTCGAGGTCATCATACCATCCTCACGTCTTGTCGGATTGACATTAAAGGAGGTGCTACTCATCACTGAGCTACACCAAATTTTGGCGCCGTTGCTGGGGATCGAGCTTTGAGGACGAGCGTGTGATGGTAAGATGTAGATTTGAGACGTTGGTGTTGTAGGTAATTTCTTTACTTTTCTTATTTCTCTCTTTCTTACCTCACCACCATCATCACCATCATCCTCCTCACCATATCCGATCTCCATCTCCATCATCGTGAAAAAATTTCAGTTTTTTGATCATATCACCTTCTCCCTTCCATTTCCTTCATTCCACTTGTGAGAGAGAGCGAGAGAGCGATATTGTGTGCGTTGTTTTTGCATGTTTCTTGAGCATTCTTGCAGGTTCTTGCTGCATCATCATCTCTAGCACTCCGCGCAGGTACAAAAAATCACGAAACTGTCTCTGTGCTGCCGACATCTGTCGATCGCGATCGACAGAAAAATCGGCCATTTGGTAAAACAAAGCACACCATAAGGATACACATAGGGAGCACACTCTAAATCACCTAAAACAGTAAAAAAATTCTGTGTTTCTCTGTCAATCACGACCGACACCATCGATCGCGATCGACAGCCACGATGGACAACATCTGTCAATCGCGATCGACAGATCCTGTCAATCGCAATCGACAGACCTCTCGATCGTGACGGATAGAGACGACTGACTGACCCTGTCAATCGCGATTGACACCGTCGATCGCGATCGACAGCCACGACCGACACCCCTGTCAGTCGCGATTGACACCGTCGATCGCGACCGACTGAATTTCGACGACTGACTGAATTTCTCATGTTGCCACGTGTCCATCGTGACGGACACAGCCTCGATCGACTGAATTTATGGCAAAAATCCCGGAAAACGTGTCGATTGTGATTGACACCATCGATCACGATTGACAGGACTCACGACCGACTCTGTCGATCGCGATTGACACTGTCAATCGCGACTGACATGTCGATGGCGACCGACAGGCCCCGACGAACACCTCTGCCAATCGCGATTGACAGACCTGTCGATCGCGATTGACAGGCTTTTCGGCCAAAATTTTAGGGTTAATATTTCCAAGTCTTTGGGGTAATTTTGGGCATAATTAGCAAGCTATTCATTATTTGTGAGGTTCCTAAAAGTGTGTTTTGAGAAAAATCTTGGGATCTGTCAGCCTGTTTGAACCCTGTTTTAGCACTAGAACCCTGAATTGTCATAACTTTCTCATACGAAATCCGTTTGCTGTGATTCTTGTTTTGTTGGAAAGCTCATGGGGAGTACAACCAAAACTTCCACTGGTTACGGTAAATTTAATATCAGGATTATTAGATATCCTATTTTTAAGTAGCCCTACCTAGGGGGAACAAAACCAAGGGATCTCTAGAATTGTTTGCAATGAAGACAGGGGACATAATTGATATCCAGATTACATGAATGAAAGTGATCTGTCTGTCATTTGAATTTAAGTCTTGAGCTAATTTTGGGACTCTTACAGGTCCAGTGAGAGCATCAAAGGGTGATCGGAGCAAGAGTAAGTGCAAGCTTGGGAACACACTTCCTGAGCACACAAGGGAAACCAAGGGAGGAACTCAACGTTGGAAGATTCTCAACTCCCTCTGTCAATTCCTAGCCTAGGCTACACGTGAATAGTGCTAGAAGTAAGTCACGACAATGATAGGCACGAGACAAGTCAAAGACTATCTAAAAAATCAAGTTCAAGACAAGAGTTAACTTGTGTGTGATCGATAACTTTAAAGGAAAAGAATTTAACGTGGAATGATCAACTTAAGGGCGGAAAATTAACTCAAATATTCCTGACGACGTGATATCAGACAAGATCATAAACATGATAACACACTAAAAAAGAATCAAGTGACTGACACCAATTGATCGGCAACGAGGTTGTACTTTGGGCAAAAATTGGGCTACTTAAATAGGCATATGAACCTTAGATCAGGACGACATCTAGTAAGAGATAGACAAAGTCTTAGGTCTTCAGAGGCTAGCGTTAATCATATTGCTAGGTCTTGGGCCCAGCAGTTGAGCCACCACTCGCATTACCCTAGCTTTGAGACTAGTGAATCAGAGATGTCTCAAGGTATGGAGAGACCTGCGGGGAGTTTAGGTGTGCCATATTTGTATAGGGTGGAAGGCCCCTACAAGATGCAACTGGAATACCTTAGGACCAACCGATTAGGTGCTAGCATCTATGAGGACGGCCTAGGAAGATCCGTGGTCTAGATTAAAAACCCGGACCAATCCATTGGACTAGAACACCCATCTGTCAAGTTTGAAAACGGAGCATACTTGGACAAAGAAGGAACCATATATGTGGTCACTAGTCACCCAGACAGGACAGATGAATTCGGGAATGTGATCCCTGAGACGGACATAGGTGACCTAGAGCAAGGGAACATAGGAGGAGAGCCTAGGACCCCTCGAGGGAAATCTGTTCTTACTAGAATCCTCAATCCCGAGTGGGTTCCCCAGGACAATAAGAGTATAGATCTGCTCCTAAACCAAGAGACCGATGAAGCCTTTTGGAGGTATAAATCAAATAGGCCAAATGATGTAGGGTCAATCATTATCTATGAGTTCAAAGATCCTGATAGCCCAGGCAGAGTGACCTACTTAGATCACGCTTCAGAGAGGATCTTTGTGGTTACAGAAAATGACAGACATGCTTACACTTGGAAGGGTGAATTCATTTTTCCCCAACCAAGATCGAATGTGTCCTATGGTCACCCTGGAGCTGGAACATCCCAAGCTCATGGAGCTCAAAGAGACAGAAGTAGAGATAGGCCAGAAGTAAGCTTTGCCAACCCAGGGGGCAGAGAAAGAACGAGAACGGAAACAAATAGAGTGGAACCTAAGGTCCTTAGAGCTCCAAGGAATCAAAGAAATGCGGATGAGTTCCCTCTACCAAGACCTAGAGAGCACACAAGGAATTTGAGACTGACTCAGCTAGTTAAGTCCATGAAGAACTACTTCGATGGCACTGGAGATCCATACGATCATGTGGCTGAGTTTAGGCAAGTCTTGAGAGCTGAACAAGTTGAAGATCTGTTCACGCAGTACAATGCCTTTGGTCTAACCCTTAGGAACACCGCCCTGACTTGGTTTCAGCCACTAAACGAGAGGCAGTTCAGGAGCATAGACCAACTTCTAGAGGCATTCATTATCAAATTCTCTAAAAGTGGCATAAGGCATAACACTTCCTCGCTGATTCACAGCTTCAAGAAAACCCCTCAAGAAACCGTGAGACTTGCCGGAAGAAGATTTAGGCAATACCTAGAGAGATGCCCTGTCCCTGAATTACCCACACCAGCTAAGCAAGTGGCTTTATTCTTGGATGGATTGCTAAGTACCAAATTGAGATCATATGTGTACTTGAAGGACCCTAGGACCATAGAAGAGTGTGTACGCATGTGCATCGACATCAAGGATAACCTACGGGAGGAATTAGAGCTTTCAAAAATCTATAAAGATACTGATAGTTCTTCTAGCCTCTCTTCCACACAATCCACATCTATTGAGGAATTAGCAGAGAAAGTAGCTCAGAAATTAGGTGTCACTAGCAAACAGATCCCAAGATTTGCCTCTATGAAAAGATGCTATACTTGTGGAGGTGACCATATGGCAAATGTATGTCCCATTATGGCTCAACCCCAAGTAAATCCTAGTAGCCAGTACTGCACCATAGAACGAAGATACACAAATCACACAGCACAAGACTGCCCATACAATAAGCAAGCGGTTAGGCAAACCTACCCTCAACAAGGTAGATACCAGAGTCAATACCCACCACAAGAGTATACTAGGCCTCAGCAAAATTACCAACCGCAATATCAGGCCCAACTGAGACCCCAGCCAGTGCTAGCACAACAACCACCTGCTCCTATTCCGGTAAAGTATGCAGCTGCAGAAGAAAACCTGAATAGAGCTATAGTCCCAGTAACACCATTACTTTCAGAAAGTGATCCCAGTGACCATAGCTTTGATTCTACGCATGTTGATAGTCCCCAGGCTTACTACATGCAGTCTCCTGAACATGGTGAGTCCTACTACAGTGAGGAACCGAGTGAACCTATTTGGGAGCCAGAGTATGCTAATGTCATGTACGCAAACCCCAACTCTAGACCTCAACCTAGGCAAGTAAGACCCCCATTTCCTAAAGGACCATGCTACAGATGTCAGGAGATCATCTCATTCGTGATTGTCCCTTGCCTCCACCTACACAACCCCAGTCACTGACGATCCAAGGCTATTGCCAAGAGTGTGGAAAGGAGCATCTCTTACGAGACTGCCCAAAGAATCCTAATAATATGCCGAAAATCACTCCTATCATTGTCGTTGGGTTAGTTGTAGACTCCATAGGAAGTGTAACGTCCACTACACCAGTGCAAGTGATCACTAGAGCCCAAGCCTTGCAGCAGAACCAAAGCTTAGGCCAGGAAAAGAGCCCAGATGTGAGTGAAACGGAGAGCATGACAAAAAAGAGGACTAGAGCCTGGAGAGATAGTCGTGAAAGAATGAAAAGACAATGGGCAAAGAAAATGAGTGAACTTGAGGAAAGCCTAAGAGAAACGAGAGCCAGGATAACCGAACTCACATCTCAAACTCCCTCTCACACTACCCCACCTCCACCATTCCCAACTCCATCCGACCCGCCACCTTCCAACCCGCCTCACCTAATCCCACCACCCCCTAGAGTAGGATCAATCCTAGCAGATCCCACTCCCGAGGACCTAAACATGATGCTCAAAGCATATCAAGCCAGAATCCAAGATGGGCCAAACGTAACTGATCATGGAAAATGCTACCCTAGAGCAGAATTAGAGCTTGAACGAACTAAAATTTGTGCTAAGATGGTGGAGTTGGCTCAAACCATGTTTGAAGCCAGCCGCCTCTTTAACATATCTAGCTCAGCCAAGATGCAACTGCATTTTGAAGGACTGCTAGAAAGAATAGAGAGGCTAATTGCACAATCAGAAAAGGAACCTGCCTCTCAACACAAGGACAAGGCAAGTGAAAGAGTAGGTCTTCCTACCGAGGAAGCCTATGCGCCTAACTCTACGGAGCCAAACACATCATCTTCTATGAATCGGTTCACACCAGAATTCCTACGAGAGATTCAAGAAGACAAATGGGCTAAAGAAAGTGAAGTCACTCCTCCCATTGAACTTGTGGATGATGCACACGAACAATTCCCACAAGACATCCCATCCATTTATGAGGAGCAGAAGAGCACCCAATCTCAGGAAAGATTGTACTTTGAGTCTAACTCTCTACAAGAATTACCCCACTTCACAGGCCCATGGGAAGCTAAGTCTACTTGTATGAGAGCACCCACGGTCATGGTACGAAATGAGGACTCAGTCATACCTAGGAACACAGAGGTAGTGAAAAACACTAAAGTACAGTGCAACCTCACCTTAGAAGAGCTACTCAAAGTAAGGCCAAAGCTATGGAAACATGTAGCCAAACAAGTACCAGAGATAGCAAAACCTCGTTCCCAGGTAGGATCCCAGAGAACAGTACCAGAAATACCCTTGGACAAGATAGGGGACATGAGTGAGGGCGAAGAGGGAAACACATATCTTCCTATCACCCATCAAGGATACACCACCAAGGCCATTCTAGACTCAAGTGCAGGAGTTGCAATTGCTACCACTTCCCTATGGAAGCATTGGGGCAAGCCAGCACTCAGGCCCACGAGGATGAAATTGGAAATGGCCGATGGTCACATAGAGAGACCCTTAGGGCTGTTAGAAGGAATAAATCTCACCACATGTGGTGCTGAGTTCCAGAATACATTTGCTATATGTGATTTTAGCAAAAATCATGCCTATGAAATGATCTTGGTACGACCCTTTATGCGACAGTTGCAAGTGGTACAGGACTGGGGAACCAATTCCTTGTACCTGCAACACTTAGGTGTTACGACCAAAGTGAATCTCAAAGATTGCTCTCATAGAGATGTCCCTCCTATCCAATGGAATCCTCTCCATAGAGCCAAAGATGATACGGAATCGGTGCATTCCATAGGATCAGGATCCTCATGGATGCATGAAGACACCCACTTATGGATGTGCAAAGTAGTAGTAGAAGAAGAGAAGAGAGAAGAAGCCAGAGAGATAGGTGCAAAAGAAACACATAGATCAATTCAAGACCCAGCCTATGCACCTGTAGTCTTTCCTGACAAAGAATTTGAACCCCACGGCTGGGCAGAAATCCTAGCAACAATGGATGTAGCCATCAATGAAGAACAATGGACACCTCACTGTGATGAAGATGGCTATGACATTTCAGTTTTCTCCATAGAGCCAATCATGGGAGAGGCAGTGTTAGAAGAGTGTGAACCTAGCCCTGATGCATTTGAGGATGCAAGTGACTCCGATCTAGAGTCAATCATTATGGACCCACCTTTTGCATCAGATGAAGAATACTTCTATGAAGTGGAATTTCAACCCCAGAGGCATGGAGAGCTTACAAATGATGTAAGGCTAGCCACACATGTGACCCCGAAGGAAGAAGGAAAGAAAAGAAAGAAGAGAGAAGTCACACCAGAAGAGGAAGAATCTTTGTTTGAGGTCCCGGAAAATTTTAAGAAGTATGAGATAGATGACAGGAGAGTCATGATCAGAATGCCTAAACGAGAGGCGCAATTGGGGGAGGCCTATGATAACAAAGAAACCACCAAGAAAATAGTGGTAGCCATGGAAGAAGGAGAAGAGAGATGCACGTACATAGGCCATGACCTGACGGAAGAAAAAGAGCACGAATTGATAGCCTTGCTAAGAGAATACAGAGATGTATTCGCTTAGAGTTACAAGGATTTGAAAGGTGTGGACCCTGACATATGCTCACACACTATCCCCATGACCTCAGATGCCAAACCCTCCAAGCAAAAGCCATACACATACAATGATAATTATGCTGCTAAGATCAAAGAGGAGATAGATAGACTGGTTGAAGCTGGATTCATCTACGAAATTGAGCACACTGAGTGGGTATCCCCCATCGTAGTGGTGCCCAAGAAAAACGGAAAGCTGTGTGTATGCATTAACTTGAAGAAGGTCAATGCAGCCACAAATCGAGATAACTATCCGCTTCCTATCACAGAACATCTCTTAGAAAGAGTAGTAGGCAAGGAAGTGTACAGCTTCCTTGATGGATTTTCGGGCTACAATCAAGTAGCCATAGCTCCAGAAGATCAGCATAAGACGGCTTTTGCCACTAAATGGGGCATATTTGCCTTTAGAGTAATGCCATTTGGGCTTACCAATGCACCCGCTACCTTCCAGAGGCTGATGTGCCATGTATTTAAAGAGTTCTTGAGGAAGAACTTAGAAGTCTATGTTGATGATCTTTGTGCTCATTCCAACATTAGACAAACCCATATTCCTGAACTCAGACAAATCTTTGACAAATGTAGAGAATATCAAGTCTGCCTGAACCTAGAAAAGTGCGTTTTTATGGTCACGCAAGGCAAGATTCTAGGACACATAGTGTCAAAGAATGGCATATCCACTGATGAAGAGAAAGTGAGAGCCATAGCCGAGTTACCTAGGCTAAAGAATGTCAAGGAAGTACAAGCTTTCATGGGGCATTGTGGTTATTACCGACGTTTTATACACATGTATGCCATCATTGCAAAGCCTTTGTATGGACTTTTGACTAACTTTGAGTGGACTGATGAATGTGAGAATTCCTTCAATGAGCTTAAACGGCGATTATGTTCAGCACCAATCTTGACCACACCAGATTGGAATAAGCCTTTCCATGTTCATGTGGATGCATCCAATTATGCTATTGGGTGTGTACTCGCGCAGCCTACCGGTGAAGGTAATATGGATCTTCCAATTGCCTATGCTAGTAGACAATTGAATGCAGCTGAACGAAATTATACCACTATGGAGAGAGAAGGACTAGGCATGGTATATGCAGTTAAAAGGTTTAGACATTACTTGCTTGCAAATAAGTTTAAAGTTTTTACTGACCATCAGACACTGCTATATCTCGTGGCTTGTAGATGGTTTCTCTTGCTAATGGAATATGATTTTGAGGTTGTGGTAACGAAAGGGAAGACTCACTTGAGAGCAGACCATCTCTCTAGGATCACATCTGGAGAAGCCCCACAAGGAGTGTCAGATGACCTTCCTGATGCTTACTTGTTTAATTTGGAAGTGGTGCCGCAGTGGGCTAAGCCATTAGTGCCAGTATTGACGTACGGGCCTAACCACCCAATAATAAACACACAGGATAGAGAGGTAGTAAAAGCCCAAAAGTATCACATCATGGCAGGAAGTATGTACAAGTACACAGATCAAGGGATCTTGGCTTGTTGTGTGGAAGAGGATGAGTACGCTAAATGGTTGCAATTAGCACATGTAGGTGCATTAGAGCAACACTACTCAAAGCAACGAACCCTACAGACACTAAGGAGACTAGGAGTGCATTGGCCAACTATGGAAGCTGATGTCCAAAAGTTATGCAAGGAATGCCCAATCTGCTGCACTAAACCACCTGTGGAGCATGCCACTCTTTATCAAGTGTCCATAGTGCCAGATTGGAGTGAACCACTAGTATCCTTCTTGAGGACGAAAACATTCCCTCCAGATATGACTCTGGCTAGGAAAAGGAGTTTAGAACAAGAAGCCCTGGATTACTCACTCATTGGTGATAATCTATACAAACGTGGTAAAGATGGTTACCTCAGACTATGCGCCCATGAGAGTGAATATCTCAAGATCTTGGAAACTGCTCATCAAGGTGTAGCAGGAGGACATTTTGGACCAGAACGAGTGATTAAAGCGATGCTATTTGCAGGCTTGTGGTGGCCTACCCTTCACATGGATGCACATACCTATGTGAAACGGTGTGATGTTTGCTAGAGAACTCATTGTCCTATACGCAAAGATGAGATGCCACTGAAACCTATGATAGGTGGACGTGCATTCTCTAAGTGGGGAATAGACTTTGTAGGTCCTATTAATCCCCCAGCTAAGGGTGCCCATGCAGAGTATATCATTGTTGCCATGGACTATCTAACCAAGTGGGTAGAGGTAAAAGCCACAACAAAGAACGATGCTCAAACAACAGCTAGGTTCTTATTTGAGAATGTGTTCACCAGATACGGGTTACCTATAGAGCTAGTCAGTGACAGAAGCACTCACTTCTTGAATGAAGTTATTGAAAATCTACTCCAAGAATTCTTGGTAGTACATAAGAAGTCTTCCCCCTATCACCCTCAAGCTATTGGCCAGGTTGAGAGCAACAATAAGATCTTATGCAATGTACTGACGAAATTAGTGAACAATAAACGCTCTGATTGGGACAAACAACTACACCATGCTGTTTGGGCATACCGAGTCGCCTACAAAACGGTACTCCAAGCCACCCCCTTTCAGATGGTATTTGGCCAAAATGCAGTGCTACCATTGGACTTCTTAATACCTACATTGAAAGTAGCACAAGAGCAGGAATGGACGGGTCATGAACTCTCCTCTAGACTATTTGACCTTGAACGATTAGGAGAAACAAGACTGAGGGCGGCTGCAGGGATATATGCAGCTAAGAAACAACAGAAGGCATACTTTGATGCCCAAGTTAAGGATAAAGGTTTGAAAGCAGGCGACCTAGTACTAGTCTACACTTTGAAACAACATGCAAGGAAACTAGAGAAGAGAGGCTACGGACCCATGATCATTAATAGAATCTCAACAAGTGGAGCAGTGCAACTAGCCACATTAGAAGGCGATATTCTCCTAAGCTACATAAGCGGATGCAGAGTCAAGTTATATCAAGAACCTCTGACGAAAGAGATGCTAAGTCGACTCAACACTACTAAGAAACGCAAAGAAGAAGAAAGACGAATTCGAGAAGAAGCTCAAGCAGAAGCATTGGAACGCATCCGGAGAATGAAGTTGAGAAGACAGGGTAAAAAGCAACCTAGGACAGATGCATATGCAGATCAAGGATATCATGTGGCTATGTGTGAAGTTTCAGGTATCAGCTCTCATAGGATAATTGATCGACATCCTTTTATAACCTTAGAGATAGGACAAGGAAAGGGTGCAAGGACTGTAAGAGCCTTGATTGACTTAGGTGCAGCCACTAGTGCTGTTAAATTTTCGTACTGTCAAAAGTTGAAATTAACTGTCAATCCTATAGAAGCATATCTCATAGGATTGGGAGGTGTGGAAACCCCTTGCATGGGCGAGGTGGAACTTCCCCTCTACATTCAAGACGAAGTAATGGCAGTCAAAGTACTAGTGTGTCAAGATGAGGACCTCACTGAGCCTCTTGTCTTGGGTCAGGACTGGATCTATGATCATGCAGTCAACCTAAACCTAAGAAGTGGACTTCTTCAGGTATGGGTAAATCATAGTCGAATTACAGTTGAATTGGAAAATGAGGCACTCAAGGAACTAGGTAAGGCACAAACTCCTGGTCCTTCCAGGGGTGCACATGAAGTTGACAATGCTATTCTTGTCCAAAGTTGTATGATGCAGAAAGAGGACTGTCTCAACAACGGAGTCAAGGATAAGACGGAACTCCCTTCTTCTCCAAAGGCAGGAGGGATGCAGCAACCAAAGGCAGATCAAATACAGAAGGAGCAGAGTACTACCTATACTGGAGGCCAAAAAAATGTGCGAAGCAGAATGTCTCAGCCATTGAAACAAGTGTGGGTGCGGAAAGGCGAACACCCTGTTGCGACCACGCCAACCCCACGGCCAATTCCTCTTATTAGTAATCAACAACACGACACTAATAAGAAGTCTTTCATAAATTCTTCTACGAAAGTAAAGTCTATTTGGGTACCCAAGAAGTCGATGAAGGCCAGCCCACAATCACGACAAATCTCGGTGCCTAAGGCTTGCTTGCGGGCTCAAATAGCTACACCGAGGCCACACCCGGTACAACATGTTTCCCTCACTCAAACATCTGATGCCCATGCTTATACATCACGCACGGACACATATTCTTCCATGAGCACAAGTAGAATCACTTGTAAATGGGTCCCTAAAAAGCCTCATTTTCAAGCAGATACTCCTATCAAACCCTCCAGAGTCTCCACAAAATCAAGATAAAAAACCATCCATTGTGTTTGGCAGCCTAAAACTTGTAATAAACCCCCAGACCCCAGTTGTAAATCCATGCCCACCTACTAACTACGTCACTCTCACACTACATCATTCCACTTAGCTCTTAGGTCTACCCAATTCCTAACTACACACACAAGCACCGAGCACTTAATAACCTACTAATCTCTCCCGAACCTCATGTTAATGTTGTAATGGGGACAAAAACGGTTCTATCTTGTCCTTTACAATGTTAACACTTGTTTCTATATTCTCACAGAGTCAGGAGGCAAGAAGTAACATGGCAGATACGGTAGGAACTAGCTCCCAGGCAGGCACCAGCCCCCAAGTCGTGGACATTGAGAGTCTTCCCATTGAGGAGGAATTGAAGGAACGCCCAGTGGCATTGAGGGCATTACACGCCATACCGATTCAGAATCCTCCACAGGGGCACACAATGCCGGTCAGCAAAAACTCCCATTGGTTCAGTGATGTAGCAGGATCTCTGGGTGAAGGCACTTACATGTGGGAGGCCGAGATAGAATTCAATGGGCGCTGGGGCAGGTATCACTTCTTCACCAGGGAATTTGAGAAACTGCAAAATAATGAAGGGCTGAAACCTATATGGAAGAAGGCGGGACTCTACGATTACTTCAAATTCCAATTGCCAAAGCCCGACTTTCTAAGATGCTTGTATTTGATTAGCACCCTCACACCGAGCAAAGACAAAAAGGGATACATCACCTTTGTCCTCCCATCTCTCACAAGGGGCAATGAGCTGAAGCGCTTCAGGCTGACTATCAATTTGGTAAGGGAAGCTCTAGACATGAAAGGAATGCACATTCCCACTGAGAAGGAGTCCATGGTTCCCGACAATACGAAGAACAGGGATCTGACGAAATTAAAGGACATGGTAGCAATGACACCAACGATTGCCATTCATTTGCGAAATGGTCATGCAACATTTCACATTCCCCGCTCAGGAGAGGTTCACAATGCCACCCAAAAAGATATGGTTTAGTCTATACTTGGCCGATGCCTTCGATTTGACAATCAACATGCCCCACTGGATTATCGACCAAATCCACTTGGCTCATCAAAGGTGGTATTAAAACCAAAAGTCTGTACTGTATGGATGATGTGCCCTCACCAGGATTGTGTATAGATGTTTGGCTTATGATGTGCCAGTTCAGAGGGCATTAATTTGGACCAGGGTACAGGAATTTCAACGTAGACTATCAACCGCAGGGCCCCCATCAAAGAAAATGAAAGACGTAGTTCAGATGCCCTGTGCACAAGCCCGTGGTGCGACACTGACACCTGAGACAACCCCACAACTTCCGAGGCATGTACAACCCTTCACTATCAGATTACCAAGACACAACACTGATGGACCGAATCTGGTGTTTCCATCGGTACCAACAGACTTAGAGTTTCCTCACGGATTCACATTGAAGACCTAACCGATGAGGAGGTAGCTAGGATAATCGAGGCAGTTAACGTGGAAGTCGAGGCAGAACAGGCAAGCGGCCAGCAGACAGTCGCATACCAACCCCATCCAGTCCAACCAAGAGTAGTTGAAGTGGAGGATGAAGAAGAAGAAGAACAAGAGGATGAACAGGAAGGATTTTCTAATGAGGAAGCACATGAATATGAGCAAGAAGTTCTACAGGAACTTGAAGGAGCCCCGGCTTATACGAAGGAATTGAAAAAGCTGTATGATACCATCAATAGAGTTCAAGAGCAACACAGACTGTCCCTAGCAGCAGGAAAAGCCCTCATGAACCAAATCCTTGAGGAGGAAGGTGTGGACGAGCAATATCGAGCAACCCTTGACATGATAGCTGATGCGTTGGGGGTACCTGAGACAGTGCATACTGCCCTTGCACAATCACGAAGAACGGAGCGTAGATACGACAGACGCCCACCTCGATCAGGAAAACAGATGAATGTATTAGTATCAGAACCACAAGGAACATCCACAACCACGGGCACAACACACACCGTTCATGATACTGAGGAAACCCGTACATCAAGTGCACCTCCGTCACCCCCTTTGCCACCCCTACCTCCAACTCCACCACATTCACCTCCCACTACAAGTGTAACCACTACTGTCACCGCCTCCGAATCCACTACCCATACCGAAGCACAGACCGTCAATCAACCCACACAACCCACACACCCTATCTCCACCTCTCTTGTCTATACGACCACTGACACAGTAATTCTAACCGCAACCACGGAAAACCCCGTTCCCCCGATCACATTTCCTGGCGGTTCATATTCACAATTGCACACACCACTGTACACTTTCACCACTACAGTGCACCCACAATTTGCATGTTCACAATCACTCCCACTACGGCATCCACTTTTGATTTTATGGACATATCACCCACTTCCGCACCTCTCCCTCCCCCCATACACCCACCATCTCCCATTCCCCCACCACCCACTTCACCATTTTCCAGCACTACATCCATACTCCCCTTCCCCTTCCCCTTTCCTTCTGCATTCAACACCCTTCCCACATCCACCCCTATTAATAATGTATTTAATAATATGTATCAGTGTATGTCTCAACTACAACAGCACTACCAGCATCTTGATAACCAACATACAAGACTCTTCCGAAGCCATGAAGAACTTCAAGTACGATTCATTGATCTAGAAAGGGAAAAGCGGCTACTACAACAACAATATGTCACTTTACAGGAACAACATGAGTAGTTAGTAGCCAATCCACCCTAGTCAGATGCAGAAGAAAAACAACAAATGGATGATCTGCTACACTCCTAGATAACAGAGAATCTCAAGCTTCGATGCAACCTGGCCCTCTTACGCAAACACATGTCTACAACACTCCAGGAAAATAAACGACTACAGAAACAGAACGAAGAAAACTTGGAAGCAGCAATGGAGGGTTCCCCACAGGAAATCGACCCAGATAGATTCAAGGCCATCCCCTCAGCGAATGTGCAAATCGTGTTGGAAACCCATGCCGACCTCCTGGAAGCCCATGCAGCATTAGAAAGAGAAAGAGATGACTTATTAAAGCAGCTGGCAACCCAGCAGGAGTCACCAAGCAAAGTCACAACCGCAGTTGACACGTCTGAAGAAGTCAAAAAACTCAGAGCGGAACTAGACGAATTACGAAATAAAGTCATGCAATACGAGCGCCAACCCTCTCCCCTTGTAGAACCCGAACCTGAAGACTTAGTGCCAATTGAAGTAGAGGAAACCTTTGAAGACCCATACGTTCCCATGCCTACACCAGGGGGCAAGCAAACAGAAGAGGGCATGGACACCATCGAGATCGAGGCTCCTGAATGGATGTAGAGGTTAGAGAAAGTGGCCACAACCCATGATGACAGAGTTGCAGTTCAGATAGCGTCTATGTCACGTTTGGAAGAGGTAGTCATAAAATCGGATTACTTTAGAAACCTCTCCCATCATAGGTGGATCGACACATCCGATGATTTGTATGTTCCTTTCTGTGTCTTAATGGCGGATTACAATGCTGAAATCAAGCACCACACCTCAAAAGAACCAACCTCGGCAACACAGTTTGCACCAGACGACATCCCAACAAGTGCCAAGCAGGGGAATATACATCAACCTACGTGGAGGATTCGTCTGCTTGAAACCTACCCTGAGATGGTAAGGACATGGAATAACATGCCTTTGTATATCAAATACAACCCATGCTACTGCCCTGTCTTTCGAAGAAGGTCGTGGCTGGAATACACAAAAACTGTGCTGACAACCAAAGGATGTGAGAAATGGCTCAATTATGTCTACTTAGCACCACCTAAAGGCCAACCTACCATAGGATATATGATTTTGATGATTCGGCATTGGGGGGTCCGGTTCCAAAGTGTACCAGATGTCATGGCCTAAATGTGCCTTAAAATTTTTGAGCTCATGTTGGTCACCTTCAGGACCTTCAAGAATGTCAAGGAACCTCATCTGTCAGCTCTCGGATTTAATGAAGGTAATCAGGACCTTGTCTACGACATGAGCACCACACCATCTATTAATGTCGTATATGCATGGCATGCGCGTATAAAGTATCTACCAGCCTGCTTCAAATAGACATTTGAAGAAATGTTTGTCACGGGGTTCTGGGAATATCATTCAGAGATATTCATTCCCAGACCATCACATTTATTGCAATTGTTTGCAGTGGAACAAGCTCTCCATTCAGAAAAGTTACGTATACCACATCCAGAGGTTCCTGGGCCGGTAGATTGGGATGCTCTACTCACGGACTTGGCCAAAGGGTTGAGAATTGCAGAACATCATTTAGCAACAGACGTGTTGGAGTACTACATCCAACGACCCACTCAACAAGGGTCTGTCAGAGACGACAGACGCGAGACAGAGGAGGGTGTTAGCAGTAGTCAAGGAACTGAAGGACTCACAAGGCAAGGAAGCTTACGAAGGGAGTCAGAGCGAAGAGAAGGCACAAGTAGATAGAGTAGTCAACGACGATCTGACAAGTAGGCCATTATTTTTTCAGGACACTAAAGCATATCAAAGAGGGAGACACACAAGGAGAAGGAGCAAGTAGGGAGCTCGAAGATGTGTATGTCAAATCGTTAGAAGAAATCCTTACAACAATAGTGATTTTCATCACTAAAAGCCATTGTAGATACCATTTCATATTTTTGTAGCTCCATTTTGTGCAAGCCAAGGAGTCCTTGAGCTTGAGGAGCATTCGAAGTAGCTACCTACCAATTTTCATAATTTTTAGACCTCGTTGAGTCTTCAAATAGGCCCTAGAACCTAATTTTTAACTAGGCTGGACACTAGGTCTAGACACGGCCAAAACCTAGTAAAAAACTATAAATAGAGCTAGAGAGCTCATTTTTCAGGTTAGCTTGTAATTGATTTAAACTTGTATGAGCTTTTTGGAAGTAATCTAAAGAACTCCATTTCTTCTCACTCTTTGTCTTACCTTGTGTGCGCGTGTGTGTGTATGTGTGTGCATGATAGTGTGCTTCTCACTCACGCACTTGTGCCTTCACTTGCTCGAGGTCATCATACCATCCTCACGTCTTCCCGGATTGACATTAAAGGAGGTGCTACTCATCACTGAGCTACAGGAGAGCTAGCAAAGTGTCATACACATCCATTGAGCTAGCTAATGTCTCGTTGGTACATGAATGTAATGGCTGAGTTACATCTTCCACAAAAGCAAAAACACGCTAACCAAAATGTGTTTAATTTGTGGATGATACATATGACAACCTTTTCTTTTCAAATGATATCGAACAAAAGGTGAAGGGTTGTGTAAAGTGTGTGGGACTGAGTAGTACAGAAGTCATCTCTTTATCACTTGTAACATGGACAAGAGGTATTCACACTTGGGGCATGGATGTTCGTCCATCACTGCCCCACATACCCTTGGATACCAAAAAAAAATTCCAACGGACTGATAGACTTGACATTGCTCTTTGGAACCTTTTAGAGGTTTTAAATATTGTGGAATGTATACCATGGCACTTGACATTGCTCTTTGGAACCTTTAGAGGTTTGAAATATTGTGGAATGTACACGATGGCATAGGAAGTGAGTTCTCTACAATAATGATAGAGAATACTTCAGTTTCAATTGCTCTGATGCACAGGATAAGAGTGACTCCTTGAGTGTCAAAGTCAATGCACCTGTTTATGAGGAGGATTGTTTATCTATAATAGAATTGTCCCTCCCCCCCCCAAAAAAAAAATAAATAAAGAGAGTTCTTGTTATCTGTTAGTATATGATCAATGTCTACCCCTCATGATTGTATGCACATTTTGTTATGCCCCCATTATGAGGAGAAGCCAAGCGTGCATTACCCTATTGATGGGAATCCTGACTTGCACGTTGGATGAAGGTCATATTGGACCATGTAAGGTATTGTAAGGAAAGGGAGTTACCAGGGTCCCCAAATGTGGGTTTCGGGGCAGCAGTGAGCAGCCCTGCCTGGGGGGGGGGTCCAAGGGGGCCAGAAGGCTCCTTGGTGGGGGTCCGGGGGTAGCGCCCCTGACACGATAGTAAAGGGAATATTCCATGGAATATTTTCTCTTGGAGTCAGAAATCATTTATATTTGTGTAGGCGGTGGCCGCCCACACTCTACCGCCCATGTATAGCCGTCCATGGAAGGCCACCCATGATCCTATATATATACATGACTTCTGGACTATCTGAGACATCCAATTGAGCCAGCATACCTTTACCTTGTATCTCCCTATCTAAAGTTGTCTAGATCACCATTTAAGCTCTACCTTGAGAGCTCACACGTGGAAAATGCCATCATCTTTGTACTTGATGTTAGTAGAAAATTGTTGAGATTCTCCTATATCTGTTATCTTCTCTACGACCACTCCTGTGTTATATTGCGTAACTATTGTCTTACATTATCTTCATACTCACCCATTTATTCAACTATGGTTTTTTCATTACTATGATAATTTCTCTTATGCCTTGGTTCTCTAGATAAGTATTTTGATCGATTGGATGCTTTAGCGATCAGTGTTTGTATCCATTCCTTAATGGCTCATATAAACGGTGCGTTATTAATACACCATTTCTTTTCTTGCTTGTAATACAGAAAATAAAAAATGAGGGGAGCAACATCCTTATCTAGAGTAACTGTGGACCATGATGATCTTGATACCATTCATGGGGCTCATGTTTAGGTATTTGGAACTTGCCATTCTCTGCAAATCTTTCTAGTAGAGTTAAACATTGTCTTCTCTGCATAACTTGTAAATTGCTAGTCTATGTAAGCAAGTAAATTCTTTCCCTTACTATTGGCTTCTACACTCCAGTATCTAGTATGACGTAGGCTCAAAATTGGCAATCGGCAATGGACTTCTTCTGTTGAGCATACAAGGAATCTGAAGCTTGTAATTAAAACATCATCATCATAAAAACGTACTTGAATTTATTTGTGCGCACGTTATATTCTATTTATGTATTTAGTTTATGATTTGTCTCATTCTGATGAAGACTAGTTAAGGTATATGATTTTTTTCTTAAAAAAAATGGAGGTTCGGCCAAGGCGTAGTCCTCCAGGCTTTAACTTTGAAATTGCAAATGTATAAGGAAGGACATAGTATCCATGGGACCCCCCCTTATCCCACAAGAATAGGGGTTTACATAGCTAGGTTGAACTTTAGTTACAACTACCGTGGGGCAAGACAAACGGTGGCACATGAGCCACAACACACAACATTTCATGTTAAGCATGTCCCTTACATGGTGTCGATGGAAGTTGAACCCTCACCGCCCCTCAAGACGCAAGAGGCCCAAGCACGTAGACAAGCTGCTTAGGACAAGGTATACGAGATTTATTAGAATGTTGCTTAGGACAAGGTATACGAGATTTATTAGAATGCTCAGTGCATGGTCTTCATTTCTCGACAATAAAGTACAATCGCGCTTCTCTCTAGAGTAGGCTTGCACTTTCAATTAAAAAATGCTTTCTTTGAGTCTTTTCTGTAGTCAACGGCCACGACTCAAAGTGAGAGTGAAAGTAAGAGGGAAATTGAAGGGGAGAAGGAGAGTGTGAGTGAGAGAGAGAGAGAGAGAGCGATAGAAAGAGAGAGAGAGGAAATGAGAGAGAGTGTGAGCTAGAGTGATAGAGAGAAATTACATAAGCATTTTTTTTCTCTTTTATTCTTCTTTTTGTTTTTTTTTTTGTTTTCTTCTTTCTTTAACGAGAATCAAAATTCTTTCTGATAGGCTTTTATTTTGGGGCAAGAACTAAGAATAAATAGAAGAAATGATAGAAAGCTGCCAGACATTTGAGAGCAATTGCAGAAACGTTCCAGCAAAAATGGTAAAGAACAAAAGATTGTTGCTCACTCATGGCCAAAGGATGGGCAATGGGAATCCCAAAGAGGGTCAAGAATGGGCATTCCAAAGAGTGTTTGGTGGATATATTGGTTATACTGTGAAGAATTTATTGCAACCTTCAAGTCATAGACAGGCTATGGATACCTTGCTATGCAGTCGACAATTGGCATGGGCTGCTTGTCATCGGTTCCTGCAAGCTCTATAAACTACAGATATCGTAAACTTCCATCGATAATGTTATCATCGCAATATAATAATGTACATCTAATTATTTCTCGCTATTGTTATCCTGGTTTTACAAATTTAGAGAAAGGCAGGCTTGTTGATCCTCTTGATACTACTTTCCCTTACTTCAAGAGCCTATCTTCATTAGCCACATTAGCTACCAATGCTTGAGTGTAGAAGGTCCCTATAATCATTAGCCTAGTTAACTACCTCGAAAGTAGACCATGTAGATTAGCCTTATGTATCCACACTTCTCTGATCTCTACTGTCCGAGGTCCAAAACATGAGGAAAGAGGTCAAAGACAAATCACCCAAGAACAATCTTTGTCTCTTGATTTGATAGGTCGTTTGGTGACAACCAACTTGTGATCAACTTGAGATGGTTTGCTTGCGTGACTTCTTCATGTGGAAAGGTGATTTCTGTTGTCAATTGGAATCTAGTGCATGATCTTTGATGGAAGTTCATGAAGAGAGAGATTGTAACTTATATTTTGATGCTAGTTGCAGAAACTTAAAACATCAAGGTACAATATCCATATCACATCCAAGTCGTGTGCTCATATGGTGATTACACACATACAATAAGAATGCTTTATTTTAATGAATAAAAAACAAAAGGAAGAGAAGTAACATAACCATACTATTGTAAAAAAGCAACAAGACAAAGAAGAAACTCCACATAGGAAAATCCACTCTATTGGCAAGAAACCATATAGCCGTGGGAGGCAAAAGCAAGGATGGAGCCGGAAACTGCTTCTCATACAACGAAATCCTTAATTTTACTATCGAAGTTGCAAGCATTGAATTGTATTTGCAAGATGGAATACTTAAAAATTTATAATCTATCATTCAAGTCACGTAAACATGGCCTTTGCTCCTTGACAATGGCTCTAAATAGTGCCAGTAATTTTAGTATGAAGAGGCCTCTGCAATAACCATTCTAGCCTCTTTTTTCTTTGCCTCTTTAGCAACCAATTTTGGACAACTCTTTATGACATTGTTATTTCCTTTACAGTATTTGCAAAACAATTTCTTCTTGTCTAATTTCTTCTCATCTTTGTCTTTCTTTTTAGACTATGTAGCATAAGCAGATTTCTACTTATTAGTAGAGCCCCATTTACTTTCTCCCTTCTGAGTAGCTGTAGGAAAGCTTGATGTGCAACACACATAATGGACCTATTCTACCTAGACTCATCTTACTACAATAAAACATAGACTAACTCCTCAAATTTTAAGGCATTTGGATTGTCTTTCATCATCAACCAAAGAGTACAAGCAAAACTCTCATATTAATTAAGAAGACCATTCAGAACAGTCTGCACGTGAACTCTCTGGCAAGACTTCATCAACAAAAATCAACTACTCCTTGAAATCTTTGATCTATGTCAAAAAAATATCCATGGAATCTCCTTCATTCATGTGCTCACTCTCCAACTTTTTCCGGAGGTAAGCAACACGAGCCTCATTTCTTGTCTAGTATAAAGTGGTAAGTGTATCCAAAGCACCCTTAGCCATTTTGCAAGAGCAATTGTGAGGTATAATGCCACATTGGAGAGACAAAGCTATCAATGCATGTGCCTAAGCATCTTTGCCATCCCAATGAAGTTTCTTTGAGGTAGGTGCAACAAGAACCACAACACCAACAAGAATTTGAAGATCGTCATCTTCAATTCCATCTTCATCACCCTCCACAACTGTAGTTGCAATTGTAATAGGATGTTTTTGAACACCCTTCACAATATTCCATAGTGCTTTTGCAACCAATACATGATGCATCATATATGCCCATAATGGTTAGTTAGTACCATCCAATCTATCCTCAATAGCCAACATATGGAATACATCATTGCTTTCAGCCATGGCCATTGACTAAAATACCCTGATGCAAAAAAATGATTGTATCTTGAAAAGTTGAAGAGAACAAACCTATCAATCTCTACTAGATTTGTAGTAGACTCAGGAGTGCTTGTACTAGTGAACCAAAACTTGTATGTATGTTTGGGACAAAAGGACAAAATTACTTACATAAATGTTGTGATAGTGCATTTGGAGTATGCTCACCAATTTTCGTGGGATGGTGAGATTGTGATCGAAGGGATGTCGACAATGCCCTAAATGAAGCGATGCCCTGCTACGAGACCAATTTTTGGAGTTGGAGGTCTATGAAAGCACACAAACAACACAAGGAAGAAGAAGAAGCTTAGAGCACAACACATAATACTAAATGTATCACTAAGAGAATGTACAAAGGTTAGTAAACAATTAGGGTTATAGGCTTATATACAAGCCAAGGGAAAAAACCTCCTAAAGATAGAAAAAGGTGCCTCGGCAGTCTTAGAGTGTTCACACACATCACTACCAAAATCTATCAACAAAGTACTCTTGCATATGAGACTAAGGCTATGTGGGATAAAATGATGGAAGATCCCAAAGATGAAGAAGAACCTGTAGATGCATTGATGGATAGGAACCCTATCAATGAGATTTAGCTAGGAAACAAGGATAATTTGCCTCCTATATTGGTGGCCACATGGTTATGAAATTATCATAGGATGCTTTCAAAGATAACTTCTTTTATGAAAATTTATGTAGATGAATTTGCATGGAATTACAAGGATTTGGAAGAAGTCCCTAAAAGTTTTGGGAAACATGAGATTCCATTGATTAAAGAGCCAAGGTAGTAAGGGGAAAAAGCTATAGATTGAATCCAAAGTATGCTAAAGCTATCTACTAAGAAATCCAAAAAATGGAGTATGATGGGATTATTATTCCAATGTAGCATTCATGGTGACTTTTTGCCATGGTCATTATGCACAAAATAATACAAATAAAATTAGGATATGTATGGACTTTAGATCACCTTAACAAGCTAACGACTTCAGATGGGTTCCCTATGCCTTTTACAAAATAGGTTATAGAAGAAGTGGTTGGAAACACACTCTATAACTTCATGAAGGGATCTATTGGGTATAACCACATATCCATCCATTCTGAGGACCAAGAAGACATTGCATTCATCACACAATGGGGGGAAAAGTGTTTATGTTAAGATGCCTTTTGGACTCATAAATGCCTCAACAATTTTCAATAGGATAGTGAACCTTATTTTTTGACCTACTTTGGAGGCTCTTTGGATTTTCATGGATGACAGGTACTTGCACTACTATGCCTATGGACGTCTTAGATGATCAATTTATCTAATTGCGATAGGTCTTCAATCGATGCAAGGAAACAAAGATGAAGTTGAATTCGAATAAGTATCACTTTCTAGTAATAGAAAGTACCCTCCTTGGACATATGGTGTCTGCTAATGTTATGACCCGTACCCATGATAAAATCATGGCCATATTAAAGCTACCCAAACCTACAACACTAATATAAATACAAAGTCTTTTGGGTCATACTAGTTACTCCAGAAGATTCACTAAGATATATGCAAACATAGTTAGACCATTAACTAGGCTCATAGGTAAGGAAGTCCCATTCAAGTGGGATAATGAAGAGGAAATGGTTCATCAAGAATTGAGATCCAAGCTAGTTGCTGCACCAATTCCTATCACATCCAATTGGTCTAAAGTTTTCCATTTCCATGTAGACATGAGTGCCTATGCAATAGGGGCAGTTCTCGCATAGTATAGTGAGGAGTATAAGTTGGATACACTCATTCAGTATGCAAGTCAAATTCTAATTTTTACATTCATCTATGCTTTTACATTCAAAAATATATGTTACAAGATTAATGTTGAAACAATTCAACATTAAGGTATTTTGAAAATCCAAAGTAGTAAATCTTTGGATAGGATAAATATATTTAAACATGATTTGTTTTGGGACAAGGGGCACCTAAAGAGAATAGGAAAGCATAATAAAGCAAGCATCCTCTAACTCAAAGTATAACTTTGACTGAGATTGATCCATAAGGAATCAAAAGAACATTCCTTGTATAATCAAATTTAAGAAATAAAATTCAATCTCCGTAAGAGTTATACAAAGACTCATGCATCTTTGAGAAATAGATGGATCCTAAGTATAATTAAGCTTCATGAAATTCAAAGTATAAGTTATACCTTAATTTGCACAAGAACATTGGAAGTATAATGTGGTGGAAAAACTATTTGCAAAGTTTAATCCTTAAGATCTTTCAAGATACTAGTTAATTATCATTTCTATAAAAGAATCAAGAGGATTTTGAAATAATTAAAGAGAGAAGAAATTATGTTCATAGAGGAATATTCTACCTTGATTTATCCCCCAAGAAAAGCAAGACTCTTGTACTTGAAACATACTTCAAAGGATGGATCCAAGTTGGATACCAGAAGATGTTTAAAATAGACAAGAAGAAAGAAATGGATTCACTAATGATACATAACCTTTATTTCGACCTCAAGAAAAATCATGAAAGAATAAATATCGCATATATAAATGAAATTTCAATTCAATCTTTCATGGTGGCATGGAAAACCGTACCCTAAGGTGATATTTATCATTTATCTTGATAGAGAAAGTAAACATAAAGCAAGCTTAATATTTTCACAAATGGCAAGTAAAATGAATAAGCATGAGAAAAAGTTTTTCGAAGATTTTGTGTGCTCATACATGTATGGAATGAGATAAGATCAAATCACTATAGCAATGGACATATCCAATTACAAGGATTTCATTGAACAACTATCTAGAACAACATATATCAATATTAAAGATAAATTTGGCAATGTGTCAAGAGGAGCACAAGTATTAAATGAGAAAATGTCCAAAGAGCTCACTTGTATCTTTGGAAAGATCATCAAAGTAGTAGAGTCATCAACATTGGATACCAACACAATGCCTGGATTCATTGACAAAATCAAATTTGTTGTTTTAAATTAGCAAAGAATGAAGAGAGGAAAGCAAGTGAGATGTGGCATGTAGAAACAGGGAGAGAGACCAACAGTAGATCCAAATACAAGACATATATGTGTGAATATGGATATCAAAAATCAAATAATCTTTTTCTGCTCCCATATTCATCTATTCATTTCAAAGATGTAGCTCTCCTCCCCCTTGGGGGAAGGATAATATGGAATGATCCATAAAGTCAAAATAACCCATCCCAGATTCATCAATGAAATCTTTGCCACAAAGTTATTCAAATTACATGGTGCTGACATACAGACACGAGAGAACGAAGCCATGAATGAAGCCACAATTTAATCTGTTATGCAAAGTGGCATTATCAATCCACTTGGATTAGCTAGGCATCATAGCAAAAGCCCATGTCTCATTTTCAAATTGTGGAATGGTGGCACATTAGACATGTGGCTAGAGAAAATGAAAAAAGAGTACTTAAGCATACCATGAAGTAGAGGTATTAAAGACACAGATTCACATATAGATTGGGATGATCACATGAAGAATGCACGTATAGGTTTCGTTTGTCCTCAAAATTGGGCATAATTTTGTGATCAAGGAAACAAAGGCCCTCTTCCTTGAATGTGGTCCTACATTTTGTTACATGAAGAATATAACCTTATCCATGATTTATCATCATAGGGAGCAGAATTATACAATGAAGGATTAACAAGTTTTGGATTATAAAGAAAAATTGATGATCAAGAAAAGAGGATTGGTGATTTAGAAAATCAAGTGAAAAATTTCCAAATATCTCTCGATGCATATGAGAACATGTATGGAAGACTATTAGAGCCATCATCATCTTTTGATTGATCCACTATCGCTGAATTATTCAATCAACAAAACACTGAATAGAGAAGCTTCTTTTTGAAATAAAGGTCATCACTATATTATAAAGACATTGTTTTTGCAATTGAATCTAACCAAAGTATTCAAAGTACACAATTTTCTTCATTTTGAATATCATCATCTATTCTAGATACCATGTCATCTATTTCTTCCATGTCTAAACCATCATTGTGATCGACATCTTAATCATGATCACTCTATGAATCATCTGTTAAACTTTCATGAGTTTGAAAGTTTCCAAAAGTTTGTTGTACTGCTGTAGGAGCTATCTTGGTTGGATCATGTAACAAATGCATATTATAAAAAACATATACCAAATGATTGGCACGTCATACACTTAAATGATTACTTCGTTCCGAATGAAGAATATCATATGCACTCCAATTACGTTCACAACTACTACTTGAAGTTGTTACTAAAAGCACTCTCATAGCTATATGTTGCAACCCGAGTGCTTCACCTCCGTACTCTTTCCACCATATAGGAGCTGGATGCTTTTGAACCGCTTCAATGTGCCATAAATCTCCAAAAAGTGCTTCTCGATTTACAAAAGCTAATCTTTGGTGGAATTGTTATCAGGATCTTGCTCACACGCACACATAGGTTACAAATGCAGAAAAGACATAGAAAAATAGACACGACAGAAGGTAGTATTGGGTGCAATCTCCCCCCGTGCACTCTGTTTCGATAGTCCACAAAGTGCATGTATTTATAGGAATTTTGGGTTATAATGTCAAAAAGAGTGGTTACACGAGAGCGGCCTCAAAAAGCATGCATGAAAGTAAAAGTTGATGACTTTTTCAGAAAGCCTTTGCTTTTAATATCAGAAATTGCGGTCTACAATGACCCTGATTCTAACCACTACTTTTCTAACTATTTCTAATTGGGTTTATTTACAAACTAAATTATAAATATGATTTATTGATGTCTGCCCTAAATTTGGAATATTGATGTCCGCCCTTTCATGCCCTCACGAACCTTCAACTACTATATAAAAAAAACACCAAAACACATTAATACATTAATAAATTAACACTCCAACAATGCCTTGTTCAACATATTCCATAATTTATAACATGCCCCTCAGTTGAAAAAGCAACTCACCTCAGTTGATAAAATAAAAATAAACATGGATGGCCTTTTTACATGTTCCATCATTGAATGAAAATAAGCATGTTCTATGTTAAAAAAAAAACATGCGTGGAAATTTTCATGGAGGAATTACATTAATGTGTTTTTGTATGATATGCAAAAATTAAGTGGTCATAATGAGGTGTTAATTGTGTTTTATGTATCCATTGAAATTCTTCAATAGAGTGATTATTCTACTTAACTAAATATCAATCGTATTGAGTACGTGTGCATGTAGTTGTGACATCATGATCAATAATTCACTTAGGAAGCAAGATTTCAGATTGTTCTTCAATCAAAGGAGGGTCATCAAGAAGTGGAGTGAGTGGTAAAGTTCCTTTAAATGGTCTAAGTAAACTAATATGAAAAGAGTTATGTGTATTTCAATGAGATGGTATATCTAATCTAAATGAATTATCATTAATTTTTTGTATAATGTGAAACGGTCCATAATAGCGTGGTCCAAGTTTAATTTTAGGATGCTGCAAAATATTTGTGAGACGTCTTTTAATGGTATGCAACCACACAAGATCATTTTACTTGAATTCCTTAGCTAATCATTTTGTATTAATGTGTAGTGCTCTTGACTTTTCCTAATGTGCTCATGAACATCATGAAGTATAGAAATGTGATCTTGAGCAATAGAATCAGCCATCGAAATGTCGGTTTGGGTGAGTGACATGGGAGTGGGAATTTTTTGCGATAAACAATTTCAAAAGGTGCACAACCAATAGTGGTGTGTGTGGTGTTATTGTAAGCAAATTGAAGCAATGGCAACTTTTCATCCCAGCTAATGGGGCTATCTAATGAATAACAATGCAATAAATGAAGAATAGTACTATTTTTCGCCTCACTTTGTCCATTACTTTTGGGATGAAATGCAGAGCCAAAATCTATTTTAGAACCTGTTGAAATAAGGCAACCCCAAAATGATTACAAAAGCTAACATCACGATCAAATAACATTACTTTAGGAAATCCATGATGTGGGAAAATGCATTTAATGAATAATTTTGCAATGTGAGGTGCGGACAAAGTTTTTCTATATGGAATGAAATATGCATATTTACAAAACCTATCAAATATTGTCCAAATCATATCATTATGTGATGAAGTGATGGAAAGACCTATGATAAAATCCATAGAAATTTGCTCCCATGGTTGGTTTGGAATGGGAAGTGGCATTAATAATCCAAATGGTTTACTATGATGACGTTTTACACGCTCACATACAATGCATTGAGAAACATAATGTGCAATATCATTTTGCATGTGTGGCCAAAAGAAGAAATCTTTGCAAGAAAAAATGGTGCTTTGTATGTCTCTATGACCCATGTAAGATGGTTCATGCATTTCTTTGATGACAAAACCTTTAAAAGCTTGGGTTATGCACAATCTATGTTGAAAATAAAGAAAACCATTATGAAATGTATAATGTTCATTAGATAAAGATGCACCATTGTTGAAGTCATGCCATGCACGTGAGAAATACAAATCAGATGCATAAGTGGAAAGCCTTTTTTGAAAAGAACATATTTGGATGGCAGAAATATTATGCAAAACATTAGAATGTGAAGGAAATCGGCTAAGAGCATCAGCTACAACATTAGCTTTACAAGGATGATATTGGATAATGGGTTGGAAATTTTGAATGAATGATGCCCATTTAAGATGGCGATCAGAGATTAAGGGCTGATTTAATAAATGCTTAATAGCCTGTTGAGGTTTTGATTAAGACCTCAGAGCCCATAAGATAGTGTTTCCAAATTCGCAAAGCATGCACAACCGCTAACAATTCTTTAGCATATGTACTAGAGTTCTTTTCTGAGGGCTTAAGCTTCCTACTCTCAAATGCAATGGGATGATCATTTTGCATTAAAACAACATCTATCCCTAAACCACTAGCATCACTAACAACATGAAAGCGTTGTGAAAAATTAGGTAACTATAAAACAGGTGCATGTGCAAGTGCATGTTTAAATTTTTCAAAGGATTGTTGTTGGGTAAGTCCCCATGCAAATTTTATTATCTTTTTCAATAACAAAGTAAGAGGCAATGCTAAATAAGAAAAATTTCGAATAAACTTCCTATAGAAACTAGCCAACGCAAGAAAAGAACGAACATCATTAATTGATTGTGGTGTAGGCCATTCTACTATAACTTTACACACACATATATATACACACATACATGTGCACATATACATACATATACACACATACACATGCACATAGATACATATAGACACATATACATGCACATACATGTACACATATCCACATACACTTACATATATACATGCACATACATACATACATATACACACATACACATGCACATGCATATACACATACACTTACACATGCATATGCAGACACATGCATATACACATATACATATGTACATACATACATGCACAATATATATACATAGATACATACATATACATGCATATAGACACACTTACACAAATATAGATATATACCTACCTGTGCATATATATATCTACCTGTGCATATATATAGTTTATATACACACAAGCACACATAAATATGAATGAATTATATAATTAAAGTAAAAAAACATATGCCTAATATAAACAATAATAAACATCAATTGAACAAGACTTTTCACTACTTAATACCATACACAAAATTCAAAACATAATTGAAATGAACAACATATAGAATATATATATATCAATGTAAATACATATCCAATGTCATAATCAAGAATCTTAATCATCATCATGATCATCCTCATCCTGATCATCACAATCATCCACATGAACTGATGTATCTCTGTGAGCACTCTGTGATGATCAAGATTGTCCCGCATGTGTCTGACTCTTCACCTCATCCATATCTGCCTCTCCATAATACTCCTATATTACATATAACAAACATAAATAAGTAAATCAATTAAAACATTCCTAAAAATAAAATAATTATATGAAATTTAATATACTCACAAATGTATCCGGATGATCTTGCATATACTCGCTTAAATGACGATATCCAAAATGTGTAGCATACTCAATCTCATGTTTCATAGGATATCGACCATAATCCTTTCGCTGCATTGAAACAAATAAAAAAGATTAGTTTCTTGCATTTTAACTAAAATAAAAAATATGCTTACAATAACACATATACTTAAAAATGTAGCTACGAAACCATGATGGCCCTCTCAGTATATGATCAATGTCTACCCCTCATGATTGTATGCATATTTTATAAGGCGCACATTATGAGGAGAAGCCAAACGTGCATTACCCAATTGATGGGAATCCCAACTTGCATCTTGGATGAAGGTCATATTGGACCATGTAAGGTATTGTAAGGAAAGGGAGTTACTAGGGTCCCCAATTGTGGGGTCTGGGGTAGCGGTGAGTAGCCCTAGCTAGGGGGTCCAAGGGGGCCAATGGGCCCCCTAGCTGGGGGGGTCCGAGGGCGCAAGCGGACCCCCTGGTGGGGGTTCGGGGGTAACCCCCCCGGTGGTAAAGGGAATATTCCATGGAATATTCCCTATCAGATTTAGAAATCATTTATATTTGTTAGGTCGGTTCATCTAGCCTAAGCTGTGTATAGCAATTATGCTAGCGATGGCTGTCCATGCTCTGCGGCCCATGTATAGCCATCCATGGAAGGCCACCCATTATCCTATATATACATGACTTCTCGACTACCTGAGACATTGAATTGAGCCAACATACCTCTACCTTGTATCTCCCTATCTAGAGTTGTCTAGATCACCATTTAAGCTCTATCTTGAGAGCGCACGGGTGGAAAAATCCATCATCTTTGTACTTGCTGTTAGTAGAAAATTGTTGAGATTCTCCTATATCTGTTATCTTCTCTGCTACTGCTCCTATGTTATATTGCATAACTATTGTCTTACATGGTATCAGAGCCGTATGGTTCGAATAGCTTCAAACGTATAACTATTTTATCCTACTAGCACACTTGAATATCAATAGATTACTCGTGTGATTGCATGATGGCTTCATTGTCAAACACTGGTCTTGGTGCTTTAGCTAATGTTAATGTTGTACCTATTCAAATTCTTCCACCTGCATTCACTGAAGGGAAGCTAGATGGAATCAAATGTACACTCTAGAAGTTCAAAATTTTTGTAGTTTTGGACTCCTATGAATTACTTGACGCTATCATGGGACCGATGGGATTGGATCCAAAGCCTATACCACTTGAAGATCCAGCAAATTCAAGATTGATGATTCAGCCAATCATGATCTTTTACGAGCTTGGAAGAGGCGGAATGCTAATGCATTATGTGCAATCGTCACTAGTGTAAGTGATTATGTGCTTACTTTCGTTCAACATACTTCTAAAGCACATGGGGCTTTGGGCATATTGGCTCATCAATATGAGATCAAGAACCACACTAGGATACAGAATTTTGAAAATCAGTTTGAAAATGGAAAGCATTCTGATTCTGAAAAGGCTAAAGATTTTATCAAATAGATAAAACATCTTCAAGATCAATTGGCTATAGTTGGTGTTGTTATAACACCAGAAGAGCTGACTCGAAGATGTGTATGTGTTCTTCCAACAAAGTATGATGGATTAGTAACAACCCTTTACACTCATGTAAAACCAACTACCCTTATATTTGAAGAAGATGTGGTTGAAGAATTGGCAAAGTACAAATGATTTTGCATTCTCAGCAAATGCAGAAGGTAAAGGCTCTTCTGATGGATCAAAGAAGAAGCCTGTTAGAAGAAGCATTTTTTTTGAAGAGGAATATTTGTAAAATGATAAAAAAAATGGTAGAAATATTTATGCAAATGATGTAGAAATGAGGAAGAGTCTTCCTCATGTAAATTAGAATCATATGTAATTCTTCTAGAATTTTTGGAAACTCCTAGATAGCATATTTTTAGATTAGAAGGGAAAAGGACCAAAATTCAAGTGTGAAAAGGGACACTTGAAAATGTATAAAAGACAATTTCCTCTATTTTGAGAGGGTTGGTTAATTGTATTAGATGCTATCCAAGTAATGAGAAGAGTTTCCTACAAAAAATTGTATTTCTTCCTTTCAAGTACTTTCTTTGATTTGTGAGTCTATTCTATGTGTATCCATGGAATTTGCAAGCTTCTATTGTGTATTTCTGATGAATGTGTATGAAGAGAGTTGATTGATGATGTGTTGAGTGAGAAATTGCTGAAGAATAGTGCTGGAGATGAAATTCGTCAATTTTCACAGAATCGCGATTGTCTCGTCTGAAGGTCACATGTACCATTTTTGAGATTTGACTTTGATTGTGTTCTGTTGAGAAAATAACACACTTTAGACACCAAGATCATTGGAAATGATGTAGTATTGCTCAAGATAATCAAAACCCTAGAAAATCCTCTTCATCTTCATTATTTCTCAGAAATCCAGCCAGTTTTCTCTTATTCTTTGGATTCTATCATCTAGAAGGGGCTGTGGTCTCTTGTATATTTCCAAGATTGACAAATATAAGATGTATTGTTGATTCTTTATGCTAAAATGATTGGAGAGGACAACTCCAAAGGGTAACAACAAACAAAGCCAAAGAAGAAAAAGTTCACAAGAAGTTGCTTCTATTGTGAAAGAAAGGCCATGCCATCAAGGATTGCAGAAAGAAGCAAGCTGATGAACAAAATGGGACTGTAAAATCATTGTGGAAGAACAAAGAGTCTGCAAACAACACAGAGCTGGATCTATGGGTAGCGATTGAAGAGGTATGCTCATCTATTCAAGCTCATGTTGATGAACCATGGATTTTAGATAGTGGAGCTTCTCGTCATATGACCAACAAAAAGGATTGATATAGTTCGCTAGTGCCTCTGCAGGAATCCATCAATATAGTGGTGGGAAATGACTCCAAGTGTCCAACGGAAGGAATTGGAACTATCTCTTTTATCACTTCTCAAGGTTTTGGGAAAAAGTTATCTGATGTTCTCTATGTTCCTACACTTAAAAGATTTTTTTTGTCAGTTTCTGCAATAACATATCATGGAATCAAAGTTCAGTTCAATAAGAGTGGTGCAGAAATCATGGATTCATCAGGTAATCTAGTAGGAAAAGGCATAAGACGTGATAACTTGTATGACTTAAGTACCTTAACTGCTACAGAAGATAAAGATGTAAGCAGGTTATGGCACCAACAACTTGGGCATCTCGGATTTGCAATTTTGAAGGAGATGCAAAGAACAGGGATGGTTGCTCATTTGCTTGCATTTTTAGAGTAGCAGGAACCTTGTGAAGCTTGTATGATGGGCAAGCAACAATGAAAGGCATTTCCACGAGAGACCAACAATCGATCTCAAGCTCCTCTAGAGTTGGTACATGTTGATCTCGGCGATAAAATGTCTACACCTGCTTCAGGAGGATCTTTCTACTTTTTGATATTAGTCGACGATTATAATAGAAAGATGTGGGTGTATTTCATTTGAGAGAAGGCTGATGCTTTTGAAAAATTTAAAACGTGGCATAAATATGTGGAAAATGAATGAGGAAGGAAATTGAATAAATTTAGAACAGATAGAGGAGGTGAATTCTTGTCAATAGAATTCAAAGGCAACTTATCACAGCTCATACACCTCAAACAAAATGGTGTTGAGCATAAGAAGAGGAGAATAGTTGAATGGCTCGCTTTATGTTAAAGGCTCAAGACATGCCTGATTCATTTTGGGCAGAAGCAATCAATACAACAGTCTACATGCTTAATCAAAGCTACACAAAAGCACTGAAGGGATGACTCCTCAAGAAGCATATTCTAGTAAAAAGCCTTCAGTTTTGCATTTCAAAATTTTTGTTTGTTTCTATTATGCACATATTCCTGACTCAACAAGATCAAAGTTGGATTCAAAAAGCAAAACGCGTGTCTTCCTAGGATATAGTGAAGAGTCTAGCATACAGGTTGTGCGACCTTGAGGGAAGGAAGATAAAGGTAAATCTACTATCTCATCAAACGAAGAAATATCTCACCTTGTGCCTATCAAAAGATAGGTTAAAATTGAGGAGGAGGAAACATCTGATAGAGAAATTTACTTAGTAAAAGGCCGACCAATTGTAGCTGCACAGTGTAAGCCACTACTGAAGTGGGCACAACAGCTCTTTAATGATCACTATCCACATGTAGATGTACCAGAATCATCCTTAGATGGATTACGAAGATCAAAGAGAATAGTGGAGCAAATAAGAGCCTCAGAACACATTGTTACCAATTTCTCTAATGGCAGATATCATGGGCTCGATAAAGGAACCTACCACCATTGAAGAAGGCCTTGATGATCCAGGTTACTTGTAGAGGATTTTTCATAGATCAACGGATTTGATGTTCAATAAACTTTTGCACCAAGAGCACACATGACAACTATTCGGACAGTACTTGTAGTAGCTGCACAAAAGGCCTGACCTATTTTTCAGATGGATGCCAAATCTGCATTTTTGAATGGTCACCTCAAGGAGGAGGTATATGTATCTCAACCATGAGGTTTTGAGGTGCCCAATTCAGAAAATAAAGTTTGTAGGTTGAAGAAAGCTTGGTATGGACTTAAGCAAGCACCAGGGGCTTGGTACCAATGTATAGATAATTTTTTCAAAAATATGGGTTTTGAAAGAAGTACATCTGATTCTAACTTGTATGTAACGAAAAGGGATAGCAAGCTAGTTGTTGTCATTATATATGTAGATGATTTGATCATTACAGGAGATCATCACGAACTCATCAATCAAACTTGGATCAGCTTGGGAATTGAGTTTGAAATGATAGACTTAGGTATACTCCATTTTTGTATGGAAATTGAAGTATATTAGCAAAGAAAGGATGGCATTTTCATCTCACAACAAAGATATGCCAAAGAAATTCTCAACGCATTTGAAATGATGGACCGCAAACCAAGTAGCACACCTATGGAGGTACATTATAAGCTATCTATGGATGATAACATGCCTGATGTAGATGCTAGGAAGTATAGAAAGCTCCTCGAAAGTCTTATTTTTTTGTGCAACACTAGACCAGACATTTGCTATTGTGTTGGAGTGTTAAGCAGGTTTTCCAACAAACCTAAGAAGAGTCATTGGAATACTTGAATGCAAATTCTAAGGCACATTGTAGGAACCTTGAATTTTGGTGATACACTTCAAGGATATGGTGATTCAGACTCGACTAGAGATTAAGATTCTAGAAATCAGTTTCTGGATATTGTTTCTCACTTGGTTCAGGAATATTTCCTTGGGTAAGTAGGAAGCAACCAACTCTTGCACTCTCCTCCACTGAACCAGAGTACAAAGCAGCTTGTTTTACTTCTTGTGAGGTAGTCTGGTTAAGGAGAACACACATACACATGCACTTACACATGCACATGTAGATACATGCATATACACATATACATATGCACATACATACATGCACATATATATATACATACATACATACATATACATACATATAGACACACTCACACAAATATAGATATATACCTACATGTGCATAGAACATAGATCAAACAAGAATTTTTATTACTTAATACCATACAAAAAACTCAAAACATAATTGAAATGAACTATATATATATATATATATATATATATATATATATATATATATATATATATATATATATATATATATATATATATATATATATATATATATATATATATATATATATATATATATATATATATATATATATATATATATATATATCAATGTAAATACATATCCAATGTCATAATCAAGAATCCTAATCATCATCATCATTATGATCATCCTCATCCTCACCATCACAATCATCTGCATGATCTGATGTATCTGTGTGAGCACTCTCGGATGATGGAGATCGTCCCTCATGTGTCTGACTCTCCACCTCATCCATATCTGCCTCTCCATAGTACTCTTGTATTACATATAACAAACATAAATAAGTAAAACAATTAAAACATCCATAAAAATAAAATAGTTATATGGAAATTAATAATACTCACAAATGCATCCAGATGATCTCACATATACTAGCTCAAATGTTGATATCCAAAATGTGTAGCATACTCGATCTCATGTTTAATAGGATATCGATCATAATCCTTTCACTACATTGAAACAAATAAAAGAGATTAGTTTCTTGCCTTTTAACTAAAATAAAAAATATACTTACAATAACACATATACTTACAAATGTAGCTACAAAATATGATGACCCTGTTAGTATATGATCAATGTCTACCCTTCATGATTGAATGCACATTTTGTAAGGCCCCCATTATGAGGAGAAGCCAAGCGTGCATTACTCAATTGATGGGAATCCCAACTTGCATGTTGGATGAAGGTCATATTGGACCATGCAAGGTATTTTAAGGAAAGGGAGTTACCAGGGTCCCCAATTGTGGGGTTTGGGTAGCGGTGAGAAGCCCCGCCTAGGGGGTCCAAGGGGACCAAGAGGCCCCCTAGTGCGGGCTAGGGGCAGCATCCCCGATGTGATAGGAAATGGAATATTCCATGGAATATTCCTCGTCGATGTCAGAAATCATTTATATTTGTTAGGTTGATTCAACCGGCCTAAGATGTGTATGGCAATTACGCGGGCGGTGGTCACCCACGCTCTACCACCCATGTATTGCTTTCCATGGAAGGCCACCCATTATCCTATATATACATGACTTCTGGACTACCTGAGACATCGAATTGAGCTAGCATACCTCTACCTTGTATCTCCCTATCTAGAGTTGTCTAGATCACCATTTAAACTCTATCTTGAGAGCACACCGGTGGACAAGCCATCATCTTTGTACTTGCTATTAGCAGAAAATTATTGATATTCTCCTATATCTGTTATCTTCTCTGCTACTGCTCCTGTGTTATATTGCATAACTATTGTCTTAGAGGCCCATTTGGCCTAACTACGATGTGTGGCCCGACTCAATTCTCTTCTTTGCAACAACCTGTTTATTTAAATAGAAAAGAAATACATAAATTAAATCTAAAAAATTAATAAAACATATGAGAATTATAAATATAAACTATTAATTTGTATACCTTTTACTGAGGAAATGACTCTTGAAGATGTAGCTATGTACCAACAATTTCCACATCTCAGGTGGTATGTTAGGTATCCTCGTATTTTTTTTCCACCATAAAATATCTCCTATTATTTTAATCTCAAATAGAAAAAAAGAATTAGAATACATACACATATATACACACACATACACATACACATACACATACACATACCACATACACATATACATGCAAACATATACACATACGTACATGCATACATATACACATATACATACATATAACATAAAAAAACATATACATATCCACATATATACATACACACATACACATGCATGCATATACACACATTCATACAAAATACATGCATTTATCCCACAAGAATGTGTATTTGTGTATATGTGAATATGTGTATATGTGTAAATGTGTATATGTGAATATGTGTGTATGTGTAAATGTGTATATGTGAATGTTTATGTATGTAAATAATCAGATTATTAATATGTAATACCATTATTTGTAGATTTCGATCAATCAGATGGAATTCCACCACCGTCTCCTAATCATGCAAGGACTATTTACGATAAATATGTCAAACTTTTAATTTTAAATATATTTGTTAGATACATAATTGATATATGTTTTTTTCTTGTTATAATGAGATTCCAATCAATGAGAGGGCACTCCATTACCTCCTATCCATGCAATGACTTCACATGTGTCCTTCGATAGAATTATGACGAATTTTACTATCAACTGTATATTATATGTTGGTGTAACTCTTGCTATGGCACATATCAAAGACCATGATTGGAATGTATTGAACATGAGGTAGAGTATGGTACTTTTGAGCATGCACCACCACCTGGTCAATGTGATAATGCTTGGGTATGTATTTTTTCTATAAATTAATGTCATTATTTTATTTGAAAACCATGTACAAAATCAAATACTATTGATATACAGGAATACTTGCTCGATGATGATGACGATGATAATAATTCTCATACTCATAATGCTAATATATCTCGTACAAATCATGCACTTGCTCTTCATCAATTACAAGAAGAGGTTTCTAGAAATCCTCTACTTCCTAGTTTAGAGATAGAAACGTCTAGAGATTATCCATTGCCAGCTCGTGTTTGTTCTCTAGTACAAACATATGATAGAAGAAGATATGGAGGATGGAATAGAGGACCACTTCCTTTAGATGGAGAGTTTTTTAACTTTTTGGGTAATCACTATATGATTGCTCCATCCACTATTACTAGTGATGGTCGTGGTCTCTTTATTGTAGAGGATTTGTATGTCCCTCGGGACTCTGAAGTCACTCTTATGTCATTTTATGGTCCTATATATGGTTGGGGAGACTGCCATCGACATGCATGTTATGTTCAAAGCATGAGTATTTATGGAATATGCTTGAATGCAGCATCCCTTACTAGTAGAAGGATTTCACATGTAGAAAATCAAATATTATATATTGATGGAAGACATTACACACATGGAAATATATGAGGTTTAATAAATACTAGTCGAGGGTTACATAATAGTTCAAGGACTAATTGCACATTTGAGGAGCATGAAAATAGTCATGAATGACCATACATGAGTAGAGACGTAGCAAGATACATAGTTGTCAATGTTATTACTACATTACATGATGGGGATGAATTATTCATGAATTATGGATGGTGTAGATCTCCAAGAGCATCTTTTATCTAGAGAGAGAATGATTTTTATTTATGTTTGTAGATTCCAATGTATGGTGTTGATGATATTCCACCACACCATTCACAATTGCTAGTAAGAACTCATTTATCAAAAGCTTCTATGAGGAGGCTACTCAAAAGTGATCCTATGGAATATGCAAGGTTGAAAGACCTATATTCAAAAGAAGATAAAGTACAAGATTTGTGTGACAATGATGAAGATGATAGCATGGCAGATTTTATTGAGGATTGGTATCAAAATGATAGTAAGGGCATTGATATTTCTAAAAATAAGAAATATCTTTGAGAGGAATGTCTAAAGCATGTATATGAAGAAAGTTTTTTGACACGACTAAGTGTGAGCTTACTTATTCTCAGTCTTCAGAATTGATTTGGATGGAGTAATGTATCTGTTTTGGCACTATTAAGGTTAAAATTTTAATTTCCTATCTATTTATATATATACATGCATAAATATATACATATAAATGCATGCATACATAGACATACACATATCCATACATAAATGTTCACACACATATAAACATACACACACATATACACACATACATATGTTATGAGAGTAAGGTCAAATCATACATACCTGTATTGAATGAAGATATTTCATCCATCTAGCCTGTGGAATTGTCCACCCAACCTTTAGAATCTTTCTCACACATCTGCTCTCCTATTCTAGTTGACCTAATACCCACGTGCTAACTCTTTTATGAAATTTGCATACAAATAAATATCAGTTAGCTATGAAGGTATTAGATCATTTGGAAAATGGGAGAAGCAAATCTATTTGGAAGATTTTGAAGGATGGAAGAATAATTTTAAAGGATGGGTGAAAGGGAAGCATCCATTCAATGCAAGTTCTTGTTTTTACCTTAGCTAAAGTAAGAACAAGAACTTGCATTGAATGGACGCTTTTTGTTTGCCCATCCTTTTTAACTATTCATCCATCTTTCAAAATCTTCCAAATTAGATTTGCTTCTCCTATTTTTCAAACTACCGAATACCTCCATAGCTAACTAGTACTCTATATTTGTAAACAAATATGTAGTCTTAGTTAGCAAGGCAGGTAATTGATTGACTATAAACTGGGAGACAACCAAACGATTAAGTGGTCTAGATATCTATATGAAAGTCTGCAAACCACAATAAACAAAAAGAAAATTAAAAACAAAATCAAATATACACAGCGACACATGCATACATACATATACATACATACACATTCATTCATACATACAGGTACAAACATACATACATATATATACATACATACACATACATACATATATGCATACACATACGCATATGTATACATACATACATATACACATATAAAACATATATACACACATACATACATATACACATATGCATATGTATATGCATGCACATGCATATACACATCCACATACACATACAAATAAGCATACACATATAAAAAATCATACACACACACACACACACACACACACACACACATATATATATATATATATATATATATATATATATATATATATATATATATATATATATATATATATATATATATATATATATATATATATATATATATATATATATTCATTTATTTTTTATTAATATGTCTTTTTTTCATGAACTTAAATGTTATTATCTAAAACGTTTTTACCAAGTCAAAATATTCTTCCTACCTCACATGATGGAATGAAGAAGATAATCAACAATCTTGTCATAGATTATCAATGTATACATGCATGTCCTAACGATTGTATTTTATATAGAGGTGAATATGCAGACTCTTTGACATGTCCAAAATGTCAATCTCCTCGATATAAGAATGAAGAAGGTAAAATCCCAAAAAAGGTATTGAGACATTTCCTATTGGCTTCATGGATTAGACATATGTTTCAAAGCTCCGAAGTATCAAAGCTTTTGACATGGGAACATGACCCTAAAATTATTGATGGAATAATCAGAATTTCTCATGATAGTGTTGCTTTTTAGCATATTGATTCTACGTGGCCTGATTTTGCACAAAATCCACAAAATCTAAAGTTAGGAGTTGCATTAGATGGGGTTAATCCATTCTCCATGAAATCCTGTAAATGGTCAACATTGAGAGTGGTAGTCATAAACTACAATCTTCCACCATATCTTAGCATTAAAAAGGAACATTTAATGCTTTCACTTTTAATCCCAAGAAAAAGATAAGTTAAATATATGAATATATATCTTGCTCCTCTCATTGACGATCTCCAAGAGTTATGGAGAGGTATTAATGTCATTGATGTATCGAAAAGCATCAATGAAAGATATATTATGGTTCGTGGTATTCTGGCTTGGACTATTCACGATTTTCTAGGATATGGTGTTTGTTCAGGTATTGATGTAGTTTTTTTATTCAATATGCATACAAATAAATGTGAGTTAATCTAATTATATTTTTTATTTTTTTCATGATGCAGGATTATCTACTAAGGGTTATAAAGCTTTTCCATATTGTGGTGATTGGTTGAAATCAATCTATAGTAAGAATCTCAACAAAAATATTTATCTTCCACGTCGATGATTCTTGCCTGATGATCATCCATTAAGATGTAAAAGAGAAGCGACAAATTTTAATGGAAAGCTTGAAACAGGTTAGTGTCCAAAACCTATGAAGCCAATGGATTGGTTAAAAAATGTAAAGATGGATCTCTAATAGATCCAGAATAAAAAATCTTCAGTGATGATGAAGATAATGAGAATGTGAAGAGAGGTAAAGGAAAATTGGCACTCCTAGATAATATATCAATATGGTATTCTTTGGAGTATTGGAAAGAGTTAAAAGTATGTCATCTTCTTGATCCTATGCATATATTCAAGAATAATTAATTATGGCAACAAATTCTTGGATTAAAAGACACCATAACATTAAGGAATGATTTGAAGGACCAAAACTCAAAACCAAAGTTATGGCCAATTTTTGATAGACATCGATAGGAAACGACTTATGCACCTGCTCCTTGGGTACTTATGACGTAAAAAGAGAAATAGACTATCAACAATATCATTCAATTGATTCGGAATCCTACAGGATATGGAACATCTTTCCAAAACATGTTTACTATGGATGATAAGAGCTTATCTGGGTTAAAGACCCATGATTGGCATAACGTTTTGAAACCATATTTTACCTTTGGTTATCGATGGATGTACAACGAAAGGAGTACGAGATGTGATCTATCGGCTTGGATCGCTTATAAGGTAATTATGATACTTTTATATTTAATATATATGAATATTTGATATCTTTTATTTTTGAATTAATTTCTTTATAATTTTTTTATGATATGTATAGGTGGATTACATCAAAAGAGATTGACAAAAACTTGATCCCACAAAAGAAACATGAATGCAAAGAGCTACTATGTTTGATGGAGAAAGAGCTTCGTACTACATTTTTTGATATTCAAGTTCATTTATTAGTCCATCTTGTAGATGAAATAGAGATTGCAGGTGCTGTCAACACTCCATGGATGTTTTGGGTCAAGTGATTTATGGGAATATTAAAAGGTTATGTGTGGCAAAGAGTGAAATTAAAAGGATCCATGGCAAAGGGTTGGATGATTGAAGAGTGCATGTACTATGTTAGTGACTACCTTGAAAGAGTTCATGAAGAAGCTCCATGTGCATGGACCAACGAGTCTTCTTCAAAAATAATAGACGAGGTATTATCAGGTAAGGGAGTTCCATTTTTATTTACATTTCAAGAAAAAAGTGATGTTTCTACTTTTGTAGCATATAATAGCAAATGCATGCAAGAATTCATTAGTGAGTACGAACAAGAACTTCAAAATCTCCCAAGTAAAAGATGGAGAAACAAAAGATATAGAGGTAATCTCGATAATAATGAGATTACAAATATATCTTCTTTTACTGATTGGCTATATACTTGTTTGCAACAAGCCAACACAAATAATGAAAAAATATTAGATGAGCAAAGAGAGTTGATCATAGGTTGTGAGTGAAAGGTAATTTTATTTCAATAATATTTTTTTTTCATCTATGTATATTAGTTTCTCTTTAATAATTTAATTTCTTTTGCAAGCTCGAATGTTCACTAATATGTGGGCTTTTGGACAGCATACTAGAATCAAAGCTATTGATTCTTTAGATAAAACAGAGGATTCTAGTATTGTTGCTTCTTTCAAGCAACTATTACTTGCTAGCTCAGAAGACAGGAATCTTATAGATGGCAAACTTGGTTACGTGGGAACTGTTGTTGGTATCTACAAAATATCATTTTTTACATTCAAACAAGTAGAAAAAAATTTATATGTTTTATGATAGAGTTTATTATTTTTTAAGCACCTAATAATGGTTTTTTGTTTTTGTATATTTTGATAGGTCATTTTGAAGGTTGACTAGTTTTGAGCCAAGTATAAAGGTATTAATTCCACATTGAGAAAGAAATTATCTGGGTTTTGGGCAATTGATTCTTCCAAGGTAATGCGATCTACTAGAGAACCATATATTCTTCCTAGGTATATTGAACAAGCATTTTTTTTATAAAAACCGTGATGCTCATCCTTGATGGCAAGTCATTCATGTTCAATCTAGAGGTAGGTCATTGTTTGAACAATATATTGTTATAGAGGTGAAAGAAAGTCCTCTTGATGATTCACAATCAGATACTGATACATCAACATCTGAAAGAGAAATTAGAATCATTGTAAATGATAATGATACTAATCTTTTTGATGAAGAGGATAATACTCTACATGCTGATTCTACCGATGATGAAGAGGAATTACCAAAAATCGATATTAGTCCATCAATAGATGATCTCATTCATGAGAACACAGATTTAACAATAGAAGAAATAAATAAAATCAATAAGGATAATGAAGATCAAACTATATTGATGTCTTGGCAAATTGATGGCAATAATTAGAACATGAGTAAATTAGATAGTAAATTCTACTCTCCTTATCGATCAATAATTTGAATCATTTGAATGGATATCAGATAATAGTTTCTTCTGTATTCAACTAGAATATTGATGAATCCTACTAGAGAGACGAAATCAAGTTCTTCTAAGTTAGAACATGAAGCTCGAGGGCATGCCTTAAACTTTATATATATCTTCATTTTTGAGGAGCAAAAGTTTGTCATGTATGCATGCATATTTGTGTGTATTCATGTGTATTATATGTATAGATGTGTTAATATGCACATATATGTGTTTCATGTATATGTATGTGTGCACATGTGTGTGATATATGTATACATGTGTTAGTATGCACATGTATGTATGCATATGCATTTGTGTAATATATGCAAGTGTGTTTATAATTGTGTACGCATGTATAAGTATACATGTGTGCATGTAGGCATGTATATGTGATGTGTACATGTATATATGTATATGTGCATATGTGTAAATGTGTCTATGTAAATATGTATACATGTATATGTATACATGTGTGCATAAAGGCATGTATATGTGATGCATAATGTATCTACTCCATCATTTTATATTTATGTATGTGTATCTACATGATGTGTATGTATCTTCATATATATTATGATCCTCATTGATTCGAGTAGCTATATATAGAGGCATAAGCCTGGGAGGAGAGACATCTCTCTACTAGGTGGTCAGAGGAATAGATGCAATGTGTACATATACTTCAATCATAAGGCTAAAAGGTTGAATTTGGGTTTCTAAATTAGGGTTTGTAAAACCTTAATATCAAAATTAGTGTTTTTGAATTAGGGTTTTTGAATTAGAATATGCATAATAGGGCTTTTGAATTAGGATATATATATAATAGGGCTTTTGAATGTGTGTGTGTGTACTATATATATATATATATATATATATAGTTATAAAACTAGATATATATATATTGTTATTTATATATTTAATATATATATATATATATATATATATATATATATATATATATATATATATATATATATATATATATATATATATATATATATATATATATATATATATATATATATATATATATATATATATATACGTGTGGCAACATGCCCTTTCTTTGTTGATCTTCAACATGATGTATGTGTATGTGAAAATTGTGTGGATTGGCTATTGGACTATGACAGAGATTCACGAGAATTAGGAAAGGTAAAGCCGTTGTCGGGAAGTTGCACACACACGGCTGGTGGATCAAGTCAACTGCTAAATTCTTCGGCACACGTAGGGTGATGAGACAATCTTAGGTGAATTAGGTATATTTTTCTTTACGGCTAGGGTAAATGAAATTTTAAATAACTCTAAATTTATAAAACTATGAAAAATCGAAGAAATATCTAATAGGTAAACTTATCACTCTATACTTCTAAGGACCATATGGTTGAGCTGCCCTATACCTATCAATAGCTTCTTGAGATGAAGGTAAAATTAAGGATTCCTCAGTTATGTGTTCTTTAATATTTTCTTCTTCTTGGTTTTCAATATGCTGTGGTTGTGTACGTCTAATTAGAGGAGGTGGAAATGAATCTACACTATCTTGAGGTTCTGAAGATGCAATGGAAAATAACGTTAAAAACCTAGTAAGACAATGATCATAAGATACGGAGATTAAAGATTTGTGCGTAATTCTGTCCTTAACTACTTCTACTTTGACTTCTATAGTTGCATTACTTTTAGATTCAACTGTAGACATCGACAATGAAGATAAATGGAAATAGTAAATGAATTAATGATAATAACAAGAATAGGTGTTAACAATGCTATAGATAAATCTTTCTAAATGATAAAATCTATCTAAAATGATGATAAATTCTAGTGATTCCTATACAAAGAATATGGTAGTAGCTTGATCAAAGATAATCTTCAATAGGTTTTTATAAGATTGATGAATCTCAGGATTGATGAATTCTTTACTCTTTCGTAATGCTCTTCGGACACTTCTTCTTTCAATGTCTGAAAAACAAACATTAGAAATAATTAGTATATCTTTCAAGGCATAATTCTCATAACATTCTCATTCATACTTAATATACATGCATATGCTCATGCATACATCAAAGCATTCACATGTACTCTAATGCATACATTCATACTTATGTTAATTCATCCACTAACATGCATACATTTTGCATGCATACAATACTTATTTATGTTCATGCACATACATAACATACACTCAATTATACATGCACATACACACATGCTAACTCTATATCAATCATGCATACACATGCACTCTAATACACATTCATGCACATGCTAACACTTAACTTAGGCATACTAATATGAATAGATACACATATGATATCACTATGCAAATATATACCCACTTATACTTACTCATAGAGCCTATAATCTAATTAAATATGCTTATACCATGCCAATTGCTAATTAATTAATATAATGACTAATAAACCTTATATGTAATTAAAACCATACATTATTGTACCTAACTAAATAAAATAGCTAATTTTATCTACCTAATTAGCTTAAAATAATATTATCTCTATCTCTCTCTTTCTACCTTTCCCTCTCTCTTTCTCAATCTAACATTATTTCTCTCTAACTCTTTCCTAATTCTCTTCTCTCTCTCTCTCTCTAACTCTCTCTTTCTTTCTGTGTTCTCTCTTTCTTTCTCTTTCTCTATACTTTTGCCAGAATCCCATTCTCTCTCTTTTTGTCTCTACGCATTGCACGCCATCACACAAAAGTCTCTTTGCGGCCATCATAGTCCTTGGGTGTGTGGAACAATTGAAGAAGAAGTTCACGTCCTTAGGAAAGCGGATAGAGTTGGTGGTCTTTCAAAAGAAATTCGACAGCTCTCATTCAACTTGATCTTTGCATCAAGTCAGACACCTATGCGTAGTTTTCAAGATTAGAGAAGATCGTGAAGGCATATGTAATTGAGGAGAGCAACATAGCTCAAACATCGCTCTGAATCTGTCGTCCCATCCAGTCACCACCAAGTATAGAACGTTGGCCAAAAATCTTTTGATATCGAGTCCTCTCCCATCAGAGTTATATGGGAGCATTGAATTGGTAGGACATCTTCAGCGCATATCCATCATCAGATTCCAAATTGATCATAGTGACTGTTCAGCTCACAAGCAGTAATCGGGCGGCGTATAGACACAAAAGCTATCAGAGCGGATAATCATCAAAGCATAGTTCTCCAGTCAGCCAATAGCCAGAATAAATGCTTGAATTGGCCTCCATTTCTCCTTCGTTATCTGATCATACGCTTAGATTTATCAGATCAAAGTTGCATGTCGACCTTCCTCTGCCAGTTAGAGTCCCCTTCAACAGCGACGACATTCCCAGATGCTTCTCTATTGACTAGCTCTCTCTCTCTCTCCTCTGATGCACTGCTACCAGATCAACGCTATCCAATCGCTCTCCACAATAGCACTTATTTCTCTCTTCGATACACTAGCGGTAGACTCCGTGATTTCAGCAACACACAAAGAGTCTCGACTCTCTTCTCTCTGATATAGATCACTCTACAGTGCACGAGACGCCGCGTATATCTCTCTCACCTCTCTCTCCATATGCGCAGAACTCACTCTCTCTCCGTCCTCTATATGCATCCTCTGCGCGTGTGCTGGAGGCTATGGGGAAAAGTCTCTCTCTAGTTTTATCTGCGTGATGAGCACCGTCAATTAGCATACGTAGCCGCTAGGGAAGTAAACAATAGTGAGAGAAGATTAATTTAATTAAAACTCTTTCTATATGTCCTTTCCTGTAACATTTGCTTCGCTGGCGGCAGAAGGACTTCGAAAGGAGAGAGAAAGAATAGATAATTTAACTCTTCTTTCTCTCACTATATGTGTGCGAAAAGTAATAAGGGGAGGCGTTTCATTTTGCATACGTTCAGTAGTCAAAGACAACAAAAAACTCTCTCCTATACATAAAGGGCAAAATGAGAAGAAGAAGAAGAGAAAATACCTAAAAAACAAACATTAGGAAAAAACTGACACAGTATACTCATATTTATACACACTAAGGGTCATGCCTACCATTCTTTCCAATTTTTGCTTTTATTTTCCTACACACTTTTCCACTTACTTACACACCTCACTTTTAATTTAACTTTAACCGCTTTAATTACACTATTCTTCTACTCCTCTCTTTTCATCTACATCAACTCACACCATTCCTTTTTTTTAACCAACTTTGTTTACTTTAAGTGCATAAATTACTCACTCCACTCTTTCACTTCACTTTAATTACACATATTTTATGAACCATTCTTTAAATTCATACTCACACACACCACTCATAATTTATCTATTTAATTTATCATTTTAATTTAATTATCCTACATTTTCATAAGTAAATAATTCATTTAGTTTAAGCTTACTTTAAGATTTTAATTAATTAACACCTTAGTATTTATATTTATACACATGATTAAAGTAACTAATTAAATCATATTTTAATTTTTGAAAAATCAATGTTCAATTTATAGATTAATGTAAATAAATGTCAATTGTTTTGACCCTAAAACACAATAACAACGCTTAAAAACCTACTTGAAACTTATCGAAATCCATTGGAAACCCTTTAGAACCAATTGAAAACCTAGCTTTAACCCTAACACTAATCAAGAATTAATGTTCTTAACTTAAATACACAAAATTAAATGTAAACCTAGGGTCTTATACCCATGTTTCAATATTTAAATAGCTCAAATACACATTAAATGAGCAGTTTTATGGTAAACCCTAATATGAACATATGTTTTCTCCATCAATTTGTACCTACAAATATTTACAAAGAGTTAAGTTCCAAGCAAAACATTTAATGAATAGTGTAATAGAGGGTTTAGAGTTAACCAATAAACATGTTTTAATTTTTCTAGATGTCAACTGGAAGGTGGAAAAACTTTCCGACATTCGCCCCCACCAAACCTGCACATCGTCTCGATGGGCCAACCTGCAGTTCAATGGAAAGTAGAATCAAATTCTTTGATAAAATCTATAATTTAACTATAAATAATATTATAAAAAATGCTTCTAATGTCTAATTATGTTTTTGATAATGAAGAAAATTTCTAAAATTACATAAATATGAATTAGAAATCGTTTCAATCAATGCATATAGTCAAAAATACAAATTTAGAAAATCCTATAAAGGATATTTAGATAATTGAGGTACTTACCATTCCATTAACCCTGTTCTTAAGTAAAATTTAATTTATATAAGTATGCTTTCTTTTATTTCTTAGACATCCGTTATAAGATACATCAAACTAACTCTTCTGCAGCAAACCTCCACCTCATATAGCCGCATAATATTTCAGAAGTGGTTTCGAGACCACAACTGAATCATATTTTTATTTTTCTTTTCTTTTGTATTCTTTTTTTTTTCTTTTTCTCATCTTGCAGTAGCCATTAATATACTTCTTGATGTTCTCATTTTTCTCTTTTCTTAATTTTTCTTCGGAACTTTTTTGTTTAAGGGGAAAGGCTTAACCCCTAATTAGAGTAGAGGATCTAGAAATTCGCTATACCTAGAATTAGGATCTCATTCGCTAAATAGTTTCAGAAAGTAAAGAATTCTACTAGTATAAAGTAAATTTCTCTTTACTAGGGATCCGAGTTCAATTTTTCCACTCTCCTATCTTTACAACGCATTACAAGTTCTCTAAATCAGACTTTCACCTATACACATTTTCCTACTTTAATTTCTCGTTCATTATTTACATAATTTTAATCAATTCCCTCTTTACATCAGAAACAAATAAAATCCTATTTATGAAATGCATAAAGAGAAAAAATAAATAATATGAATAATTAGAATTAAGTCACCTGGTTATTCTTTGTCTTCATCTTCATCATAAAACATTCTTTAGTTTATTTGTTCAAAAAGCATCTTCAACTCTTGCTAACAATCAACAACATCTAGACTCACAAGTAAAATTAGTTTTTATAAATAAACTTGCTTCTTCATACATGTAAAAGAAAAAACATATTTAAAAGAAAATTTTTACATCATTTTTATTAAAAATTCATTCATCATTTTCTTCATCATATAATAAGACATAAATGTCTTCTTCTTTGTTTGAATGATTTAACTCTCTTACCTACAATTAAGTTCTTAAGAGGAGTACCATCCAACTCTCGTAAAGCATACGTTCCATTTTCATAAACTTTGACCACCACATAAGGTCCAAACCAACACTTTTTTAATTTCCTACGAGTATCATACTATGAATCAAATGTTCTATCATAAATTAAAACCCAATCATTAATTTGTATTGGCTTTGGCCTTAACCTATGTGATTTATCAAAATATTTTTTATTTTTAAGTCGAGAATCTTTCAATTTAGCTACAGCTTCATCTAACCTTTCATTCCCTTGCTCAAGTTGTTGAATCCTTAGAGCTAGTAAATCTTCAATAGACAAATTATCTTCCCAAGGAAGAGTAGCCCAAGTAAGGATTTGAGTATGCACTAGAAAAATTAGCTTATGGCAGTACATTAGCTCTGCCGGCATAAATCCCGTCGTTCTAGTGCAGGTCATTCTGTCAGCCCACAATGCAAACGGCAGAAATTTCTGCCAATTCTTAAGTTCTCCTTTGCAAGCTTTAGAAATCGCCTTTATAATAGGAGAATGTCCTCTTTCTATCTTCTCGTTAGCCTCAAGGTTATATGCAGTCATAAGAGCTAAACGAATTCTATGCCTAGCAAAGAAATCTCTAGCCTCTTGCGCATCTAATTCCCCCCTATCATCTACTACTTTTTCAATATACCGAAATCTTGAAATCACATCTTCAAGAAGAAATTTACATACATTGAAAGTGGGTTTAGATCTTAGGGCTCGGCCTTCAACATGGTTAGTAACAGCTTCTCGTGCAAGAAGTATGTATCTCATCCTATCTATATCTTTGGGCATGGTCGCTAAGTCAACTACCCACTTATAGTGTATACATGGTGGATATGTAGGGTGCAGTGGATCCCTATGCTTAATTGATGAATGAACTTGACATAGATCACAAGAATTCACATAATTCTTTACATTAACATAAATACCTCGCCACCAATAACCCTCTCTAATTTTTTTATAAGTAGCTACAAATCCCTTATGCCCAGCCCATAAAGTATCATGTATGCTTTTCATGACTTGCATTTGAAGATGCCTTGTTCCTAGTACCCTTTATGGAAATTTAATTTTCCCCCTTGCATGTCTCCAAATTAGTCCATCTTTTAAGAAAAAGTTAAAAGCTCTTATTCTAATATTTCTAAATCTATTTGAAGACCATGAAGGTGATATAATTAAAGTACTAAGATACCTCCCAATGTCTAGCCACTCTCCTTCATATTCATCAGTATTAAATTTTTCATATACATATACTTGAGAATCATAATTAATCGTATTAGTATCTAATTGGGCTTCATCATTCTCATCGTACCTAGCTCTAGAAAGCATATCAGCAACAGAGTTAGATTTTCCCAAAATATGAATTAAAACTGGATTTATAAATTTAATATAAGAAATCCATCGAAGCATTGCAATATCTGGTGAAGAACAATTTGTGATCATTCCTATCAGTGGTAAACAATCTGTCTTAACAATTACGTTTGCTCCTATGAAATATTCTTTATCAGACTTTAGTGCTATGACTAATCCCCAAATTTCTCTTTTAAGTTCTGGGTAATGTCTTTGAGCGTTATGCAATATTTTAGCCCCAAATCTAATAGCATATCTTTTACCCTCTTCATCGTCCTGACTTATAACCCTGACTATCCCGATAGGGCTAGTATCAATAGTCAATATAATAGGCTTATTGCGTGTATAATCTACTCGCTTAAGGATTGGAGCTTCTTGCAAGAACTTCTTTAACCTACACATTGCATGAGTATGTTTTTCAGTCCATAAAAAAATTCTTTTCTTCCTTAATAAGTCATAAAGATAGTCGGTTACATGTGCAAAATGTGGTATCCATATAACATAGAAGATACAAGGTCCTAAGAATCTATGAACCTCACTCACATTTTGACATATCTCTAAAATCTTACTAATGGTATCACTTTTCTGAGGGTATGACTTCCGTCCATAATGGCCACAAAGATGACCTATAATAAGGACCTCATCAACAATAAAAGTAGATTTCTCTATGGACAATGTTAAGCCAACTTGAATAAACCACTGAAAGATCTTTTGGCAATCAAGGATATGACCTTTAACAAATCTACGACAACCATCATCATCCAGAGTGCTATCTTTCTCTTCTTCCAAGCAACCCTTAATGGGAATGTCATCTATAAAGGGCATAGTAATGTGTGGAATGAAATCGTGTAAAACCAAATTCATTGCACTCATCATGTGTGCTACTGAATTGGTCGCACCTTGAGGTAATGTACACATCCTAACTAATCCCAAAGGTGTTTTCATGGTAGTAATGTCTCTACTTTCTAGTGCCAATTGAAATTGATCATACCCAGAGTAGAGATCGCCCATTGAATAAATAGAATTGCCTAAAAATGCTTCTGCAAATTCATCCACAATTGGCCCTGTACCCACATTTCTAATGGTCACTTTATTAACTGACTGAAGAACTTGGATAAATCAAAGTTTTCCATTCTTCTTGGGCACAATAAACCAACGGTTTAAATAGGGAGCTGAAGAAGATTTTAAAATATGCATATGAATTTTTTCTTTAAGTAATGTAATCAGCTCTGGAAGATGAGCTTTGGGTACTAGAATAGGGTGCAAATTCCAAGGAATATGGG